>CM031865.1:25538292-25595119 GCA_018697195.1 Certhia americana
CCAATGAAGGGATACTCCATGCCATCCCTCACCCCTGGCTCTATCTCCACTTCCAACGTCCGCTCCTCATTCACCAGCCTGAAAACGGGAAGAGCAACTCAGCACTCAGCTTTCAACTTTATTTATTTATTCCAGCTTCATCTCAACTTTTAATTTGTATCACTGGGGTAAGGAGAACACTCCCACAAGCTCACACATGCCCTCCTTGTTCACACATCTAAACCTAGAGGGTCGGAGCTGCCTTTTTGGTGAGCTGACACTCAGGGAGTAGAGAAGGTGAAGTTGAAAGCTCCCAAATACACAGGGTGTGACTACAGCATGGAATTCCATATCCAGTTGTTCCCAGCTGTGTGCTTCCAGTTCAGATTTAGCTGTGGAACTTCCAGCAAGGAATAAAAGGCTGGAAGAGGAAACTGGGGAGCTCAGGGGGTTCCTGGAAACGAGAACCCGGCGTTAAGCATTCCCGAAGTCCCCAGCTCTTCCTGGGAATACAGGCGCGTTCCCCCACCTAGCGGTGGGCTTTGGAATAAACATCCCTACACCACGGCATAAACCCACGGAATTTATGATTCTGTGCAGCAGGAGAGAGCACCAAACTCACTTGACGTTGGGACATTCATCACAAACAACTTCCTGCGTCATCTGGAAGCGCCCAGGCCCCAGCTGGGTGGTTCTCATCTCCTGCCTGCAGTTGCATTTCCGTTTGCCAGGTGCCTGTCTTGCCACTGGCTTGTTCCTGACAACCTGCAGGGAAGAGGGAGAGGTTGATGCCAGCGTTCCTCGGGCTCCTCAAGGGTCTGGATTTCTCTGAACAGAGAATGGTTTGGGTTGGAAAGGACCTTAAAGATCACCTGATGCCAGCACCACACCACAGGCAGGGACACGTGTGGTGCTGCCACAGTAGCTCCAAATGTGGCCTCAGCAAAACACTGACAAGTTTTCACCTTGTGATCACACACTAAACACCAGAAAAGCTCTCTCTGACATCACTATTGCCATTCTCTTTCCTTTCCCTCACAGGGAAGGTAACACTGGGATGGAACACCCCACACTTTGGTTGGGGGTGACACTTCCTCGCTCTACACAAGAGGAAAATTATCTGGAGTTCTCTCAACAGCCACAACACAAAATCAACCAATGGAAAGCCAACCTGCAGACAGGAGGGACTGTCAGCACCAGAGAAGGAGCTTGCTTAAAAGAAGATAATAATTTTCCACATACTCTTCTCAGTTACATAATTTGGAAACTTGTGGTGACACGTTTGGCTGTGGAAGGAGACTGAAAAATCCTCAATGTGGTTTTGCAGAGTGAATTTGAAGCTTATGAGCAGCCCCTCAAATATCCCTAAATTCTACAGAGGGACAATTTACACCTTTTCCAACTGGGCTGCTGCACTAATCAAGCTGAGCTGGGGACTGACAGCCAACAAGTCAGTATTGCCACACTTTACAGAGACATTGCCAGATGCAAAAGGTGAACAAATGTGTGGTTACTTCAGTAAACTACAGCAAATAGCACCACAACATCCTCCACTGCCAGACACAGAAAAGGAGCATCTATTTCAGCTCTAATTTTGGGGAGAAGATATTCTGAGCTCTGGTCAGGCACCTTTGGGAACACCTGGAAACACTGAGACAAGTAAACTTACTTCTACAAAGTTTCCTGAATACACCTCCTCCAGTGTGACCTCCAAGTCCACGATGATGTCACTTCCTCGGGGAATATTCCTGTCCTGCTGGCGAGGGTTTCCTCCAAACATGAATCCAAAGTCCCCAAAGAAGCTGGAGTTAAGCACATTGAATTAGGTCAGGAAGGAATTCTGGGCAAATGCTTCTACTCCACTAAAAAGCAGCCTCCTCAAAGTCCTAAAGCTCCAGAGTAAACCCAGGAACCTCTTTTTGCTCCTGCAGAACACAACTAAAGCCTTCAAAGCACCCACGTTGACAGAGTTTTCTGCACTAAAGAAAACAAAATTTGGAGCAGAACACTCAAAATCTGACCTCTGCACACTGCCCTGCTGCTCAGCTTCCACCACCAAAAACTGTAAACTCTGAGTAGCACTGTAAGTCACTGCTAGCAGGTTGGTTTTCAGTAGTTTGAGGACAAGAGGAGTGAGGAAAACTCCCTAGGAGTCCTGCATATTATCCCTTAGAAGAGAGCAGAACAGCAGTGCAAGGATTACAGGAGCTGAGCAACTTCTGGAATTATTTTAGGAAATTTATCCAAAGGGGCAGAAAATCAGCTTCTGTTGAAGCAATGTGCCTTTGGATTTTAATGCTCCAAATTCTACAGGTGCTGTGCAAGTAACCACAGCATTGCTTTGCAGAAGGAAAAGTGTCAACAAAGTGATGTGTGACAACAGGTTAAACCCCAATCACACACAGATAACCTGAGAAAGTTTCCACATGTTTGAAGCAGGTGCTGCACCTGAAAACTCACCCACAGTGCCCAGAGGTGCCCATGTGGGAAGCCTCTCCTGGTTCCTGCTTGCAGCAAGGAGTGGGGCACACCAAAACTGGAAATTGCATGTGGGATACCCACTGTAAATATATTTCTTCAAATTCTCAACTTGCACATCAGCGACCCTGGGCCAGGTAAAAAGCCCATCAAAGGGATGCTGGAGCATCACAGAGTCAGAGCAGCAGCTGTAGGACAGCCCAAAGGGGTTAAAACTCCTTACTGGGAGAAGATGTCTCCGTGGGAGCTCTGGTGCCCATCCTTCAGGCCCTCCTCTCCATAGGCATCGTACTGCTTCCTCTTCTCCTCGTCCGACAGCACCTGGAAAAGGCAGGGATGTGGGAAAGGCTTTCACCTGGAGCTGAGGGGAGATGTTGGCCAAGGCTCTGAGGGTCCCCAGCACCTCTCACTGGGGACACTACAGGAGCACAGCATGCTGTGCTGTCTAGAAGAGTTAAACCCATAGCAAGCACGTTTCGTTCATTAAAAAAAGCAGGAGCAACGTGGAAAACGTAAACATTGAGTTTATCTTAAATATAAAAAAAAGAATCAGGAATTATAACAACCACTGATAAATGCTAGCAACAGGGGAAAAGGCAGTGGTGACTTCACTACTCTCACCCAGCAGGTAAGGGTCCAGTTTTCCCTTTGCCACTTGAGATTCCCATGGAAACTCTTCCCAAATCCACCCTGAAGAGTCTCAGCTCCCTCTCTGGGATCAGTCTCCCTCCTGGTTGGAACAGCTGAATTCAGACCATGCAGCTCTGGGCTGGAATCACCGAGCCCATGAAAATGAAGAGGTTGAGCAAATTCACTAACTTACCTTCCCCTCAATTTTTTGGGAAATCTTTGCCATAATCAGCTACTCAGACCCTCAGCAGCAGTGCTAACAGAAGCTTTATGGTGAGGAAAATTCTGGTTTATAAGGGACACCCAATTCTGGCTCCATTTTGCCCAAAACAATCAAATCAACTCACTGTTTCAACCAGGTAATTCAGCAGAAGGATTTCCAAGCTGTCCTGGCTAAACACAGATAAAGACCTTGCAGGGAAGGCATCAAAAGCTTTCTCCAAACCCCACACACATCAGTGCTGGATTCCTGATTTGATTTTACAAATGTTTTTTCACTCAGCTTTTAAAAAGAAAGAATAATCTCAACTGCTGGCAAACACTTAAATCAACTGGAACTCGAGGAAGAAGCAGAGAAATCCTTTGCCAGCTGAAAGTGCCAACAAGATCCCAGCTCACAGGAGCAGCACCAAGCTCACAGCTCCACACGCATCAATCCTGAGGTGCTGCAAATGACAGGGGATTATTTTTACCCACAAAAAAACTTCTTTATGTTCATTTTCCCAGTGATAATTAAGCCAGTTCATTTAAATCCGAATTAAAAAGGAGTCCCAGCTCTGAGACAAAACTAAAGTGAACGGGTTTTTTTTCCTCAAAACAGAGAAATAAATGCCAGCTGGTTCTCTCACTTCCTCATTTGGAGAATATTTGCATATCTGAGGAGCACCAGGGATGGAAGCACCAGGCTACAAACCCTTTCCCCTGCAGCTGGATTCTTCCCAAAGGATCCCACCTCCCACCCAAAGAGCGAGTCACTGCTAGGAATTTTTGCTAATGGAATTCTTCAGCACCGTTTTCCTCTGGGTCTCACTGCTGCACGGGGGGGGNGGGGGGGGAGCAGGAGCAGATGGAGTCCAACAGTGACAGAAGGAGGACAAAAAGGACAGAAAACCTGGAGGAAACAGCCTGAATTCCATCACTATGTATGTACAGGTAAGGAAAGCAGGCTCAACATCATCATGGAATAACAGGAATCCTCCCGTTACCCACAAATACTTTTCTCACTTAATATCCTCTAAACCCCAGGCCAGCACCTTACACTTCCCATCAGCTCAGCCAGACCCTACACACACTTGGAGCTGCTGCACCTCCACTTTTCCCTTGAGGAACTGGGAATAAATTCCAAAGAACTTTTAGTTGGTGCCTTGGCTTCCTCCTGGCTGAGAGAGCTAAGGCGTTGGATTGTTCACAGGCAGGAGCAGCTCTCCAAGCAACCTGGTATGCACTGCATCTTTGTTTTTCATTTGGGAGAATATCTGGAATTGGCTGAATTAACAGGGGCAGGGTGGAATTTGGTGTAGTAACAGGGGGAGGATGGAAATTGATGAGAAGGAGAAGGGAAGGAAGGGAATTTGATGTGGAAGGTGTCCCTGCCCACGGCAAAGGGATGGAATGAGATCATCTTTAAGTCACTTCCAACCTAAACCATCCTGGGACCGTGTGATAATAAAAGGAGTCGGATGGAATTCAATATATTTCCAGGGGGAAGATGGAATTTCTCACGGTAACAGGGGAAGGATGGATTCCAGCTGCACCTTACAGAAGAGCCTTTACGTTCCCTACCAACCTCCTTTCCCGTCCCCTGAACGCTACAGGATGAATCCTCCCGGGTCTCAACCAAGCCAGGCTCCAGCCTGTTTTCCCACGAGCCCCATCCACCCTTGCCAGCCCGGGGAGGCCATTCCCGGCTCCCGGCCCTCACCTCGTAGGCAGCGCCCAGGTCCTGGAACTTCTCCTGCGCCCGGGGGTCGTCGGGGTTCCTGTCGGGATGGAGCTGCAGCGCCAGTTTGCGATAGGCCTTCTTGATGTCCTTGATGGAGGCGCCGCGGGACACCCCCAGGATCTTGTAGAAATCTCTCCTGCCATGGGGAGGGAGAGACGGTGAGGGAAGGAGGAGGGGAACGGCGAGAGGGAGAAGGGGGATGCGAGAGAGGGAGAGGGGAATGGGAGACAGACGGGAGGGGAAAGGGGCGAGGGGAAAGAGGAGAGAGGAAAGCGATGAGGGGAAGGGAGCGGGGTCCCGTCAGCGCCGCGGCCCCCTGAGCGGGGGGAAGGCCCGGTGCTGAGGCGGACCCCGGCAGGCCCGTGGGCGCGGCCCGAGGCACTCACCCCGCGGCGGCCTCCCCGCAGAGGCACAGCAGGACGAGGCAGAGGCGGCCGATCCAGGCGGGGGCCATGGCGGGCCCGGCCCTGCCGGCTGAGGGGGAGCGGCGGGAGCGGCGGGTCCGGGCAGCTCCGCAGCGCCCCGGCGGCCGCCGACAGCCAATGGGAGCGCGGGGTGTTCCGCGCCAGCCAATCCGAGCGCGCCGCCGCGCACCGCCAGCCAATGGGCTGCTCACACTTCACCGCCACGGGCCAATCGCCTGACGGAGCGTCGCCGCCGTGAGCGCCGGCCGCCCTTCAGGGTGACTTCCTTCCGAGCAACCAATCAGCGAGCGCGTTTCTTTTTCCCGCCCCCGCGCTGGCAGTTCCAGCCAATGGGCAGCGGCTCCCGGCGGCAGGGAAGGGCCGTCTCTATGGTGCCCGCGGCGGAACCCGGAAGTGTCGGCGGCGGCGATGGCGGCGGCGGGGCCGGTGCGGCTGTGGGTGCGCACGGAGCCGTTCCTGGTGGGAGCGCTCCCGGCCCCGCCGCCCGCCCGCCTCACCCCGCACTACCTTCGCAAGGCGGCCGCCTACGCCCGTGCGCGGGCCGACCAAGGCTGCTTCCCGCGGCTGCGCTGGCCCTGTTGGCGGCACATCGCCTGCGGGAAGCTGCAGCTGAGCCGCGACATCGCCTGGCTTTACTTCGAGCTCTTCCGCGGCCTCCTCGGGTCCTCCCCTTCGCTCCGCCTGCGCCGGGCCGAGGCTGAGGCGGCCTGCGCCAGCGCCGAGGAGCTGGAGAAGAAGCGGAGCAAGGCAAGAGCCCGGCCCGAGGCAGGGCGAGCCCCGAGCCCGCTGGAAGGGGAGCCCGGCCCAGCCTGACTCCTCTCTGTCTGTGCCCTGCTCTGCAGCTCTCCGTGGACACTCTGCAGTTCCTGCTCTTCCTGTACGTGCAGCAGCTCCACAAGGTTTCCCTGCGGCGCTCTCTGCTCGGCGATGAGTGGCCCAGCCCCAGGACCAGGGCTCCCAGCCTGACTGGGAAATCGGCCGGCGGCAATAAGGTACTCGTGCCTCTGGGATTCTCCGTCTGCAGGAGCTTCTGGGCTCTTGAGGGGGCTTGGAAAGGGGATGGGTTTTTCCTGGGAGGGTTTCACCTGGAGCAAAGTGCGAGCGAGGGTCCAGCTGCAGAATTCCCGTTCCATAGTAAACGAAGTGAAGTTGCTGTGATCTCTGCGGTTTAAAAAAATGTTATTTAAAGTTTTCCATGAGGCTGTCCTGCAGTCCGAAGCCAACTGAATGTTCCCTAAGAGTCTTGGCAAGTCCCCTTTTAAGAAGCAACAGTTTCTTTGCTTTATTAGCCAAGCACAAAGCTCTCTTCATGCTCATAGTGCCTTTCCCATGATCTAGTGGTGGCAGGGTGTTCCTTGCAATCAAGTTCTGAGAGGGGAGTTGGTTGTTCAGCTGTAGATGAACCACGTGGAAACGCTGTTTCCTTTTAAAATACTGCCGGGAATTTAGGAAGGAGTGAGCTGGATGTGTCCCGTGGGCAGCTCCGTGTGGGACAATGGATTACAATTTGCAGCCCTATGTAAGGCCGTGCAAACCTCTGGAATTCTGGCACAGATGTGCTGCTGTGAGCAGGATGAGCTGGTGAAACGTAGCTTGGGGCAAGCTGGAATCATTAAAAATAGGAGCTGGGTAACTTCATCCTGAAACGTTGAACAGAAGTGGTGAGGACAAGGTGTAATCGGAGCCGTGTGTTCCTTCAGCTTCAGAACTCAGCTTTATGAAGCTCTGCCAGAATTCCAATCTCCTGCTTTTTTTGGGGCTGGAGCCCTTTAGGATTCTTTCAGAGGGTTTGGTTTCTTGGTGCACTCACTGTGGAGAAAGAACCCTCTGCTTTTTATCCTGGAAGGCGGATCTGGATCTTGGCTACAGGTCAGGCCCAGCTGCAGGGATTTCCCAGTGGAGCTGCTCCAAGACCTTGAGTGTCAGTTATTGATTTGTTTCCTCCCTTTGGATGCCAGCAGCAGTGGCCTGGATTTCTGCAGGACTGTAGAAGAGCTCTCTAGGAGGAAATACTTGGTAATTGAGTTGGAATGAAATGCTTTACTTTGGGTTTTTGGGGGGAAGTGTCTTTCCAGCTTTGGGATAGCAGAGCAGCAGGAGTGAGCACTGTGTCTGACTGGGTTTCCTTCTTCTAGAAGGATTCTAAGCTAGGGTTTGTATATATGATACCCATGGAACTTGTCAGCTTGGAAAACTCTCACCCCCTTGTGTGTTTTCCTGCCTCTCCAGAACTGGAACGACCAGGAGCACCTTGCCTTCGTGCAAAGCCACCTCTTGGATATATTGGAGCTGCTGCTGGAGCCTGAGCAGCTCTCAGCCTCTTCCCATTCCAGCTGCAGCAGCCTGGTGTCCTTTGAAGCCGTGTGTGCCCTCAGCTTCCTGATGGAGGGCACCGTCAGTAATTCTGGCACCATCCAGCCCCTGCACGAGCTGGCCCTCAGGCAGCCCTGCCACAGCCACAACGGATATTCCAAGGTGTGTGCTGTGGAACGAGGCCCAATTAAAATTAATTTCGCAATTCAAAATTGTAAAGGGTATGTTTTATTTCCAGCTGGAGGCACGTGGGGGATATTCCTGCCAGAACATGCATGCCTGTCTGAGGCAGGTATAAATCCACATTGGTCCCACAGGCCCACACCTCCCTGCCCACCCATCTTTGCCCTTTCTCTGCTTCTTCAGATTTGTTGCCACAGCTCCTGGGCAAGGGTCTTTGGGGGTCGAGATGAAGTAACTGAGCTCCTCATCAGGGGAGATGTTCCTGTTTGATCTCTGTCTCTGGGCAGGCACAGTGAAGGTTTGGCTCCTTCCCAAGTCAATTTGTTTTTGCCAAAGTTAAGAGCTGGTTGTTGCTGGCCTCAAGCCACCCAGGTTCTGCTTTATCTAGTCCTTACCATGCTTAATTCCTGATTTTTCATGATGTACAATACCTAAGATGCATCTCATCTCCACGGCCTTCAGCCAGCAACTAAATCCCTGTTGTGTGTTCTGTTACAAGTTGTTCTGGCTACACTTTTATATGTTCTGTTTTAAGAAAATTGCTAACTGAGCTGCGTGTTCTCTCTGCTTGCCCCTAAAATGGATTTTCCTTTGTGTGTTTCCTGTATCAGGTGTGCAGAGCCTTCTCCCTGCCCAAGCTGGAGAGCTGGCTGCGCTCCTGCCTCACTGCTAATCCCTTGGGAATGACTGTCTGCCTCAAGGCTGGGAAGAAGCTTGCCTGGGCACAGCAAGGTGGGAAAAACTGCTGGGAAGTTGTTCTTGGGAAAGGCAGAAATATGGGGGAAATGGGAATATGTCAGCAAAATAGAAATATACAGGAATACACAGAAATATGGCAAAGTAGAGACAGAAGTGTATGGAGATACAGAAATGCACAGAAATATGGCAAATAGAAATATGGAAATATATAGAAATCCACAGAAATATGGCAAATAGAAATATGGAAATATATAGAAATCCACAGAAATATGGCAAATAGAAATATGGAAATACATAGAAATACACAGAAATATGGCAAATAGAAATATGGAAATATATAGAAATACACAGAAATATGGCAAATAAAATATGGAAATATATAGAAATACACAGAAATATGGCAAATAGAAATATGGAAATATATAGAAATGCACGGAAATATGGCAAATAGAAATATGGCAAAATAAAAACATAAGTATATGGAGATATAGAAATACACAGAAATAGGGGAAATAGAAATATGGAAATATAGAAATAGAAATACACGGAAATATTTTGGCAAATAGAAATATGGCAAAATAGAAACAGAAGTATATGGAGATATAGAAATATGCAGAAATATAACAAATAGTAATATGGAAAAATAGAAACAGGTATATGGAAATATAGAAATATACAGAAATATGGAAGAATAGAAACAGAAATGTATGGAGATATAGAAATATACAGAAATATGGCAAACAGAAATATGGAAATATAGAAATAGAAATACATGGAAATATTTTGGCAAATAGAAATATGGCAAGATAGAAACAGAAGTATATGGAGATATAGCAATAGATAGAAATACACAGAAATAGGGAAAAATGGAAACAGAAGTATAGAAGTATATGGAGATACAGAAATATATAGAAATATACAGAAATATATAGAAATAGAAATGCAAAAATGTAGCGAAATTGAAAAATACAAATGTAGAAATTTAGAAATACAGAAATAAATTTGAAAATATAGAAAAATAAATCTAGATAATGAGTATAAATAAAATTTAGGAAAAAAAAACACCCCAGTCCCCAGAAAGGGGAACTTGGCTCCTGTTGCAGTGGGGTGGGACCTGGTCTAGATTTCCTTGTCTCCAATCCAGCCCCTGTCCATCAGGGCCATGGCAGAGGAGCCAAGGCACTTTCCACTTTAGGATAAGGGATTTAACTCAATGTTTTGTTTCCCTGTCTGCAGGATCCCAAGAGGAGCAGTGGGTTAGGGAGGATGGGGAAGAGCTTAAGGATTGTGTCCTAGAGGGAGCATTTCCCTATTTAAAACACACAATTCCTGCTTAAAACTCGCTCTCAGGATCTTCCTGTTAAGCTGAGTTTTGTGTTCAGGAGCAGGTTTCTGACCCCAAAGCCCCCCCCAGATGTGGCTCCAGTTGATTTTCAGCCACCAAGGGAAGAGGAACCTGCAGAACCCACACTCCCAGCACCCCCAAAACTCCCCAAATCCACTCCCAGTCCCTCCCAGTGACCCCAAAACCCCCCCACATGTGCTCCAGTTGCTGCTTAACCACCCAAGGATGGGGAACCTGCAGAACCCCCCACTCCCAGCACCCCAAATCCCCCAGAACTCCTCAAAACTACCCCAAAACCACCCCAAAAGTCCCCCAAATCCCCTCCCAGTGCTCCCAGTCCCTCCCAGTGACTCCAAAGCCCTCGGGGCTAGCTGGAGTTTGTGGGAGGCTTTGGTTGTCCCTAATGAACTTTGAAGTGATTTTGATCCTTCAGTGTGTCTCAGTTTGTGAAATTTCTGGTGCCTTGTGCTGCTGACCTGCCCTGGAGGCATCAGGGATGGGGTGAGCAGTTTGGGAAATTACCATCCTTGAGCTTTGGGGCTGATTGTTTTCCTGAGGGATTGTTGGAATTCCTGTGGGCTTTGTTTTGCAGTGGAAGGAACAACCAGGAGAGCCAAGATTGCCTGCAGTGCCCGGGTGGTGCCAGAGGTGTCCCCCATGGTGATCATGAGCCAGGTGTACAGGCAGACCCTGGCCAAGAGCTCAGACACTCTGGTGGGGGCTCACATCAGAATCCATCGCTGCAACGAGTCCTTCATTTACCTCCTGTCCCCTCTGCGGTGAGTTTGGGTTCTCCTGGGACACAGCTGGACTCCTGGCTGGCCATGAGGAGGCCAGTGGGATCCTGGGGGGCATTAGGAAGAGCATTCCCAGCAGGTCAGGGAATGATCCTGCCCCTGTGCTCAGCCCTGTGAGGCACAGCTGGGGTGCTGTGTTCAGGTCTAGGTTCCTCAGGAGGGGCAAGGAGCTCCTGAGAGTGTCCAATGGATGGTAAGGAGATGATGAAGGGACTGGAGCATCTCCCTGACAAGGAGAGGCTGAGGGAGCTGGGCCTGGTTAGTCTGGAGAAGACCAGACTGAGAGGGGATCCCATCAATCCATACAGAGATCTCCAGGGGGTGCCAGAGGCTGGTGCCAGGCTTTGCTCAGAGGTGCCAGTGCCAGGATAAGGAGCAATGGCCATAAACTAAACAAGTTTTACCTCAACATGAGAAAGAACTTCTTTCCATTGAGGGTGGCAGAGCACTGCAGCAGGGAGGCTGTGGAATCTCCCTCTCTGGAGATATTCCAAACCCACCTGGACATGTTCCTGTGTCACCTGCTGCAGGTGACCGTGCCTTGGACACGATGGGGAGTCCTCCCAGCCCTAATGGTTCTGTATTTCTGTATTTCCTTGTCAGATCCGTGACCATTGAGAAGTGCAGGAACAGCACCTTTGTCCTGGGCCCCGTGGAGACGTCAGTCCACGTCCAGAGCTGTGACAACGTCAAGGTCATCGTGGTTTGCCATCGCTTGTCCCTTTCGTCCACCACCGGCTGCACTTTCCACACTCTCACACCCACGCAGCCCCTCATCCTCTCGGGGAACCAGGCAGTCAGCTTTGCCCCTTTCCACACCCATTATCCCATGCTGGAAGACCACATGGCTCAGGTGGGCTTGGCCACTCTGCCAAACCGCTGGGACAGCCCCATGCTGGTGTGCAGGGACAGCGGTGACACGAACGTCTTCCGGCTCCTGCCTCCCTCAGACTTCTACACCTTTGTGATTCCCTTTGAGATGGAAGGGGACACCACAGAGATCCCAGGGGGGCTTCCCCAGGTGTACCAGGAGGTGCTGAGCCAGAGGGAGCAGAAGGTCCAGGTGTGGCAGCGCATGGTGAAGGAGGCAGGGCTGACCAGGTGAGTGTCCCCCAGGCAGGGCAGAGCTTGGCCACATGGACACAGGCTTGCTTGATGGGGTTCCACAGAAATCCTTGAAGGACAGTGGGTTATGTGAGCCATGTCTTGCAGGCCAGTCCTAGAGCATTAGTAATTTGCAGTCCTGGGATTCTTCTTGGTAAAGTGGGAAGAGTAATGCTCACAGGAGTAGTTCAGAGTTGTAGAATCCCAAAATGCTTTGGGTTGGAAGGCACCTTAAAGCTCGTCCTGTTCCACCCCGTGGAACACCTTTCACTATCCCAGGTTGCTCCAAGCAAGCCCTGTCCAGCCTGGCCTTGGACAGTTCAGGGATGGAGCAGCTACAGTTTCTCTGGGCAACCCTGTGCCAGGGTACCTTCACAGGGAGGAATTTCTTCCCAATATCTGATGTAACCCTGCCCTCTGGCAGTGTGCAGCAATTGCCCTATGTCCTGTCACTCCAGTCCCTTCCCCAAAGTCCCTCTCCAGCTCTCCTGGAGCCCCTTTAGGCACTGGAAGGGGCTCTTAGGTCTCACTGGAGCCTTCTCCAGGTAAATATTCCCAGCCTGGCTCTAGAGCAGAGGCGCTCCAGCCCCTGGAACACCTCTGCGGCCTCCTCTGGATTCCAGCAGTGGCACATCCTTGTTGTGCTGGGTACCCCAAAGCTGAAGGCAGCTCTGCAGGTGGGGCCTCACCAAGTGGAGTGAAGGGGGACAATCCCCTCCCTTGCCCACACTGCTCCTAAGGAGGTGCTTTCTTATGGTTACATTTTCCCATTTCCCAGTGGGAGACTCCAGGAAAAGCATTCCCAAACGTTGCTAAGGTGAGGGATCCACCCTGGCAGTGGATTGGGCCAGGGCTGGGTGTGCACCCTGAGCTTCCTGGGGTCCCTCTTAGCCCACCCCTCACCTTGGGACTGAAGCTGTAAATGACTGTCCCAGCCCTTGTTGAGGTGAGCTGGGAATGTGCGTGTGGATCATTGCAGCAGATCACCTTGTGGGCAGTAGCTTTTACATTCCTCTGCAGCAGATCACGTGGAGTCCTCTGCCCAGCTTCCTTGGCAAGTACAGAATGGGGATAAAACCCCATTTCAAAACAACTGTTGTTCTCACCACAGTTTTGGGAAGGTGTTTGGCCTGTCAGAGCCTTCCTGTGAAAGAAGTGTGAGGAAATAGGGATGATGTGCTTAGATTTGCCATCGTCTGCTGCAGTCACAGGAAGCGAGAGCTCGCTGCTTATTCCATAAAAGGGGGGAAACTCTGGCAAGTTTAGAAGCTTGTTGAAAAGAAACTGGGCAGCTGACAGTGGGAAATGTCTGTTGTCTCCTGCAGGCAGGGAAACAAGAAAGGAGACAAGTAGGAAGCTTAGAGCAAACAGGATATCAGGCTTGTAGAAAGAAAAAAGCTGCTGTGCTCAAGCGGGGAGGTGAAAGCGAGTGTTAGAAATAAGAAGACATCTTTCAAGAAGTTGAAGTTGTCTGATTGAGGAAAGTGGGGCAAAAAAAGAATGTAAATCCTTCCAGGCTGAAAGTAAAACCCCCGTAAGACAGGACCAAGAAGACAGCTTGAGGAACAACTTGCAAAAGCATAAAATCCTGTTTATTCATTTTCTGAGCGTATCAGACAGAAAGTCTTTCAGGGTCAGTAGCAGATCAAGGTAGAGAAAAAGCTCTTGGAGAAGATAAATCCACAAGGGAAGAGAGAAGTGGCTGCCTTTGTGTGGGCTGGGGAGGATTTTGGGTTGGTTTGTGTCTCAGAACCCTGCATTTTGGGGAATGGATGGAAGAGAACATACAGACAGCAGCCTTAACTTGAAAAAAGGCTGTGCATACATGGAGCCTGTCTGAGGCTGAGTGGGACAAAACTGAATAAAATGGCCTGAATTGGAAAGGGTTAAAAACCCAACCAGATTCCACCCCCTGCCATGGGCAGGGACACCTTCCTCTATCCCAGGTTGCTCCGAACCCCAGCTTGGCCTTGGACACTTCCAGGGATCCTGGGGCAGCCACAGTTTCTCTGGGCACCCTGTGCCAGGGTCTCACCACCCTCCCACAGAAGAATTCCTTCCCAGTATCCCATCTGACCCTGCTCTGTGGCAGTGGGAAGCCATTTCCCCTTGTGCTGTCACTTCAGGCTGTTGGAAAGAGTCTCTCTCCTTATTTCTTGTAGCTCCTTCAGGCACTGGAAGGCCACAAGGATTTCATCCAGAAGCTTCTCTTCTCCAGGCTGAACAATTCCAAATCTCCCAGCCTTTCCTTAGGGGAGGGGTGCTCCATCCCTCTGATCACCTTCGTGGTCTCCTCTGGAGCTGGTTTCCTGCTTTTGCCAATACAGAATGGGGTCAGCACATCAAATTAAGAATGGGTTCAAAGCAAACCCACATAAAGTTGCCAGAATATTGAAAAATGTTCTTAATTGGTGTTCAGAAATGAATTGTGTAAACTCCTCGAAAAAGTCCATCAGGAGCTACTCGACACCCGTGCCACCTTTGGCTTAAGAGATTCCAGAAGTGAGCTGATCCCAGAAGGCTGGGATGCTGTTCTGGAGATGCTTTTGGGCATCTGACCAGTGCCAGTTAGCCTGAGCTGAGTGGCCCACCTTGGTACTGCTAGGCTTGCTAAAAACACCCCAAAATTTCATGAGGAGCAACAGGAATGATGTGAGGTGTGTTTATAGGTGCATTTTTTCCCTGATCCCCATTTTCCCTGTCAGAACAGAATTTTGTCTCCTTAGTGTTTAAGCACTGGCTGCTAATCTTAGTTTTTCATCTGTGTCCTGAGGGGAAAGTGGAGGCAGCCCTGGAGCAGGGTGGTTGTGGTGGTGGGATGGGGAATTTTGTACAACTTCTCCAACTCCACCAGATTCTGCCTTTGGGGTTCATTATAATGACATTCACTTGGTAAAATCCTTTTCTGGTTGCCTCTGCGAGGTTCAGGAACCAAGCCTGGCTCTTCCTGATACATCTGGAGGCTTGTTTGGATAGTGAGGACGTGGTAGAAGTATAATACTGTAAAAAAATGTGATTTTTCTATATTTCCCTGCTGATGTTTCTGTTTCAGGGAGCAGAGGAAAAAGTTCCAGGCGATGGTAGAAAACAAATTCTATGAGTGGCTGGTTCAGACGGGGAACCGGCAGCAGCTGGACAGCCTGGTCCCTGCTGCCATGGGCTCCAAGCAGGCTGCAGGGTAACATTCCTGGACAGGATAACATTCCTGGGCAGCAGAAGGAAAGGGAGGTAAGCAAAATACCTTCTTCTCTTGCTTCATTTCTCCCCCCAAGAATTATCCTATGTTTGTGTGCATAGCCAAGGCAGAGGTAGGAAAAGCAGGAGTCTGTTGAGTGAATGTTCTCACAAGAGCCTGGCATTTGGGTTTAGTTCTTACTTTCCTGCCAAAACTCATTTTCAGCTGAAATCTGTGTCCTCAGCACTGCCTCGTTGTCAAGTTTCATTTGTTGGGGACATCTGTAAGGCAGATGGGCATATTGCACATAACGTGATGTGAAACTGATTGGAATAGCTGCACTCTCAAAGAAACTCTGTGTATTGATGTCTACACATCTCACTTGTTGCTAAAAAGAGTTGAGAGACTTTGTATAATTCTTACAGTGAGACTTTGCATAATTCTTACAATGAGACTTCGGATAATTCTCACTCTTCCTAAGCAGAAGTGGTTTAGGAGCTGGAGACCTGTGCTTATTGTGCTCTTTTGCCACAGCATGTTTCAAACCGTTAGAAAATCGTTTTACTTTTTATTTAGCCTTTGAATTTCTTTTTTTCTTTGCTGTTAGAAGTGAAGTTGTCTCCTTTTATTTTGTTCCAGAGCTCTGGGAATGGGCAGTGATCCACTCAGCCCAGTTCTCATTAAGACTTTGGCTGTCCCACCTGCACCCACTGGATCTGACACCCAGCCCTGGTGTGGATTGGACTGCCCAGCTGCCATAGGATTCCTGAGCACTGCTGCCTTCCCAGGAATGTGCTGTAGCCATCCTGTTGGTGACTGGGAGGTGCCTGGCACTGGGGGAAGTTGAATTATGCATTGTTGCAGAGCTGTCACCACAGTTAGTGTCCATAGTGAGCAGGTGTCTAGCACACCAGGCTTACTGGGAACAAGCTGGATGGAGGCCTTGGGCATTACCTGCATCCTCATGGTACAAACCAGTTGTGCTGTTTTTATAAATGTGAAAAAGAAGTGTTTAATTTTTTATGAATGAAATCCAACAGGGTTTTGTTTTTTTTAATATGAAGATGGCACTTTTTGAAGATTAACTTTTGTATATGGTTATGTCGTTCTGACAAATGTTAATAAACCATATTTGTTGGATAAACCTGGCACATGTCTTGGGGAAGGGGTTTTACCTGTTCAGTTGGTCTTAGAAGGACACAGCATCGTTTATCATAGTGGAATGTCAACCTGTCAGAGAGAGAAACTGCTAATTTATGAGGAAAGTGGGGCAGAAAAAGAATGCCAGGCTGAAAGTAAAACTCCTGTAAACTTCAGCCATAGAGCTGAAGGTTTTGAAGGCTGCCCTGGCACAAGGTTTTGGTACAAACCCTATTCCTATCTCTCATAATTTTCATAAAGATTATCAGCATGAATAAGCACCATTCTCGTGCTGGT
Organism: Certhia americana; assembly: GCA_018697195.1. Classification (NCBI taxonomy): domain Eukaryota; kingdom Metazoa; phylum Chordata; class Aves; order Passeriformes; family Certhiidae; genus Certhia; species Certhia americana. The sequence goes on from CM031865.1 coordinate 25,554,800, forward strand.
GGGATGTGTTTGGGGGAGATGAGCTAAATAAGCTTGAAAAATAGGCAAAGGCATTGCATGGATGAGTGGAGGCAGCAGCTGGTGGTGCCTTGCGAAGAGCCACCCAAGCTGAGAGTGAGGGGAAGGCACAGTGCTCTGGAGTGCATAGCCTCAGAATTCCTCTGAAGGTCTCCCCTTGGCTCCTGGGCAGGCAGGTGAGGTGAGTTTATTGTATTTATTTTATTTATGTAAGATGAGTTTGTTGTATTTAGCCAACCTCGAAAGGAGGGATGTGCGAAGCGACCACAGCTTTGAGCTGTGAACCTGCTGATAGAACCCAGCTTGTGCTTGACCTTTGATCTTCAGGAATTAAAAACTAAATCAATCCAAGTGGCCTCAGTGAGAGCAACAGCTCTGGGTGATTCAAGGCTCCTAAAGTGGGCAGAGGAGCAGCTGCTGAGTGTGTGTGTGCCCCAGGCTCTCCCATCTGCCTGCATTTACAGAGCTGCTGTTGCGAGAGTGCTTGTCCTGACAGATTTGAAAGAGGGGCTGCGTGTTTCGGGTGCTGCTGTGCCAAATTCGTGTCCCTTTGTCTCACTAAGCCTTTGGGCTGGGGCGCTGAATAGCTGCAGAGGTGGTTTTTCATAATGCACTGGCGGGGGGGGGGTGGCTGTGGAAGCCAGTGATCTTCAGCCTCCCTAATCCGAGGACCAGAGTGGCCGAAGGGAAAACTCCTCTGCTCCAACCTCAGGTGCTGGGCTCAGAGCTGGGAGTTGAATTTGTGACACTTGCAGAGACAACCAGAAAACTGGGCATCGTTTGGTGTGTGAAATCACTCATTTTGTGGGGAGTGGGGAGGTGGCCACACATCCTTCTTTTTTCTTCTATGTCAGGAGGTGTTTGGAGCAGTGTGGCTCCAGCTGAGAGTGTCCCAGGAAAATCTGCAGCCTCTTTGCTGCGCAGATGTTTCCATGGAGGGCTTTCAATGCAAAGCTGGTCTTTGCAAGCCTCTGGTGCCTGCTCTGAGCACTTGTTTATCATTCCTTAACTGCATCCTTCACTGCACTGGAACGTGCCCTGATGAGTATCATGTGCCCTCCTTACAAATGGGGTGGGTCTCCAAGAGCCAACAAGGATTCCTTCTTGTTTAACAAGCTTGGAAGGCAGGGAGATTACCACCCATCCTCCCACACTTGGCAGGGGGCTGCGTGTTTTGAGTGCATTTGGCAGAGTTTTGGTGTTCTGACTCAGCAAGTGGTAACAAAGGGAGGATGGCGAAGCCTTCCTTTATTCCATAATCCTGTTTGCTTTTCTGGAAATCGGCTATAGCCTCAGAATCACTGACTCAATTTTTGGATCCTATTCTCATGACAAAGCGGCTGTCTGGTTTAAAACAAGCCCGTTATAAAAAGGGCACCTCGGATCCTGGCTGTTTGTAACAGCTGCTGACATTCCTCCGGCACAGGGCAGCTTGGCTGGAACAGAAAATGTCCAGAGCTGGAACCAAGGTAAGTTTATTTGCAGTGTATTCATGATTTTGGCTAAAAATGCAGAATTTCACAGGGATGAATTGTAGAGAAACTTTGTTTTCTTTGTTCTGCTGATGGCTTCCCTCTCTGTCACTGTGTGGGCAGGGGGAGATGCTTGAAATCCCTCTTCACGTGGAGGGAAGCTGGAGCTGAGCCCTCCCAAGTATTTTCCCAGATTTTGGCTGGTTCCTCTAGGTGTGGCTCTGCCAGAGGATGGAGTCAAGCGCAGTGACTGGTGAGGAGGTGTTTTGAAATGGTTGTACATCAGCAGGATCTGATGCCTTGTAAATTGGGGGTGGAGGGGGCTGTGCCAGCCAGGAATCACCACACTTGCAGAGCGGAGTCTCATGGAAGGCTCCCTTGGAGCCTTGGGAGAGGCTGACTCATCCCCAGCACCACATCCCTTTTCCATGGTGGAGCAGAGGGTGTGCTGCAACAGAAGGATTCCTGGACGACGGCTATGGCACCAAAGGGAATAGTGTTCCCTGAGGGACACACACCAGCCTTAGGATTCGGTGCAATCGGCAGGGATGAGCTGAAACTGGAGAAGGAGGTAGGTTGGGGAGCTCAGCTGCAGCTGGAGTGCCACCTCAGGTGGGGATCCAGCCCCTCAGGCTTGGCTTTAGCAGAGCTGAGCTGGCTGATCCCACAGAACTTGTGCTGGGTCTGGGAATGAGCAGGGAAAAAGAGGTGGGAAAGGAAAGGAGGGCGAGGACTTGGGCCAATGTCTGCTGTGGAATGGCAGACACTCTTAGGACGCTGCAGGAAGAGCTTCATCTGAGTTTAGCTTTTGGGCTGGATTCCTTTTATCCTGTGGAGGGTGTGAGACCCAAGGGGCTTTGAAAGCACAGTGGGTTTGGAAGCACTGGGCAATGCCATGGAAGATCCAATCTTGGCTTTCCCGTGTCCTTCAGCTCTGTGGCTCTCAGGGGTTGGGCTGTTGGTCTGGGAAGCCAAGGAGGGTGTGCTGGTGGCTCCCGGACCCCGGGGTGCAAACTTTCTGTCCCTGAGCCTAAAAAAGGTGCTGGGGAATTGCAACTACTCCATCCTTGAGTCTCCTATCAGCTTGGAAAGCCTTGAGCACGTTTTGCCTTTCCCCTGCCCAAAGCCGTGTCCCCTTGGAGTGTACTACAGGGAATTGATGGAATATGTGCTGCTGAGGGGCAGCAAGAGGGCCAGGAGGAGTTACCTCCTATTTCTATATGCTGTGCACATGTTTAGCACATTCCAGGGGGAAGAAAAGGGAAAAGTAGGGAATTAAACACCATTTGTCACAACCCCTGAGAGTGATCTGCCCTGGAAAGGGATCACTGCTGACAGAGGAGGCACTACTGGGTATTTTTTATGGAATTTCTTCTAGCTGAGCTGCTGATGAAAAGAAATATGTGATAACTCGGGTGAGGTGACCAAAGTGAGATTTTTACATTCCTACAAGGAAGATCTGCTCTGGCAAATGTGGTATGTGCCTGGAAACCTCCAAAAGGCAAGGGTTGGGCAGGGAGAGTTTAATGGGAGAGTGCTGGGAGCAGAGCTCCTGGAGGGTTTGGCTGAAGGAAGGCGATTTCCCTGCGAGTGAGAGGGGACAGAAACAAAGCTGCAATTCTGAAACTGGAAGCTGTAATTCATCTGTAATTATTCTATGGGTGAAACATCAACCTGCTCTTTTGGTGCCTGAATCCATGCAGGAAAGCTAGGGAGCAAAGGTATGAAATGAGCTGAGGGTGTGTCTGATGGGCCGGGCCGGAGAACGGGGGGACAGGATTCCTTGAATTCTGAGATTAAACCAAGGAGCAACACTTTGGTTGGACACAGTTCTGTAGGAACAGCCATATCCTTAACGTGCCTTTGGATTTCTTTGGCTTAGTGGTTTTAGAAGTGCAGGGAAAATGCCTGCCTGGAAACATCAGGAAGCTTTGCCAGGCTCCAGTTTGGTGGTGTTAAACTGGGTGGGGCAGGAACATCACTGAATCCTGGAATGGTTTGGGTTGGAAAGGACCTTAAAGCCCATCCAGTTCCACCCACTTCCATGGGCAGGGACACCTCCTGCTATCTCCAGTTGTTCCAAGCCCCATCCAACCTGGCCTGGAACTCTTTCCTCTGCCCGGAAAGCAGATCCACATTGGGCAGAGTTCATCATCAGCCATGCTGACACTCACTGCATGGACAGGAGTGGGACAGGATCAGAGCTTGGGGACAGACATTGGAGAGAGGGATCAGCCATCCTAGCAGAGGACAGTGCTTAACTGAGAATAAATGAATCTCTGGAGAGGGTTTTCAGGGATGCTGTGGCTTCCTTGACCTTGTGGCTTTAAGAAGGGGGTGACTGGTGATGCATGACTGCCAAACCCAGTGAGCAGAGCTTTCAGTGTTGCCGTTGGGTCTGGCTGGCAGATTTTTTGGCTGATACCCTTAGGGACAATGACCTGTCCAGTGTGGTTAACTGTCCAAGACTGAGAAAACAGGAGCTGGGCATTTCAGTGCTGGCCTTTCACAGCCTTTTTTCACTGCTGGAAAGCTCAGAGTGATTCCCAGCTCTCCACTGAAAGGTGGGAAGAGCTTGCTCAGGATGTTAGGGGACAGGTTGTTTTGTGTGCACCAACTGCTTCATGATGGCAGATCAGTCCTTGAAATTAAGAGTAAAATAGCATTATCCTAATAAATGCCCAGTAACAGTGCACAAAATCAAGAGCATGAATCCTCTGGTATGATCAGTCTGACTCCCCACATCCCTTGATCAGGCTGGTGGGACACGCTGACCAACCAGCTCTAGGAAAACTGAGGCTAATTTAATTTTTAGCAAAAAACTAGTGATTAAAAATAAAAAGTGAGTGAGTTGTCCTGGATTTGGGTTGAAACGCTGACAACGAATGTTTTTTTTAAGAGCAGGGAGGTTACATCAATACCAGTAGCAAGGCACTGTAGGTGACATACAGCAGGTGGGTTAATACTCAAACTATGGAAAAAAAACCCATGGGAAAAACGGATTGTGGAACACTGAATGTTGGGTGTGGCCAGAATGATTCTCTCTAGACCATCTGGTGTCATGATCAAGCAAGGGATGTAGTCAAGATAGATGAGATGGTTTGGGAATCCTCTTGGAGAAGTGCAATGTTTGAGGAGTAATTGTCACCTGGAAGGATCTAAAAATGGGGCTGGAGAAAGGACAGGTCTGGTCTAGGGCTTGGCAATATTTCCGTGAAAAGGGATTTTTGAGGAAAACTGTGTCTCCTCTCCAGAGCTGGCTGGGTGGGTGGTGCCTCTGGTGGGAGGAATGGGATTCACTCATCAGCTCCCAAGATCACTTCAAGCAAGGTTGTGATCGAAGATAAAGTGCTCCAAGATAAAGTGCTTTGGCATCAGCAGCCTGACTGTAAAGCCAATCTTGGGAAGGAAATGTGGGGATGGATTGTGAATTTGTCAGAGTTTTTGTGGACTTGCAGCAACCGAAGCCGAATAAGCCAACTGCAAATACAGCCCTTGAATATCCATAAAACTGCTACCCACCATGCACATAGAATTCTCCCTTAGTTTCTCCTGGCATGGGCAAAGGTTGTGTGATGTCCAGCTTTGGGCAGTGAGTTTTGAGAAAGGAAGTTTTGGGTTGTTCCAGCGAGAGCAAGGATGGGATAGAAGACATGACCTGGGAGGAAGGAGATTTCTCCTCCCCATTATCAGTAAAGATCTCACTGCAAACACTTGGTAAGTCAATATAAACGGAATCATGGAATTGTTAAGGTTGGGAAAGCCCTCTAAAGGCATCGAGTCCAACTGCTAACACAGGGCTGCCTGACCCACCCATGTACATTCCATTGGCTTCTCACAGCTCTCTGGCCGTAACTTAGTAACTCCTGAGCTAGAGAAGGTGTGAGGGAATTATTTTCATGGTGTTTTGCTAGAAAAAGAACCAGGATTTCTCTGTGGGAGTGTTGGGTTGGACTGGGACAGAACAAAGGTCTGGGAAGGGCAGAACACTGGTGGCAGCTGGAGGCATTGGGGCCAGACGGGGGAATTAGTCTGACTGACTGCAGTTGGTCCCATTCCATGGCTGGGCGGGATGATTCCTGACACCTCGAGGGCTCTGCTTTCAGATATTTCCTGCCGTGACGTGGCCAGAATATGGAGACAACGTGCTGGATGAGGCACCTCCCCACTCTCCCCCCTCTGCTCATTTCAGGTCACCTTCTATGAAGACAAGAACTTCCTGGGCCGTTACTACGAGTGCGACAGCGACTGCCCCGATTTCCACACCTACCTGAGCCGCTGCAACTCCATCCGTGTGGATGGAGGCACCTGGGTGGCCTACGAGAGGCCCAACTATGCTGGGAACATGTACGTGCTGACCCACGGCGAGTATCCCGACTACCACCACTGGATGGGCCTCAACGACCGCCTGGGCTCCTGCAAGTACATCCAGATCGTAGGTGTCACCCCTTCCCCTGTCATTTGCACCCATCGTGGCAGGTTTTCCCGTGAGGGAACACGGTGCCCATCACCCTGGGGAGCCAAAGAGAGGGGTGGTGAAGGGGGTTTGCTCCCACAGTCCTGCTCTGGGAGTAGCAAGGGGTTTGGTGTGGGGAGAAGGTGAATCTCTCCCGCTCTGGACTGCAGTGGGAAAAGGCAGATCCCTTTGAGTGTGGGTGAGTTTCCATAGGAACAGCAGCGTAGTTTCTTCAGCTTGTTCCTTTAGGGATTTCGGTGTCCAGGCAGGTTGCTCCAAAGTTTGCCTCTCTCCTTTTCCCTGGTATGTAACCAACTGATCCAACAGGCTCAAGGCCTGGAACAGTGGAATGTAAGTTTTGCAGGAACATTTGGAATGAAGGGCAGTTTCCTCTCTAGCAAGCCAGAACTCCCTTCTGATACAGGGAACTGAATCTGTGTCACCAAACCCCTCTAGGCATGGAGAGACCAAGCCCAGTAGCAGCCCTGGAGTGCCCAGAAATGGGAGGGATGTCTGGAGCTCTCCTTGGCCATTCCTAGAGCATCCTGGGGCCTCCTGGTATTAGGAGAGCACAGAAATTATGCTCATCCCCTCCTAATGGATGATGGGGAGAAAGGAACAGAGGGAATGGTCCTTTTGGGAAGCCTGTGCGGAGGAGCATCCTTTAAGACTGGGATTGTGGGTGAAGTGTGGATTGGTGCTGCTGCTGAGGTTTTTCCAGTAGTGGGGCAGGCACTGGTGACCCACGGGTTGCTGACTTGAAGCACAGCTGTGAATTCCCTGCATGGAGGGCATCTCACAGCTGAGAATGAGTTTTGCTTTTCTGCCTGGGAGTCCAACGCCCCTCTGAGCCTGTTTTGGCTCTGATTTGGGTCTAAATCCCCTTTCATGGGGCAGGGAGGGTTTCCAGCCCGTTCAGAGCGCTGATCTGGCTTAAGACATGGAGTCAAAACACACATGAGGGATAAAGCAGCACAGCTTCCTCCACCAGGATGAAATGTGGGAGCCTTATCCTTCATTTCCACCTGGTACCTGGCTTTCCCTCCTGCCCTGGGGAGAGCCCGGGACCCCGCAGAGCTCTGCTGGGGTTGGGGAGGCAGGGTAGAGGTGTCCAGGCAGATACAGATTAGACTCTGCCGTGGTGCCTTTGGGCAAGGAGTGCTTCCAATCCTGGTGGGAACCAGAGCTGCCTCTGCAGCAACGCTGGGTCAGCAGCTCATTAAACTCCTCTCTGCCCGGAGGACAGGGGGCTGGAGGGGCTCTGGCTCTCTGATGCTCACACGGAGCACTGAGGGGTTCACAGCCGCCCGGGATAGCGAGGCTGGTGCTGCTGACTCAGCCTTATCCCTGGAGGTGCTCTGCACCTGATGCTCTGCTGAAATTTACCCCAGCTGCTTCTCTTGGTGCTTCTGGAGGCTGATGTGAGATTTCAGCCCTGACACGGTGTGCTGGGTGCGGTCGGTACCTGATTTGAGTCTGTGCCCAAGCTCTGCCCCCATGTCAGAGCTGGGATGTGTCAGTGCCTCCACCCGATTCTCTGGTTGCCCATGAAGTCACCCAGAGAAGCTGAGGGTACCCCATCCCTGGGAGTGTCCAAGGCCAGGTTGGATGGGGCTGGGGTAGTGGAAGGTGTGCCCACACACGGCCAGGAAGTAGAACGGGATGATCTTTAAATCCCTTCCAACCCAACCCATTCCACGACTCTCTGATTTTCCCTGCCTTTTTAAATTTTTCCTAGCCAAGCGGAGGCCGAGGCCACATCCAGGTGTTCGAGAAGGGAGACTTTGGCGGGCAGATGTTCGAAGCCACCGAAGACTGCCCCTCCATCATGGAGGAGTGGCACATGCGTGAGGTGCATGCCTGCAGGGTGCTGGAGGGCGTCTGGGTGTTCTACGAGCACCCCAACTACCGGGGCCGGCAGTACGTGCTGCCCAAGGGGGAGTACCGCAAACCCGTGGAGTGGGGCGCGGCCAGCCCCGCCGTCCAGTCCTTCCGCAGCATCTCCGAGTGAGCCAGCCCCCTGACCGGGCTGACACACCCCCCCTAATAAAGCAACTGAGTCGCTCAGCTCCGCCTTGTCCTGCTTATTCCCGGGATTTGCGTCCGACATGTCCCGCCTCGGGGGGTGGGGGTGGTGGGGGCTGGGGTGGAGAGGAGCCTTCCCAGAACAAAAAACCCCCTGCCAGCTTCAGCTGCATCTTCCCTATCCCCACACTGTCACCCCTGCCCTATCCCCTCACTGTTTCCTCCAACCCCTCACTGTTTCCCCCATCCCCTCACTATCACCCCTTTCCCCATCCTCTCATTGTTTTCCCCATCCCCTCACTGTCACCCCTTCCCCATCCCCTTACTGTCACCCCTTTCCCATCCCCTCCCTCTCACCCCTTTCCCATCCCCTCATTGTATTCCCCATCCCCTCACTGTCACCCCTTTCCCTGTCCCCTCACTGTTTCCCCCATCCCGTCACTGTCACCCCTTCCCCATCCCCTCACTGTCACCCCTTTCCCGTCCCCTCATTGTATTCCCCATCCCCTCACTGTCACCCCCTTTCCCATCCCCTCACTGTCACCCCTTCCCCATCCCCTCACTGTCACCCCTTCCCCATCCCCTCACTGTCACCCCTTCCCCATCCCCTCACTGTCACCCCTTCCCCATCCCCTCACTGTTTCCCCCATCCCCTCACTGTCACCCCTTCCCCGTCCCCTCACTGTCACCCCTTCCCCATCCCCTGCCCTCTGTCCCACTGCTCCTTTAGGAAAAGCCAGTAGTAAGCCGGAGCTTGTGCTCCAGCGTTTGGCCGGATGGTGGAGCAGCGGGACCGCACATCCCTGCATTCCAGTTTTCGGTGGTGGCTGTGGGTGGCTCGGTCTGTCACGCCCCTGAGGAGTCCCTGCCCCCTCTGTTGCTGCTCCATGGCGGCTTGGGAGAAGGGATGAGGTTCTAGTCAGTGCCATGTGTCCTCCTGGACGCCCTGAGTAGGCAGCTGCTGTCCTGGCACTGGATGAGTTTGTCCCTCTCGTGTTGCATGGGGTGACAGGACTGGGAAAAAAATGGAGATCCCAGATGGAGCAGGAGTGGGACAGCCATAGTCTCCATGGGGAATGCCGGGGACCCTGGCAGCCCAGTGTGTCAGGTACAGGATGTCCCCTGGACATGTGAAACAAGGGACCAGCTGCTTAAACTGGGGCCTGGCACCGCATGGAGCCGGGGAGCTGGAAGCAGGAGAGCAGGCTGGACGTGGGATAGAGGCAGTGAGTGCCTCTGCGAGGTGGCTCTGAGTGATCCTGAAGGGCAGGAAGAGCTCCCTGGACACCTGAGATGTGCAGGGAGCAGAGGGGCCTCCCGGTTAGCCCAGTTTGCCAGCAGGAACATCCCATTTTGCCCGGTGCTGCCAGAGGAGAGGCAGGTCCCAGGCACAGCCTCCCGGGATCCATAACTGATGGCTGGGCACTCTTCCCCTGGGAATGCCGGGGACCTGCAGCCGGTTTGCACACGGAGCCGAGGGGCTTTGGGACTCTGACGCTGAAGGGGGATGCAGAACCCTCCCAGCCACGCTCTGCAGTCTCTTCCCGTTGATGTATGAGGTTATTAAGGAGCAGGGAGCCAGGGTAAGTGATGCTCGTCAAGCCACGGAGCTGCCACCTCTCGGGAAAGCTTGCTGCCGGTGGGGAATGGGAAGGGGCTGCCAAGAGGGGCAGCTCCAGCCCCCTGGACTTCCTCCAGCACAAAGACGAGCTGAAGAATCACCTTGCCCTTCTTCCTCTTCCTTCTCTTCCTGCTGTCACCTCTCTCCCTTAGCCCCCTACCCCATTCCAGCCTTTCCCTGCAAACAGTGATGCATCTTCACCCACTTCCATCCCTCTTCCACTCCTCTCCATCACAGATCAGCAGGATCCAGATGATCCTGGGTTTCACTGTATTATTTATTATTATTATTTCACTGTATTATATTATTTTTCCCCATAATATTTCTCCAGGACCAACCAGCTCTCAGCTCCAGCTCCCCTTTTCCCCTGGCTTGTGGCAAAACTCTCCGAGGGCAGCAACTTGAGCACAGCCTGGCTCCTGTTTTTTGACAGTGAGCTTGTTGCTGTCCCTGTTGTGGATGGAAAATCTCCTGTAGGTAGATGAGCTCCACCCAGTGCATTTCCAGCCACCTTTCACCCTGATTTGGGGAATGTCCACCTGTCCCCATCCCACATGCCCTGCACTGGGTGGGTTTGGGATGCTCCAGCTCTGTGGCTGCTGGTGTGCATCCACTCCAAAGCACTGGAAGAGCCAGACCTGGATCTGGTTTGCCCTCAAGGTAACGTTTTCCCACGCCCTTCCCTTTCACTGCTGATCTCCCCACTTCTAAAACCCAATTATCCCAATTCTTCCCCCCCTCCCCTTGTCCTCCAGGCTCTCGCCCTTGGCTGAACACTGTGTCCTCAACATTTGCAACCGACACAAACAACAATAAACAGCTACTTGGGTGGGTTTTTTACCATTGCTTTTTATTTTATTGTTGCTCCAGATGACTTTTCCCATTTTTCCCTTGCCACAGTGGCGCACAGGGTGCCTGTGGAGATGAGCGGGGAGCGCAGCAATCCAAGCCCAGCCGTGCTGATGTTGGTTTTTCCTTGACAGCTAATTTCCATTTCCCAGTATCAGGGGGTCTGCTCCAGTAATTGGCATGCAGATTGTGTCCGGTGGGCCTGTTAGACACGAGCAAAGGCTCTGCTGCTTGGAATAAGCCAACCCCAGGCTGATGGATGGGGTGTAAGGAGGTCATGGGGAGAGAGAATATACAGATGCCCGCGTGCACACACCTACGAAATTTCCCATTCCATGCCCTCCCCCCATCCCTACTTTCTTTATCCGGCAAACTCTAATCTATCATATTACATTGAGACAAATCCTGCTCCATTTCTCTCTCTTTCCCTTTTTCCCTCTAAGGGAAATGTGATGGAACCTGCTCCTGGATTTAATGAGAGGATGGTACGGCGTAGCAGGAATTAAAGCGGTGCCATGCTTCATTAGCAGCTGGGGATCACATGGAGCAGGCCCGATGTTAATTACACTTTGGGAATTAATTGGTATAAGGCATTCCTCTCCTCCATCATCCGTAATCCGGTGGGTGTGTGAGGACTTCTGGAAGCAGAGACCTCCAGGCAGGTGTCTGTCTGTCTGTCTGTCTGTCTGTCTGTCTGTCCCCCCTCCTCAGCCTGCCGTGACTGAGGAGCACCAGGTGGTTTGGAAATTTTTAGGTCACCTTCATTTCCATCCCCTTGGTGCCCAAGGACCTGCTGTAATTTTTCCCTCTTTTCCTTCTTGTGCCACTCTCCTCCAAGTTTTTTCTCCAGTTGCCGGGGAAAGCAGGTCTGGATGGGATGGGGCAATGGTGAGAGGTGGCACTGTGTTGAAGGAGAAAGGAATGTAATCCTCAGTGGATTCCTGGAGATCCTGCTCCTTTCTCCTGCTCCTTAACCTGCCCTTGCTGGCCCATCCCTTCCCTCCAGCTCTGGAGGCAGACAGGGGAGCATCAATCTGCTCCCGCAGTACCTCTGCTGCTGAAACCTCCCCAGTTCTCCAAGGCCTCCAGTTTCCTCCCTTTTCCACCTTGGGTTCAGCCTGATGAAATGCAAAAGCTGCTAAAAAGCTGAGGGGGAGGTTATTTTGTCGGAGGACAGAAATGATATGCTTGAAAATGAAGAGAATTCCTTTGAATGCTACCAGTTTGTTCCTTTCCTGAGCTGACTGGTGGTGGCCCAGCATGGGGCACGGATGTCACTGTGATGGAGAAGCACATCTGTGGGATCTGGCCTGGAATTTGCTGCACAGCCCCAGTGGGATACTCAAACTCAGCTCTGCCCTCTCCAAATTGCTCCCAGGCCCTGATGGTGGGACACAGCCACCACAGCCAACCCAGGCTCCCATTTTCCCTCCTCTTCCTGAGGTTCTCAGGGCTTTATGGGTCTTCCCTTAGCGTTGCTGATGTTCCTTGGTCTCAAGATATCAGTGCCTTGATGCATCTTTGTTCTGCCAGCAAAGATCACTCCTGAATCAGAGCCACTGTCCCCTGCCTCCCATCCCTGGGAGGGCTCAAAAAATGTGTGGATGTGGCACTTAAGGATGGAGATGTGGCAACCCAGAGCAATTCAAGGCCACTTTGGCAGGAGTTAAAGAAAACCAGTGTTTTCAAAACGCCAAAATTAATCGCTTTGGGGTTGGATGGAGAAAGGAGATCTTCAATCCTTTTGTGTAAACTTTCTTGATTTTAGGTCTTGATTTTTGGTGCTGGGCTGGGCTTGGCAGCGCTGGGGGAACAATTGGTGATTTTATGGGACTTTTTCAACCTAACCAACTCTATAATTCTGTGGTTTCACAATTCCATGATTCTATGGTTTATGATTCTATGCCTCCATGATTCGGTGACTCAGGGCAGCACTTCATTGCTGTTTGGTTCCCTGGGAGCCCTGCCACATCAGATCCTGCATTTCCCACCCTCTGCTCACTGAACTCCAAGTCCCTGAATCAGGGATTCAGCCTCCTGCCTGAGCAGTCTCAAGGTCCACCCCAGTGACTGCAGCCCTCACTTTGGTTTTGGCAAAACCACCCTCCAGGGGTTGCTTTTCCCTCTGTTTTATGTGTGAGCCACCCTGTGCATTCCTGTTGGCCCTGGCTGAGCTGTGGTTTCAGGATGCTCCTTCCATCCTGCTCTGAGCCTGTGGGGAAAGTCTGGCCAAAATCTGGGGGAGGGGAGAGATGGAGCTGGTTTGTATCTCCCACACACAGATGTTCTGGAGACTCCACCAGTGTCACACGTCCTGTCATCCAGGGGTGGCTGTGACTGTGGTGCCAAGGAGCTGCCTCTCCAGGATGTGTGTATGGGCTGGGAGGATGCTGGCACCCCAAATGGGGCTCTGAGATCTGAGAGGAGAGGAGAGGAGAGGAGAGGAGAGGAGAGGAGAGGAGAGGAAGAGAAAGGAAGAGAAGAGAAGAGAAGAGAAGAGAAGAGAAGAGAAGAGAAGAGAAGGGAAGAGAAGAGGAAAAGACACTTCCCAGGGCGCCATCTCTCCCTTTGCCGGAGACCAGCAGAGGGCAATAGAAGCAAACGGAAGAGGCAAATAAGAGAAAAGCAAATGCGAGGGATGTGCGACAGCAGCAGATTCCAAGGAAGAGCGACCTGGAAGCGGAGGGATGTGCAGGGGGATGCAGAGGCAGAGGGATGTGCAAGAGCGGGGAACGTGCGCCCGGAGCGCTGTGCAGGGAGCAGGGATGGGAGGGGATGCTGAAGGAGGTCGGAGCGAAACAAAGCGATTCAAGGTTATTTTGGTAGGAGTTAAAGCAAACCGATGCTTTCCTAATTCCTAAATTCAGCGCTTTGGGGTTGGATGGAGAAGGAAAAGGAAAGGTTTAATCCTTTTGTTTAAACCTTCTGGATTTTAGGTCAGTTTTTTATGAAAAGCGCTGCATGGCTGATCACCTCCAGTGGATGACGCTGTGAGGAAAGGCTCTGAGAATTCCCAGCCCCGATTCTATTCCACTGGGTAATTGTGTGACTGAGCTCAGCTCAGCTTCTGGATCTCTTGGAAATCAAATTCCACACGTGCCTTCTTTTGGGTCTGCCTGAGCCCTGGCAGGAGGGATGTGCTGGGCTGGGGCTGGCACTGTCCACGGGCTCCCTTCCTCCCTTGCAGAAGGAAAACCACGGCAGGCTTTGCGGGGAAGCAGCAGGGAAGACTTGGGAGCAGCATCCCCTTCCACCTTCCTGCTGCTGGACCAGCTGGGACAGAGCTTGGGCAGGAGCCTCCTCCTCTGCTCTCTGTTACTGCTCCCTGCACGCTCCTGCCTGGCTAGGCAGGTGTTCCCAGCTGGATTTCCTACATATGCAGATCACCGCCCTATGGTTTTTAAGTTTTTTTGGTTTTTTTTTTTTTTTTTTTTTTGTCCAAACTCTTTGGAGTCACACGTTTAACAAGGAAAGCTTTCCATGGCAGGAGCGTGATCCTACGGCTGCCCTCACAGCCGGGACAGGGCATCTGCAGAGACACAGCGGGGAAATCTCTCCTGGCAGATTCCCGCTTGAGACCTCATCTTTTTTTGCGGGGTGGGGGGAAACAATTATTTCAAAAGGAAGGCTGAAATCCCTGTGGCTGGGAGCTGCAGGTGGCCGGGAACAGGCAGGATGCTGCCTGGGTGCAGGATGCCCAGGAGGGCTGGACGCCCCAGGAAGCAGCTGGGGGGTTTATTTGGGCAGAGCCCACCACGGTGCTGCTGCTGCGGGGTGCATCCTTAGGGGAAAAAAAAAAAAAAAAATTGTTGAGCTGCTGCTGCTTGGAGAGAGCACCACTGGGCTCTGGTCTTCGAGGAGAAGGAGGAAGGGTCGTCCCCACCTTCCTCTGCGGAGCCCCCCACCCGCCTCATTAAACCCGTCCTTGCCGAGACGAGCTCGGCGCGATCTGCCCATCTCCGCCTTATCTCCCGATCTGCCTCCTCTCCTGCCACGCTTCCAGATGCTCCTTATCTCCTCTCACCTTCCCAGAGAGCCGGCGCGCTGGGGGCAGGGCCGGCTGCCCAGCCTCCCCACCTGTGATCTCCCCGGCTCTTATCAGGCTCCCTGAGTCCTGATCGAGCCCCTTTCTCAAAGTCAAATGGATTTTCTGGTGGGGCGAGCGCGCCCAAGGTCGGGCGGTGGCGGAGAGGCTGCGGGGACCCCGCTCTCCCCCTGCGCCCCGCTCGAACCCATTCCCCAGGTAGCGCCTCTCCCCATTTGTTCTCCAGCATTATCAATTACATTTGGATTATTATTCCTCATTGAAGCCCAAGCGAGCCGCAGACAGCTATTTCCTAATGGGGAAACGTTACAGGCAACTTATTAACGAACAATGCGTCATTAAGGGGGGAGAGCTTCAAAGGCTCCTAAATGCATTTCAAAGGACACAATGCGGAGCGGATCCTGCCGCCGCATATCTGGGGGACATGGGCAAAATTTGTGACAAGGAATAGACCGGGCCCAATGTAATTAACTAATTCTCGATCAAAGGGGTTTTAGAACTGAATGGTCAGGGAATTCAATTATGGGTTTCCTAATGAACCACTCTGTGCCAAGGCAGGGGGATGTTTTCTTCTGGAAAAGCAGGGCTGAGGATCAGGGCTAGGATTTCTAGGGAGGTTTGGGAGAGAAGAACCAGAGAGCTCCTCCCGGGTGGATTTGGTGCGGGGGGGGGGGGGGGGGGGGGACAGAGATCATCGAATCATGGAATCCTGGAATGGGTTGGGTTGGGAGGGACCTTAAGGCTCCTCTCGTTCCAATGTGCCATGGGCAGGGACACCTTCCACGAGGTCGGGTTGCTGCGAGCTCCATCTGCCACCATCCAGGCTCTCTTTGATGGCCTGGACATGTCCCCGTGGTGGGACACGTTCCCCCCCACCCCCCCACCCCCCCGCCTCTGAATTTGGGCAGATCCACAGCTCTTTGGAGCCAGAGCTGCTGGAAGGGGCTGTGGGATGCAGCAGGACGGCTCTTCCAGGGTTGGCATCTCCTCATCAACTCCCTGGAAAACCTGGACAAGGGAGATTTCCTCCTCTGCTGCCAGAATCCAGCCTCTGGCAAAAATAGCATGGTTTTCTACCCATGAAAGGACCATCTTCTAGTCCTCCACTAGTTTTCTCTTATTATAGAAAGTTGATTTGCTCACTTTACAAAGGGAAATGTATTATGAATTTTCCCTTCATTCTCCTCCTTTTTTTTGCCCCGTTTAACAACCGATTTGTGTGTTGCATGAAAGTTACACAGTTCTTTAGATGCGTTTGCTATTTTATTTTCTTTCATTCAAAAATATGTCAGTAATCTTTTTGTTAACATGAAAGATAAAGGATTAGTAATGCAAGATGCAGTTTTCTTGTAACCTTGAAAGCAGACTATAGTTTCTTATCTGGCTCTAACATTCATTTTCCTGAAATGAAAAAAAAAAAAAAAAAAAAAAAAGAAGAAGGACTTCTTAAAATGAAATAAACTATATTCGATTCAGACGAGCAGCACCAGCAAAGGAATTTATTGCAGCTGGCAGAATGGAGCAGCTGCACTGAAGTTGTTCTGCTGCAGCACTGGGGACCTTCCCAAGGAACAGCACACCCGGATCATTGGTGCCTGGGAAATGCTGCAGCAAAGGGAAACCACTGTAGAAACGTGTAATCATGGAAAGGGTTAGCTTGGAAAAGGTCAGTAAGATCATGGAGTCCAGCTGCTCCCCCAGCACTGCCCAGGCCACCTTTAACCCATGTCCCCAAGTGCCACATCCACACAGCTTTTAAACCCCTCCAGGAATGAGGGCTCCACCACTGCCCTGGGCAGCTGTGCCAGGGCTGGACAGCCCTTTCCATGAAGAACCTTTCCCAATATCCAACTTGAACCTCCCCTGATTCAGCTTGAAACTATTTCTTCTTGTCCTATCAAGAGTGAACCTTGTGTTGGCATGATGACATCTCCCAAGAGGTGCCTGTCCAGCTGGCTTTGGCAGCCACCACGTTTAGCTTGGGGACATCCAGGATGTCCCAAGCTGGAGATGGGCCACCATTTCCTGGCTTGGTGATCACTGCAGATGCACAGAGAAACTTTCCCATTCCTGGAAGTGTCCAAAGCCAGGTTGGACGGGGATTGGAGCAACCTGGTCTGGTGGAAGGTGCCCCTGCCCATGGCAGGAGGTGGGATTGGATGAAGTTTAAATCCTTCCCAACCCAAACCATTCTGTAACTGATTCCACGGTCTCCCACTCGCAGTTCATGAGCAAACAGGGATTTGCAGGACTTCCAGCTCCTGGGAATTTATTTGAGCAGTGTTGGGTCTCCAGGAGGTCCCACCTTGCATGACCCTACCTGTGGCAGCTCCTGTCCTCCCTGCCAGCTGGGGACAGGGCTCCTGTTTTGGGCTGTGGAGGCTGCTGGGGGCAGCCGGGGAGGAAAGGACATGGAAAAACACCAAAGAGAGAAAAAAGAGAAATGGGGACAGTGTGAGGGGCTACCAGGGACCAGCAGGTGTTTGAGAAGAAGACAGCTGAGTTTTCATGCAATGGTTTGGGTTAGAAGGGACTTAAAAGATCGCCTCATGCCAAATCTGATGGAGTTGATTTCTACATAGATGCAGAGGATGAAAGGAAACCCAGGGTGAGTGGGAGCTGGTTTTCCCAGCACCACAATCCTCCAGACTATAAAACCAGGATAGCAGACAGGGAATGCCACAACCCAGGAGGACAGGTGAGCAATGTGGGTGTACCGGGATGTCCCCCTGCCCTGCCCACGCTACTGCTGTGCCAGCCAGCCTCTCCCACCCGCCTAACAGCTCCTCAGGGGTTAAATCCTTTTATAAACTGCTGGGTTTCTGCGGCAATCAGCTAATGGGTGCTCAGCATCTAAACAAGGTATTTTCCCCCCATCAGGTGGATTTGGTTAAAAACAGTTGGCCTGACAAGGAGCCAGCATTTACAACTTTGTTTATAGCCTGGTTTGCAGGGAATACTTTGTTTTGCTCCAGAGAAACTTGATATTTTCTATTGTGGAGGGGAGTGATGATTTCTGTCCCACACAACATGGATTGCAGGGCTTAATAATTAAATAAAATAAAGAAAAGCTTCGTCCTGTGGGCTCAAATCTTTGCATTCAGTGTATAATGGGGCTCTTGTCCTGTGCTAACAGATCTGTGGTTTCATTTGAGGGAAAAGTGTGTTTTCATATCAAAGGAGCCCCCCTGCACTGACCCAGCCTTCCCTTCCCCCTCTCTGCCCCGGCACACACGCTATTTTAATATTTCATATATTTCATAAGCTTTTATGCTTCTAAAAGAGAAGTGAATTTGTGGAGAGTTGAGCTCTCCAGAGCTGTACTTCAGAGCTGGGAAGTAATTCAGGGTGAAGCCTGTATTAATCTCAGGTGAGAGAGATATTTAAATTCAGGCTACCAGTGTGAATATAAAATGGGGATCTCTTTACAAAAATTTCAAATTGTAATATGCAAAGCTTAAAGAAAAGAAACCCCAAGGGAACAGCTTTCTTCTAGAACATTTTGTTCCAACCATCATCTCTTTACCTTTATTTTTTTATTTAAAAAACCCTCCCTTTGCCATTTTGTATTTTTAAATTAAATCTTTCAGTTTTTAAAATGAAATTCTTTATTGCTGGGAGATGGTGATGGGGAAGAGGGAGCAGGATGTAAGTGCCTGGCTGTTAAAAATGGTGCAGGGACCCAAATTTTAGCTGGCACAGAAGGAATAGTGACCAGTGGGAAAATAAATCCCTGCTTGGTTGGTCCAAGGAATGTGGGGCCACTTCCCCACTTGGGGGATGCTGCCTGAATGCTGTTTTTGGAGAGAAATCTCTGCTTGGAGGGAGGAGAGAGGCAGCACAACCATGTCCTTGCATCCTCCTCTGCCCGTGCTGGGGAGCACTGGGATGAGCTGGTCCATCCCATCGGCCTTCTCCACAGATAAACTTCAGAATGGATTTATGATCCTGGCCGGTGGTCATGTTCTCTGAGGGCCTTTTGGTAGGATGGGGATCACCTGCAGGTGTCTGTGCTGGGTGTAACGAGCCAGAATAACCCAAATCCCACGGTACCATTCCTGGGAGAGCCCCGCATTTGCATCCGTGGCAAACACCTCCGGCTGCAACCAGCTCCCAGGTCAGGAGAACTGGTGACAGATGACATGCTATTATCAGCTCTGTCAATTAATTAAATTATACATTATGCTTATGAGGGTGATATACTGAGCCACTCTAGATTAAGTGTCGCAATTAAGTCTTTAATTTCTATTTAATAAGTAAGTTATTATATGCTAATAAAAGATCAATTAGTTGCTAACAGAGCATTGATCCAGGTACAATGAGTGTGTCAGGGAAACATCAGGGCTGACACGGAAGGGGCTGGGGGATTTTGTGCACGACATGTGTGCAATTAGGATTTTAATAAAGACAAGCTGGAGTGGGCAGGGGGCACCCAGGTGGGCTTGAAATCTTGTTCCATGTGTGAAACCTGACTCTTCCCAGGCTGGCAGGGCTGGGATAGCCAGGACAGACCCAGTCATAGAATCCCAGAATGGTTTGGATTGAGACCTTAAAACTTATCCCAAGTCCTGCCATGGGCAGGGACACCTTCCACTAGCCCAGGTTGCTCCAAGACCCATCCAACCCGACCTTGGACACTTCTAGGGATCCACAGCTTCTCTGGGCACCCTGTGCCAGGGCCTCCCCACCCTAACAGCCAGAAATTCCTTCCCAATATCCCATTTAACCCTAAAGTCTGGCAGTGGGAAGCCATTCCCCTTGTCCTGTCCCTCCAGTCCGTCTCCAGCTCTCCTGGAGCCCCTTTAGGCACTGGAAGGGGTTCTAAGGTCTCTGTGGAGTCTTCTCCAGGTGAACACTCCCAGCTCTCTCTCCTGTCAGTGACAGCAGGTGGTTCTCCTGTATGGGACAACCCCAAGGAAGGACCTTCCCCCAGAATGGTCTCCAAACCAGGGGTTTTACTGCTTCCTGCTCTACAATCCGTACATCACGGCACCTTTTCATGATGTACATGTCCATGAGGTGCCTGATGCACCTCCTCTTCCTCCCCCATCCCCATCCGAGCCCGCTCATTCCCTCTGGGACGTTTCAGGTGGGCGCGGAGCAGCGGGGAGCCGGCGGCTGAGCTTCCAGCGGGAGAGGAGGGAAGCGCTGGGCTCCAGAGGAGCCAAGATTCCAGCTGAATATGGATGACATCATTATACGGGTGATCCTTTCAGCAACAGCGAGCCGGGTTTTAAAGTAGCGACCTACAGCATACAAATGACGGGTTTAAAGGAAATAAAAAAAGAGGTGATTTGAATAGCAGACATTTAGAGAAGAAAAGCTTCTCTCCCCCCCCTTTTCCCATTTCTAATATCTTCCGACGGGGCAGGCGCTGCGCATTCGAAAAGAAATTAAAACACTCCTCCTAAATACACTCCAGGCAGTAACAATGGCAAAGTTAAGAAGGTTACGAGACTTAGTTGTCCCAGCAACATGTCATCAAGTTGGAATGAGCAGGAAACACAGATAACGGGGAGGAGGAGGAGGGGGGGAGGAGGAGAGGAATAAAACCACAGGAGGAAAAATGCCAAGAGATTGAGGAAGAAAAGGGAAACCCCTTTTTATTTGCTGTTTCGTTAGGATGAATCTGATTTTATAGTCCCTGAAAGAGGCTAAAATATAATCTCCTTTTGTGTAATGCGTGTGTTAGGAAAATGTGTCATCAGCAATTCTTCTGTGCACTCCAGCCATAGTCAGAAAATTAGCAGGGATATTCAGGGCGGGCTACAAAGAAAAACAAACAGAAGACTCACATTTCCAGCCCGAGCTGTCATTTAAGAGCGTTCTCAACTTTTTATTCACCTTTTTGATTGTCCCTTATGGTTTGTCTCCGCTGCTTCTGCAGAGCTTCGGATTTCCAAAGGAAGGCAAAGCAGCAGAGGAGGTTTGGGATGTGGCTGTGACTGCCTGGAGAGCCCAGGGCTCCCTTAGGCCTGAGGGCTTTTGTGCTCAGTGCTGTACATGGGTGTAGGAAGAAGGCACATGTGGTGCAACACCTGGCAGAGGGCAGAGAAACAGAGGAGATCGAGAAATGGGAGGCTCATCTGAGCCATAACCCCAAATCTGCTCACACGCGCACCAGTTATCCTTACTCCAGGTGCCAATCTGCTGCTGAGGCTGTGTGGCACATCCACCCCAACTGGCTTCCATCCAGGTGCAATCCCAAGTGTCACACAGCTTTTGGTGGATGTGTCTCCAAAGCCTCGTGGTGTTCATCAGTGCCAGGTGTGTTGGTTTTGGGCTCCCCAGAAGGACACGTGTTCTCTTCAGGTCAGCATCTCCCCTTGGAAATGTTCCAAGCCAGGCTGGATGGGGCTTGGAGCAACCTGAGCTAGTGGAATGTGCCCATGGCAGGGGGTGGGATGAGATGGGCTGTAATGTTCCTTCCAAACCATTCCATGATTCTCTGATTCCATGATATTGATGTTTGATTCCTGTCTAGAGCTACAAGGCAAAACTTAAATTAAAATAGTAATTAATGTCTCAGCCTTTGCTTGCAGCAGGAGGTTTTGGTGCTGCTTCCTCCACTCCCAGACAGAGTGCACTGGGGTGGCTGGCAACTCATTTGGTTCTGAGGGGGTGAGGATACTGGGAGAAAATGGGGCTGAACTGGGAGAAACTTCAGCTGGCTGCAGCAATCAGTTCCTG
Source organism: Certhia americana (assembly GCA_018697195.1). NCBI lineage: Eukaryota > Metazoa > Chordata > Aves > Passeriformes > Certhiidae > Certhia > Certhia americana. The sequence goes on from CM031865.1 coordinate 25,575,976, forward strand.
ATGGCAGAGCAGGGAGCCTGGGGAGGAGCCCCTCCACCATCCCCCACTCAACCCTCCCTGGAGAGGAACGAGGTCTGTGCTGACATGGGGAGTGAGGAGAGGACAAAGCAACAGGATGAAGGAGGATGGACTTGATGATCCCAGAGAGTTATTCCAGCTCTGTGACCCTAAACTGGACTGAGTACCCCAATTTTATGGATTAATTTTAAAACCCCTGACCCATCTTTTTTGTGTGTGTTACCCCAAAACTCATGACACCCCCAAGTCCCTCAGTTACATCTGAAACCTCACAGTGTGCTTGGCTTGCTCCATGCTGAGATATTTTTGGTGCTTGCACATGACATACAACCACCCAAAATGATACTGATCTCTGACAAAAATCCCTCCTCTCTCCTTCCCATCAGTTTCTTCCGCAAATATTTATTTGTTGTGCCTTTTAAAAAAAATTTTAATTCTCTCTTGCTGTGGCTTCTTGTAGTGGATTATATTTTACAGCAAGCCTTGGTTTAGTTAATTGATGGGGAGCTTTGCCTGTGAGGATTCTGTAATCCTTGGCATTTTATCTTTGCAATAATTGCTGTGTTTGTGATTATTTCAAAAGACTCAGGGAAAGCAGACAACAAGAAAACAGCTCACCCACTCTTCTCTTGCAGCTTGTCCAGGCACCTGGGTGGGCTCCTCCTCTGCAATATGTTCCCTGTGCAGCCGAGAAGGAAAACCAGGGTGAAGACCTGGGGACCTGGACCAGGCACAGCAGTGTCAGATCACTGAGGGCCTTGGTGGCATGGTGGCACTGAGGACTGGGAGTCATCTTTCATCATAAAAAGCTGCCTTTTTGGTAAAAAGGGTTTCACTGGGGTGCTGGTCTCCCAGAAAAAAGTGACAGGACAATAGGAAAAGGCTTCAGGTTGTACCAGGGGGGTTTGGATGGGTTAGTTGGGAAAAATTCATCACCAGAAGTGTGGTTCAGCCCTGGCACATTAACACAGAGCAGCTGTGGAGTTCCCATCCCTGCAGGGATTTTAAGGCTGTGGGGATGTGGCGCTTGGGGACAGGGGTCAGTGGTGGCTTTGGCAGTGCTGAAGGACACGATGATCTCAGAGGGCTTTTCCAACCTCAGTGATTCCACGATTCTTTCTGGCTTTGGGCCAGCTGTGAGCCCTGTGGGCTCGGCTCTGATGGGAGGAATGGTGGGGACATGCCACATGGGACACACAGGGTGCACAGCCATGTCTGTGTTTGCTGTGGCACTTGGGGCACGAGGCTGTGTTGGAGTCAGGAATGGGGCCACACCGGCGTTTACCAGGGAGTGTTGGACACAAGGCCACACTGGTAGAGGCCTTGGGGCATTGGATGTGAGGCCAAACTGGAATTCACCATGGGACAGTGGGAATGGAACCACACTGGTGTTTGCTGTGGTGATGTGAGGCCACCCTGATGCTGGCTGTGGCTGATCAGACATGAGGCCAGGTGAGGCATTTTCATGGAATGCTGGACTTGAGACCATGGTGGCGATGGCTGTGGGACATCAGGTGTAAGGCCACGGAGGTGCTGGCAGTGGGATATTGGACATGAGGCCACCATGGTGCTGGCAGTGGGACACTGGGCCTGAGGCCATGGTGGTGCTGGCAGTGGGACATTGAACATGAGGCCACAGTGGTGCTGGCAGTGGGACACTGGACATGAGGCCATGGTGGTGCTGGCAGTGGGACATTGAACATGAGGCCATGGTGGTGCTGGCAGTGGGACACTGGACATGAGGCCATGGTAGTGCTGGCAGTGAGGCATTGAGGATGAAACCATGCTGGCATTGGCCGTGGGACATTGGACACGAGGCCACATTGGTTTTAGCCATGAGACCTTGGACACGAGTGTTGTGTGTGAGGCCACACCTGTCTTTGCTGAGGGACAGCTGGACACAAGACCACCTTGGTGTTGGCTGTGGGGTGTTGAGGATGAAACCACGCTGCCTGTGGGACCCTGGACACAAGGCCACAGTGGTGTTGGCCATGGGACACTGGGGCTGGAACCACACTGGTGCTGACCATGGGACATTTGCCATGAGGCCACGCTGGTGATTGTGTGGGACACTGGCCACCCTGCCAGGCTGGTGTTGTTTGCCAGCTGGCCACTGGAGGCTGCTGCTGTCTTTGTAGTCACCGGCAGCTGCCTGCGGTCCCGGAATACCCGCGGAGCTCTGCCTGGCCAGCACGGAGACTGAGCCTCCCGGTTCTCCCCCAGCAGCCTAAGGCTGAGCTGGGAAACATTCTCCTCCCTTGCCTTTCTGTCCTTCATAGGAAGGAGGGCAAGAAGCTGGGTAGGAATCCTGGGCTCCTGGGAAGGAAGAGGCATTTCTGTGCCACACTGTGAAGCGGAATGATCTTCCAACCTCTCCAGTGCCCAGGTGTGTTTTTTGTAAGAAATGCAGACTTTTCAATGCTGTCTGTGCATTTTCATAGATTTAGAAGCTGTTTAAAAGGGAGCCAGCCCTGGTATTGTGGGCATAAAGCCAGAGCCCTGAGTGTGCTGATGCCTCTGGACTGCCTTGAGCAGGTTCACCTGGGGCTCTGCCCCACACACACCCAGCTGCCCATGGGCTCAGGAACTCCATTTAAGCCCAGACCAGGGTGTTTGCTCCTGGCATAGGCCCTGCTGCAAGCGTGCTTGTCCCCAGTCTTGCCTTTCCCCTGGGCAGGGCTGGAATGTGTGATGGGTTTAGCTTGTCTTTGCCCCATCTTTTGGGGGGTCTCTTGGGATGGGCTGTGGACTGGTCCAGCCCCTCGTTGTGTCAGGGGCTGCTGGTGGGTGGGCTCTGTGGTGCTGAGGGGCTGTGCCATGGTTGGTGAGGGCACTGCTTGTGCTGGGATCATCCTTGGCTCTCAGCTCATCTTGGACAGTACTGGAGCTTCCTGCTGTGTGGGACAGGTGCCACCTCATTGGAATAACCCTGCTGTGTGTGACTTGCAGGTTGTCAAACTCAGGGCCTTTCACTACCTTGGAATTTATGGATGAAAAACATAATACAGATGGGATTATTATTATTTATGCTCTGAATGCAACTAAATTTAACACTTGGGTGTGAAGCAAATTCCAACTTGGATATCCAGCCACAAAATCATGGAATGGTTTGGGTTGGAAGGGATCTTAAAAATCATCTCATTTCATTCCACCCCCTGCCGTGGGCAGGGACATCTTCCACTATCCCAGGGTGTTCCAAACCCCTCCAACCTGGCCTTGGACACTTCCAGGGGTGGGGCAGCCCAGGTGCTCTGGGCAGCCTGTCCCAGGGCCTCAGCACCCTCGAAGGGAAGAATTTCTTCTCAATATCCAATCCAAATATCTCTTATTTAGTTTAAAACATGGAGAGACCTGTCTTCTCCCATGGACATGGCATCACTTGTGCTTTTGTGACCCAGCTGCTTTTTGTGAATGCATCATGCAAAATGTGATACTTCTGGTGACATCCCATGGGGAACAGAGGCCATTGGAGTTCTGTGGTGTTATCTGGAGAAGGATGAAAAGAATGACATGCTGTTTTTTAACAGCTTCCAAGGATTTGGTGAGTGCAGAGCAGGCAAATAATAAAAATTACAGGATATGTTTCAGCCATTGAGAAAAAAAATGTCCTGAAAAGATTCTGTGGTTTGTCAGGGTGCTGGGAACGTGCATTTACCTGCTTGGCTTGTGAAATAGTGGGGCATTGGAAGATGGCAGTACACAAATGACATTTAAGAAAATCACTTTTATACTTCTCCCTGATGTAACTGGAGTTTTGATGACTTCATTTGAGTCAGTTTTCTAGGCTTTTTTTGCCTGTTATAATTTGCTCAAGCCCTTGAAATACACAGGAAAACTCCTTAAGTTACACAGGTCTCATGACATAAAATGCTTTCAGTATATGGGGTCTGCCACGCTCCAGGAATCACAGGTGATGTTTCTCACCTTCCCTAGGTGTTCTGACTGCTCTCAAGCTCAGCCTTTGCATCATCTTGGTGTGATGTGCATCAGTTCTTTCATGCCCTCGTCTGGGTGTGGGGGTAGCTGTGAGCTCCATGCTGGGAGCAGGAGGGGCAGTGGGATATGGAGTCTCTCCCAAGCCCTCTGTGAGGCAGAACCGTGCAGGATTGAGAGCTCAGGCACAGGAGGGGGCCTTCAGCAGCCCGAGGAGACTGGATTAGCTCCTGGAGATGCCTAGGGGGTCATCGCTCTCCTGCTGCTGCTTCATAAACATATTCCTGGTGCTAAATCCAGGGAAGTGTCATGATTGCAGGAGTGGAGCTCAGCTTGATCAGTTCCCAAGCCTGGTTGTTGAAATCCTGTGTTTTCCTAAACCTGTAAAGGCTGGAATTGCTCATGACACTTCTGAGTTTAAGACCTGCCCAATACCTGGGAAGCTGTGCATTAAAATCAGTTTCTGTCCCTGGAAGAAAGGAATATCAGGGTTATCTCTGGGACCTAATCCTCAGGATCACCTCCCTGTAATGTTGGCACCAGGTAAAGAGGTGGAGTCAGGTTCTGGGCACAGATCCTTCAGCTCTGCACGAGACCAACAGACACAGCCCCACAGAGATTGGAAACCCCCTCTAAGGTCATGGAGTCCAACCATTGGCTCTGGGAAAGGAAACTGGGCTTGCTTGAGGTTCCAGGATGCCTCAGTCCAGAGCCTAGTCAACATACTCTAGGAATCAGACTCCAAACCCCAGGCATTTGGGTGCTGAAGGGTAGAAGTGGGTGCTGAAATAGAGAGGCTGTGTTTGGGAGAGAAGGAGATGTTTTCCTCATGAGAAAGGCTTGTATTTGAAGGGAGAGGAGCACCTTGGAAAGTAAATCTGCAGGGGAAATGGGAGAACAGCTGATAGGGAGCTGCAGGGTCTGGGGCCATGCTCTTGGCATGTGCTCTTGGCACACAGGAATGGCTGCACATTCCCTCTCCAGCTCCTCAGCTCGTAGGTCCCACGTGATGAGCAGAGGTCTCCAAGGTCATTGATTCCAGTTCCTCCTGCTCAACTGCAAATGGATCCCAGAGGCCACCGTGGCCTCTCTCATGTCCTCAGGCTTGTTTCCAGTACCTGGAGCAAATCTGTGGTGCCCTAAGATCTCTGTGCACTGATGGTGACCGCCTGAGTTTCTGGCTTTGCTCCCTGAGCTGATCCTGACTTAGATGTGACCAGGGAAGCATTTTCTGAATAAAAATAAAATAGGCTGGTGCAGTCAGTTCTGAAAAAGACTAATTGTGACCCAGAGGTAGTGGAGTCTCATGTGGCAGCTCTGCCAAGGTCAGGAGACTCACCCCATTCCAGTACCTCCCTGCCATAACAGAACCACTCCCCATAAGAAAAACCTGGCATTTGAGGCAGCTTCTCTTCTGGCAGAGCAGAGGTGTTTTTTATTCCACAGGGGGAGAAATTTATATGCAAAATGATGGATACAATTGACTCCCTGCCTTTAGGCATGTAGGGGAAGAGCTAAAAGAGGTTGAGAATGCAGAGGGAGGAAGGTGTGGAGAGCTGTGGCCAAAGTGAGACAGCGCTGCAGGAGCAGGTTTGCAACACCTTTGTATCCCAAAGGCAGGAGAATTTGGGATCAAGTCTGATGCAAGGAGGCTCAAAAGGGAGCAGATTGAACGTTGAGAGCAGGACATGTTCATTTGTGTGTACTGAAGCTGCTGGCTCTAATGGCCCTGAATGGCTGTCCCAGGTCTGTACTGGGTCTTCTGGATAAATTCTTGGGCTATCTTTGTGAGCTACTGTTCTGTTAAGCCAGGCATGAGGAGATGGGCTCTACTAGATCATAACAGTATTCTGAGTGTCCCTCAAATCCCTTTTGTTTTGGACCATAAAGGGGAAAATGCAATGCATTCCCTGGAAAAGCCTTGCTCTGCCAGCCCTGTCCCTGACCCCACTCTTTGTATGCAGAGCTTGCTGCTGGGAGCCCTTAATGTTTGTGCTGCTTCATCTTCCTGGGGTTTGGATTTGGCACGAGGGGTGTGAGCCATTTCCTGAGAGCCTCAAGCATTTGGGCAGCATTTCCATCCTCTGGCTGCCAAGGTTTTCCTCCTTGCCTGGGGAAGCAGCAGGAGCACTCTAGAAATGACGGAGACGGGAACGCTGCAGTTTGGAAGCAGCAGCACTGAGGGAAGAAACTGTCCTTCCCTTCATCCTCAGAGTCAATCCTTGATCACCTCCTGTTTTTCACATGCGGGCAAAGGCAGGGAGCAGGGAGAGAAATCTCATTAAAGACCTTGCTGTTGGGAATGGCTGGATAGCTCATTAGAGTGGGCAAAATGACTCGTTTCCTCTCTGCAGGTTTTTTTGGTTTTTTTTTTTTTTTTTTTTTTTTTTTTCCCCAAGAACTCCGTGGAGGGAAGGAGTTCATTTAAAAACAAATATTCACAGCAGCGTGCCTGCAGGACACACTGCTCCAGCCCGGGATTCAATCCCAGCACCCAGGGAAGAGCTCCGCGCTCGCTTTCCCAAAAGGAAAACCTCATTAGGAGCAGTTGGATTTTTATTTTGGGTGCTGCTTGATTTGCCGTGTCTCGGATTGTGGGAATGGGTCTCCCGTGCTGGAAATCGTGGAAAGCAAGAGGAGGGAAGGGTGGGGTGGGGGGGTGACTGTCCTTTTCCAGTACCCCACCCCATGCCCGGCGCACACTTGCACACGCGGCCGCTGCCGTAGCGCTGTGCTCCTGCCAGGAGAAACTTGGGAAGGGGGGAGAGCCAGGCAGAGACAGCAAGCACACTTATCAAGTGGCTTGGACCGTAGCCGATTTGAAATATTACTAACCTTGCATTTTCAAATTTGATGCACAACAACCAAGATGCTAATACTTTCCTTAGTTTAGAAAAAAAAATCCTTTCACCCATCTCTTCTAGCCGAAGATTAGGAGAGAAGCTTTAAGAAGATTTAAAAAAAAAAAAAATCAACTTCTGAGCAGCGGAAAAAATGGTTTGTGATTCAGGGGCTCCGGGCAATTCATCATGGAAATTGGGTTTCTTAGCCGACATCATGTGAATCCTTTCGGCCCTGTCAACTTTTTAATACATTACATTGAGAATGTAAATCGTGTTGGTGAGGGGGAAAGAAGAGGGGAAAGAAAAAAAAAAAAAGAGAGAAAAAAGAGAGCTGCTTCATTTTGGGTTTAGAGGGGAGGCAGCTTGAGGCCTGTAATTCATATTAACTAAATAATAATACTAAAAAAAAAAAACCCACTCTAAATCTACAGATATGGATATACACCTAGGGAGGGAGGGGGTAGGGAAGTGAACGAGACAGCCCAAAATTGAAACCATTTTATCCTTTAGAAGGGTGACTATTTGAGAGGGGTTTGTTATGGATTTATTTTTATTTTCTTTATTTTTTTTTTATTTGGGTTTATTTTATCCCTTTCTCAGCTTGAGCTCGTTCTTCCATCAAAGAGACGAGCAAAATGAATGTTTTGGAGGTGGAGGAAGAGGGAGGAAACAGAAAAGGGAAAAGCTGCAGTAATATCTGGGATCTTTTTAGAGTTTGGTGGATTTTTTTTGCTCACATCCAGGTGATTTGGATTAACTCTTTCACGGATGGTGGAAGCTCCAGCTGATTTTTTGACTTTTTAGAGGGCGTGAAAATAAAGCTCTGGATGGGGAGTAGCAGGTAGTGCTGTGAGATCCCTGAGACTGGGCTTCATGGAATTGCAAACACGAACCTCTTGGTGCATTTAGTCCCTGAAAATGTCCTTTGGGAGGTTCACTGTGAGCTAAACGGAGCACAAAGGGTCCTCACAAACCCCTGGATAGGGCTTAGCTGCTGCATGGGCTCCCAGCTGGCTGGGAGGTGGGGAAGCTCCACCAGGCATGTTCTTGTTACAGCTGGTGGCTTCTCCTGTGCCTTGAAATGCTCCTGGCATTGGAAAAGGGGGATTGATCATTGGGGAGAGGCAGGGAAAACACAGAGTCTCTGGCCTTGCAAGGGAAACACCTTTATTTTTTCTCACTGGATGGTGCTATGTGGAGATTGAGACTTATTTAATGCCAGACATAAAATAATTCAGGGTGCAAGGGACTCGTGTGGGGCTGTATGTGGGTGTCCTGCTAGAGCTGGGCTGGCTTCTGCATCCCAAACCTCTCTGGTCAGGGGCAGCTTGGGAAGAAGACAGGAAAAGAGGTGGAAAGACGTGTCAGGAGGGATTGTAACAAATAGGAGAAGGAGCTGATTGGTTTCAACACAAATGATGAGCATCAATGCAATTGTATGAGAACTGAGTTATGAAGAAGGCTCCTTCAGTACCCTCAGAGAGGGGAATATGGCTGGAAGTGGGAACTGTGGCTGGGGCACATCTAGAAAAATCAGGGAGTCAAGTCTGTTTGGGCTGCTAAAGGCTTCTTGGAAAACATTTGAACAGTTTAAACTCCTCTCAGAATGGCCAAACAGACACACTCCCTTTGGAATGCTGCTGCCAGTTTTGGATGCCTGCCACAGGCAGAGGGTGGTGGGGAGTGGAAAGGGCTGGAGCATGAGGGCCAAACTCCTGGCTGGGGGATCTGAGAGTGGCATTGAGCTGCTGACACAACGTGCTGATGCCAGCAGAGTCTGCTCTGCAAAGAGACACCCAAGTGGAGTGTTGGGGGAGTCAGCAGTGTGGCACACGTGCCCCTGGGCTGGGCGTGTTATCCTGTGGGGCTGGGTAGATCCAGCACACAAAAAATCTGTCCCCAAACTGCTGTGTGGGGAGGCAGCTCCTCTAAAAGGGTCCTTAGTGGCTGTTTGGGTGGGTTAATCAGGCAAGTCCAACTCTTCCCAGCTGCCCATATCCAACACTTCATCCCTCTCCTTTTTTTTTCCCAGCCATAACAGGAAGGATGGAGAACTTCCCACCTCTCCCGTGGGACAGCTGGTTTATCTCTGGTGCCTTCCTTGCTTGGCATCTGTGAAAGTCCTGAAAGAATGGTGTAAAGCTGGAGGTGTTCCTTTTACTCGTGACTTACTAACTGCAGTTTAACTAAACAGCATTGTGAAAAACAAATATAAACCCTGACTGTTTCTGTTAGGGTCAGTAATCCCCTGGTTTATTCCTCTTTTGTCTGCTGGATTTGGGTGCTACTCCTCACTCCAGACTGACAGCAAACACCGATTCTGCCATCTTCCTGGAGACATTTGCAGGTGAATTTTGTGCACACACACACATGTGGACTATGCAGTTATGCAAATCAAGGGGGTTGATATTAATAATGCACAAGGAAGGGGTTGGGTGTTATTTTTATGCATAGGACTATTCCTGTGTGTGACTTTGAATTCCACAGCCAAGCAGTTGATGTCATCGATGTATTATTTAGTCTGAGGCTGGGTACAGCATTTCCAGAGGGGTTTTTGGGCCTGGTGTCCTTCAGAAATAATTAATTTCCCTTTTTGCTGCTTCCAGGTCTGCACAGCTGCAGTTGGAAAACAGCCCTTCTCCTATCTTGTTTCCATTTAGGCATTGCACCCATGGCCAGAACCTAATCCTGGATGTCTCCAACTCCTGCCAGGAGCCTGGTCTGCTCCAACTTTAAAAGGTTCTGGAAGAGTGAAACCAACACTCTTTGGTAGTAGACTCCAAAATGCTGGAGTTAATTCACATGGTGATGTCCAAGGACTTTTGAACCCACTTCCCTGTGAGGGTGGGTGAGGCTCTGGCACAGGGTGCCCAGAGCAGCTGTGGCTGCCCCCATCCCTAGAAGTGTCCAAGGCCAGGTTGGATGGGGCTGGGAGCACCCTGGGATACTGGAAGGTGTCTCTGCCCATGGCAGGGGGTAGAAATGGATGGCCTGTAAAATCCCTTCCAACCCAAACCATTCTAGGATGGAAATTCTATTGGTGGGATCACCTCTGAGGGTGTGAAGAAAGGGTTTCCCACCTTCCTTTGTGGGTCAGGAGGGACAAATCTCAGGCAATGAGGGACCCTTATCAATTGATGAAGGTTGTGTGGGCAATTCCACATATCATCCCCTCATTCTGCACAGCCTGGGTGCCTCTAACCTCAACACCTCAACACAGGAATCTCCCTCAAGAGGGAGCTGCCAGAGCCTTTACACTCTCACAGATGAATGTGCACATTCCCAAGTCTAGGAAAGCCTTGGGCATGTTACTTGGTTGGGTTTTTTTTCCCTCTGGTGCTTCAATCCTCAATTGCCACTTGCTGGGATGGTGGGAATGAGTTGTTGAGGCTGTCAGGGCTGTGCAGCACATAATGAAGTGCACACACGTACATCTATACATTCAGACGTGGGCAGGCTTATGTTGTGATGCTGTAATACAGCTTAATTAGGACATCACTCAGGCATCTGGGACTATGCCTAAGCTGGAGATTTTTTTTTATTTTGGTTTTCTCATTTAGGTTTTAGTCAGATTCCCAAGTGAAATAAACAAAAGGCTAATTGCTTTTGGATTTTAATTACCACTGCAATACCTGGGTTTATTGTATGAATTGTGTTTTATAGGTGGTGAAAGGACACCGCCAGCGAGTGACAGATTCTCAGCTGACAACAGCTCTGTTCAAACCAAAGGAATTCTTTGCACTGGGATCCAAAGGACAGCACATTCATTTGCTAAACTCCTAATTTTTTTTTTTTTTTTTGTTGTGGAATGTAACTTCAAGACTTGGCTGACTTTTAAACATGATATAATTAAGCACGCCTGAAAATGCATTTATTAAAAAGAGAGACACAAAAGTAGAAGTACTTTATAATCCACAGTGTTAAGTCTCTTCAAAATTCCTTGGATAGTTACACTGCTGCTTTAGCTGAGGTGACACAGCACAGTCCTAATACCTAATCCCAAGTGGCTCTTCACACAGTGACTCAGTTACCAGAGCTGTTTGGTTCCTATCTGGTTATCTTTAACACCTTGATCATTACATCTCCCTTCTTCTTTGCCAGGAGGGTTATTCCACTGATTTTCAAGACTGCAAAATAGGCAAATCCTCATTCTGCATTTATTTATTAATCCTAAAAATATTTGACCTCTTTTTTCAACCCAGCTGAATTGCCTTGTCCATGATGTCCTGATTGAACAATTGTAGAAGAAAAAAAAAAAAAAAATCCTTCCTTGAACTGCTTCTGAATTTTTTTTTGACTAGTTGGAAACTCCAGATTTCCATTTTCATTGGTGGTCAAAGGAAATAGCAGCAGTCAGATAATGTATTTCAAATGTATTTATTCCAAATATTTGGGAGTAATATTGAGTCTTATATAATATTTTTATATAACAAGACTTGGACATCTGTAAAAACAAGGAAACTCACCTGAACAACTCTGAGCTTTGTCCTTCAGAGTGAGAAGAAATAAGAGGTGAAGAATGAATTCATAGTTTAATGAACCATCAGATCCTGAGAGCCCTTGGGCAGAAGCAGAGTGTGAATTTGATAGGAACCTGATTTTTTTGAACCTATGGGCGGGAGGTTTTCCAAAGAATCTTCTGTGCTGAGACATCTTTGGACATGTCCCCACAGGTAAGTTAATTACAATTTTGGAAGGATTTAAGGTTCATTTGTAGGGAATTCAGTAAAAGTGCCATACAGATTTGAATCATGGTGGTTGCTTTCAGCAGAAGTCTAAAAGAAAGCCTCACAAACCAAATTTTCATCAAAATCATGGGATGTAACACCATTAAAGTGTGTTTCTTTGGAAGTCATGCGCTGAAAGTGTAATGAGTCATAGAATTACTGGTTTGGGTTGGAAGAATGCTTAAGGCTTATCCCATTCCACGCCCTGCCATGGGCAGGGACACCTTCCACTATCCCAGGCTGCTCCAAGCCCTGTCCAACCTGGCCTTGGACACTTCCAGGGATGGGGCAGCCACAGCTGTTCTGGACACATCCTGTGCCAGGGCTTCACTACCCTCACAGGGAAGAATTTCCTTCCCAAAATCCCATCTATCCTTGCCCTCTGGCAGTGGGAAGCCATTCCCCCTTGTCCTGTCATTCCAGGTCCTTTGAAATATTCTCTCTCCATGTTTCCTCTTGGCTCCTTCAGACACTGGAAGGCCACAGTTAGGTCATCCTCAAACTTCTCTTCTCCAGGCAGAACAATCCCAACTCTCCCAGCCTTTCACCTGGTTTAATTTCAAAACTGGAGATGTCAGCACACTCAGGGCTGTTCAAAGAAGGGATTGCTCACATCATTGTGCAGCTCCAGCTGGTGCCTTTTTCTTTCAGCTCAGGGTTTTAACTCTTTGAGAGAGGCTGTAGAAATCTTTTTCTTTTTTTTTGCCTTGACTGTTTGTCCTAGAAAAGGGGACAAACCTTGGTTGTCCCAGTGTCCTGGGCCAGGGCCCCACATCAGATAGGATTTCTGCATGGGAAAGCTTGTGAGGCATTGGAAGGGGCTGCCCAGGGAGTGGTGGAGCCTCCAGTCCTGGAGGTGTGCAAGGAATGCCTGGAAGTGGCACTCAGCGCTCTAGGTTGGTGGCAAGGTGGGAATTTGGCACATGCTGAACTCAATGGTCTCGGAGGCTTTTCCAGCCTCAGGGATTCTGTGGTGAGAAAGGAAGGATTAGTATCTTGCTGTGATTATTGAAAAACTGGGTGGGATTTATAATTATTGCTCAATTTTTATACTGGGGACATGATCCAAAGCCTTGGTTGACTTTGGCTCTGCTGTGTCAGGAGTGGGATGTTTCTCTCCATCTCTTCTCCCTCATCCCTCCCAGCAATGGTGCTGTGCCCCATCAGGAACCACGGTGGAATCCACTAATTCCTAAAATTTGCCATAATTACCACATGGTGAGGCTTACTTCTTTGGGAAAATGGTTCTTTTATGGAATCACCCTCTGGATTCTCTCTGACCAAGGGACATGTGAGAGCTGGCACAGTTTGTGTCAAGTAGATGAACTCTGAGACTAAAATACCTTTGAGGTGAAGAGTCTTGGATAAGTGGGAACAATGGAGTGGGTTATTCTAAGCAGAAATGATGGAGTGGGATGTTCTGGAGCTACTTGGGGAATTGAGAGGGAAAACCAGGGACTGTGTCAGTGCTGTTCAATTAAATCATAAGGAAACAGAGTGGAATTTCCTGGTGCTGGAGTTCTTCACTCCCACATGTCTCTCCCCTGATAGGGGAGGCTTTTTTCATGAGTCCTTGTTAAGAAAAAAGGCAAACTGGACTCTTGGTTGTTCTTGCTCTCCAGGTTGTTTATTATTCTCTGATCAGCAGTTTCTGCACACCAATCTTTATACCAGCTTGGTGTGAGGGAGAAAAGGCACCAAAAAGCCTCCAACACACAGAATCAAGGTTCTCTTCAAGACAATTCACCCAATTATCACCAAGAATGGACATTATTTCAATTTTCTACCACTAACTAACTAAATCTCTATTCACGTAACACTACACTGTGGCAAATTGTGCCCAATGGTCCTGTGTCCCCAACACTGCAGAATGTGGAGGAGATGAAGAAGGAGGAAGAAACCTAAAAGCCACAAGGATCCTCCAGCTTGTTTTCATCTCCTTACCATGCTAACAAATCCAAAAATCTAAATTTCTCACTGTGATAAATTACATATTATGCTACTATCTAATTTACACTCTTGAAAGTTCTGTTTCATCCCAGAGTATAGAAACCCCTTTCCATGGATGAAGGTTAAAAGTAGTGTTTGTCAGAGGGTTTGGATCCCTTAAAACATGCAGAGGAATATTCTCTGCATTCTGGGCTCCAACACTGGGGCTAAGAACAAAATGAAACACCAATTATTTTGAATACAGTAGGGAAAACATTGAGAAGTTGTTTTTTATTGAAGATTTACCTCAAGGTAACAAGAGTGGAGTTTGTTCTGAGGCTGAATTGGAATAAATTTTGAACTGTTGAAAACTTCACTAAACCAAGTGTGCCAGCTTTCATCAGAGCTTAAGTGAAGGCTAAAAGGATCTAAGTTTTACTTGACAAGACAAAGATTGTAGCTATCAATAAAGATGATGCACATTTTTCTTATACTGGCAATGTATGGGCTGGTAGAGGCCAGTGAGATTATTCCAAATTAGGTCTCAAAGACTTTTTATTATTCCTTCAATGAATTTTTAGCAAAAAGGAAACATTACAATGGGGAAAAAAGATCTCCCCTAAAAGCCCTTTGGTGAAACTGTCTTCTAATTTAGAAAAAGAGAAAATATTTGAATGGGAAGGCTGGGACCTGCTGGTTTACTGCTTTGGGCCCTTCTGGTTGGGGAGAAAAAAATGGGTTTATAGAATTCATCTAGGCTGCATGAACTGGTAAAATGTATCGATTGATCCAATATGACCCAAATCAAACAATGTACTTTTCAATGCCATCAAATGTAAGATCAAATAGCAAGGAAGATTAGGAAGCACTGATGGGCTCCAGGAGGTTATAATTTAGATATATCTTGCTGAAAGGAGGCAGTGAATTTGAAGGGATTTTTTGTGTCCTTCCTTTTGCTGTGCCCAGACATGGAGGGTTTTGTGACACCTGGCAGAGCGTTTTGGAGCAAATAAGGGATATTATCTCCACTATTGGAGCTGGGATGATCCTTGATGGGAGGTAGGACTCAGATGTGGTCTGAGGGGGCATAAGTGCATCAAAAGCTGTGGCTTCAGCAGATACCTGCAAATGAGATGGAGTCAGGAGACCAAAAGGAAGCTCTAGAGAGTAATTTGACTGTTGTATCTCAATGTCAACACCTGCATCTTTGCTCTACTAGACCCAACACTTTCCACTGAACTCCTAGAACAGAGAGCTCATGACAGGAGCACTTGACTGGGCTGAAGTATGATAAATTCCCAAGGAAAATAAGATGCTGACAGTGAGAGCAATTAACTGCTGGAGCAACCTCTGCTGAATCCCTCAGGACTGTTTGCCTCTTAATTCACAACGACAGGGCTCTCTGAAAGGTTCCCTCCTGTTCAGCCACTGCCATGGAACAGGCTCCAAGTCTCTGAAGGAAGTGGAAATCCTTCTCCTGCTACACTTGGGAGTGGAAACTCTGTGATCCTCATGGCCAGCACAGCCTCCTCCAGGGTTGGCTCCCACTCACTCCAGGTAATGCATTCAGGCACAAACCCACACTCCTCTTCACAAATGCCTTTGGCACAGCTGGAACTGGGAAGGAAAATCTCATGAAGCCACTGTGATTTAATGCAAAAGGATTTCCCAGATCCTAGACCCACCAGAATTCCTGGGAACAAGGTGCCCCTGCTGCATTTTAAAATAGGTGTGACACAAGGGGGCTGTAATGCCTGACTGGCCCTGAGAGTGTGTAACACCCTGGGTTGCTTATTGGGATTGGAAACTTGGCTCCAGCCAGGAGAAGATACATCCAGCCATGGGAAGTCATACACTTCCAACACCACTTTTACACTCACTGTGCCTCAGCCTGACTTTGAGGCAAGCATTTTAAGTTCCTTTTCTGAACTTGGAGGGGGTTTCCTGCCTTTGGGATGAATTCTGCTGAAAATAATAAAAGCAGATTTCACTTTCTGACCTTGATCCATCAGTCTCTTCCTGGCAGCTGGAGCAGGTTGTACCCTGGAGCTGGCAGAAGGAACCCTTGGCTGTGACAAAAAAGGCACAAGGTGTGAAAGGTGCTAAGAATGAGACGTCTATATATATATATGATAACAACTTGTTAGTACTTTCTTTACAATTATTTCATTTCTATTTTTCCCTCACTCATCTCCTCTTTTACACTTATTTTGCTTTTTCTCTTTCTGCTTCTCTCTCCCAGTCTTGTTTTCCCTTCTCTCTATTCTGTCTTGCATGTATCAGCCTTTCCTGCCACAAATCAACCCTATTAGAAGCTCCAAAGGGATTCTTTCCAATGGCCTCCCTTTGTGAACTCTGCCTTTTTTTTCTTTTTAATCTGCAGTGTTCCACATTACATTGCCATTGATTTAATAGACCACCATGAATTTTACTGCCTGTCAAACAACAGCACAATTATTTTGAATTCTATTGTGGCAGAGCTTGACACCCAGCTCTGGATCACCTTACACTTTTCACCCTTGCTAGAGTGCACTTTGAAAATGCAGGCTGATGTTAACATGTGATTCCAGGATGGTATTTTGTGGCATTGTTTTAATCCAGTATTTGAGGGGTTGAATGATTTGGCAGCTGACAGATAAAGACTCCCACTTACCTGAATCTGGAAATGACACATGGAATGTGGAAGTTATTACAGGGTGTTAAAAACCCAAAGCAATCCTGTTCTTCCCTCTCCCTGCTCCCAGCCCTGAATAAACGAGATGGGAACAAGACCCATCGTAACTGTTGGGCCATGGGCTGATCCCAAAAGCTTCCCAAGCAGAGTGCTGAGTCCTCTCCTGCTGGGCATTAATGGGTTGCTCCGTGTGGAAAAGAGGCTGGATCCATGTGCCTGGAGGCACATTCCCCACGGAGAGGCAAAAACTGTCAAGTTCTTTGAGAGCTGATGTTGGCAGTCACCAATGTGCAGCAGATTTCTTACACAGAATGAGTGGATTACAGCTGTATCCAAATAAAGAAAGGAATGGTTCACTCAGTGAATCAACTCTTTGTATCCCTGTTTAAAGGGCTCTTTCTATCATCTGGCATGCCCAGGATAAATTGTTTTCCCGATGACAGGGATAACAGGTTGGGTCTGTGTTGTCCCAGGGGCTGTGTGTGCAGAAAAGCTCCAGCTCTGGCACTGAATATGCTAAGGAATTATATCCTGTGAATATATCAAGAAATAGAAACAGGTTTATTGATAAAAGTTTGGACTCAGAAGAATAAATTACTTACTAAAGGCAAGAGTGAGTCTGAGTTGCACCTGGGGCCTTTTTCCAGTGTCCTAAAGTTTTATTCCAAAATGTTTTCCTATTCCTGCTGAACATGGTCTTTCCCACAAAGCAATGTTCTCCTTGGGGTCTGATGCAGATGGATTTGGATTGTGAGTGATCACAGAAAGCTGTTTTGTTAAGCCAGATTGATTATGGGCTTTTCCTTTTACAGAACTTCCCTGTTCCCAGGGAACAGGGTGTGCTGTCAGTGTGTGTGGATGCTCTGAATCCCTGAGCTAGGGTTTTGGGAGAGGTTTGCTCTACCTGTTCCCTGCAGGGAAGAAGGTTTACTGTCTCCTCTTAAGAAGCTGGTGGATGACACACATCTCACTGGTCTCCATCGTACACAGGGCTCACATTTGTCCTGTTACAGACAAAATTTGTCCTGTTTTTGGTTCAGGGTGGGAAATTCAGGGGCTGAATAAATCTCCCAGGGAACTCGTGCAAGAAGTGGTGGCTCTGCAGTGCATATGCTTGGAGCCTGGCACAGCAGGCAGGTCCCTGTGCTTTATGGCCTGGGCAGAAGTAGGATTGAGCCCAGGTCCCCAAAACTGAAAGTTTAAAAGGGCCAGTGGCCTCCTTCCCCAGCATTGTGACAAATATGCCTTCTGATCCATTGTGGAGATCTCAGTCAGCCAGAATAATTAAGTGGCAACTCAATTTATTGCCTGCAGCCCTCTAAGTGAGCTCTAAAGCTCAGGAAGTGCTCTTTCAGCCCTCAGCTGGTATTTAATCAACTTATCATAACTTTCATTAAGCCTAAATGCAATGCTCCTGAGATACTAAATTTAAAGTGCTCCTGAAAACCAGGGCTGCTCTTGTTTGATTTACATATCACAGCATCAAGCAAAAATGGGACCAGGGTGACCAGGAGCCTGCATTACAGGCTCAGGAGAGCCTTGTCCTGCTCTGACACCTCTGATACATCACCAGGTACCAAGAAGGTGGGAGAGGGGTTGGAACCTTTCTGAGGCTCTTAATTACAGATGAAAAAACTGAGCTGCAGTGACAGTGACTTCACCTGGGCTTCAAAGGGCACCTCTGGGGCCTTGCAGAGGTGTCTCCTGCAGGTCCACAGGCAGGGAAAAATGCTTATACCCTTCCCAGGAAGAAGAAAAGCAATTCTGTGTCCATAACCTGAGCTCTCCTGGGCATCCCATGACTCCTCCCTGGGAACACTGTCCAGGGCCATGCTGGAGTCCTCATCCCTGGTGGGGTTTAAAAGCTGTGAGGATGTGGCACTTGGGGACATGGGTCAATGGGGCCTTGGCAGTGCTGGGGAAGGGTTGGACTCTGATCCTGGAGGTCTTTTCCATCCAAAGAATTCTATGGTTTGGACACCTTCTCTGCCCTCCCACATCCTGGTCCAGTCTCCCCAGTGCTCCTCAAAGAGGACTCCACTCCTCAGTGCCCTGAACCTGCACAAGGCCAGAGAAGCTCTGCTGGTACCTCCCTTTGCCAGCTTCTGAGCTGGGCAGTTCCAGAGGTCCAAATGCCCAGGACAGGTGGGTGCAGTTTGGCTTGGCCAATTTAGGCCCAAATCACAAATTAACATGGTTCCTGCTCTGGCCAAAATCCTCTCTGTAACTGGTGCCACAAACTTGCCTGGGCTGAACAGTGGGACACCCATGTCCAGCTGGGATGGACGGGGAGGGTGAGGGAGAGAGAATCACACCCTGGCTTCCGACTCTGCAAGATTCCCAGGAGGTTTGCCAGGAACTGTAAAACTTTGGCAAGTGTTGGAGATTGGCTTAAAACGCTAAAGACAATATTTAAACCCCATGGAAATTCTAAAACAAGGATGTTATTAAAGTGGAATTAAGGACAAAGGAGTTGCTAATATCTACAAGAAAAGGGAGAAATAAGAATGTTTGGGTTTAAAATAGTATTAGAATATTAGCTGAAACCTAGAAATAAGGTTTATCTGTAAAACATTGTCTCTGAGAAGGTTTCAATTCATGGAAGAGATAATAACTTGATTTCAGACATCTCATAACATGTTCCCATGTGCCAGGGCCATCCCGGAGCTGGGAGGGCAGGGTGCTGTGTGTTAGTCTAAATTATAAAAGCCACTCAAATGGCAAGGGACGGGATTAAATCCCAGCATAAATACCCTTTGGAAAGAATATGAATCCTTGTGCGTCAAGGGAAAAGCCAAATTCAAGTGAGAATAGGAAATTTCTGAAAGGAAGAGCTCCATTTTGAATAGGGATTTTTTAACCATGGTAAAACTTTATTATTGTCTGGCTGGTTTCTAACCAGGGAAGGCATAAAGGAGCTAATTTTTAATCTCAAAAAATAAAAATTTTCAAAGCATAATATTCACTACTCACTATTATTATTATTATTATTATTATTATTATTATTATTATTATTATTA
>CM031865.1:25595129-25597629 GCA_018697195.1 Certhia americana
TTATTATTATTATTATTATTATTATTATTATTATTATTATTATTATTGTTATTGTTATTTAACTCTGATGTAGTGGTAAAACTAGGAACTTGAGCAGGATAGAGTTGTATTCTAGGCTTGCCTGGAGCCTGATGGCCTCACATGCAGTCTGGCCTTTAATTTCGTTTTTAAGGCACAAAAGCTGTGGGCCCCAGGACATTGCCATGGTCAGCAGATCAAGAGAAAAGATATTTCTTCAACAGTGTGAGGACACATCTGGAATACTGTGGGCAGTTTGGGGACCCCAGTACAAAAGATGCTGCCAAAGTGGCACAAGACCAGTGGAAACCAATAAAATAGTTATGAGGTTGGAGCCCAGAACAAATGGGAGGTGCTGGGACAGGGATAGAGGTCTGGGAGGATTTAATTCTTTGGAGATATTCACTATTTGTCATTTTCATCTTTGAGGTTCATAGAATCCCAGAATAGCTTGGGAGGGACCTTAAAGCCCATCCCAGTGCCACCCCCTGCCATGGGCAGGGACACCTTCCACTGTCCCAGGTTGCTCCAAGCCCTGTTCTGACTGGCCTTGGACACTGCCAGGGATCCAGGGGCAGCCACAGCTGCTCTGGGCACCCTGTGCCAGGGCCTGCCCACCCTCACAGGGAAGGATTTCTCCCTAATATTTAATCTCCAAGTGCCTCATTGAGGTTCCTGCAGATGGTGAGAACTCCTACCTGCCTTCAGAGATGCACATGGCTCTGTGCACTGTGGCCCTCAGGCTGAGGTGGCTGGTGGAGACCCACTTGGACCTGAGCCACCAGAATTAGCAGAGTTGGCTTCCAGTGTCTGGTGCTCCATGATTCAGGAGACACCTGGCAGCTGGAAAAGTGGTGAAGAGCCAGACAGAGACAGGTTCAGCTCTCAGCCAGAGCCATCCACTGAGAGAATGGTTGTCATATGCAGAAAGCAGCAAAGTTTGGATGGAGCTGTGGGAATTTGGAATTTTTTGCATCTGAAGCTGCCTGGCTCCACTGGAAAGCTGTGGAGCAGAGAGAGATTGTGTTGTTTACCTTCTCTGAATCCATTGCTGAATTTGTGGAGATTCAAGACTTCCTTGCTGGTTGTCCATGGGGAATAAGGCATCACCTTGTATATAAAGATAAGATGTTCCCCCTTTGCCTGGGGCAGGTTAGAGATGGAAGGGAACCACAGCATCCTTGAGGTTTGTCTAAAATACCCAATGGAGCAGCTCCCTGTGGCTCAGGCAGAAGATCTGGAGGCAAACAGGCAGTGCAAGGTCTTTCCTGCATCCCATGGCTGTCCCCTAGTCAGCTGGAAGTTGAATATCGCTGGCAAAGGCTCTTGTCATTAAATATATTCTTTAGCACACAGATGATTGCTAAGCTAAGCTATAATTATTGGTGGAGCTGGCAGTTGTGCCTGCAATTCAGGTTGCCAAACATTTCCCATTAAAAGATTCTCTTTTCCAATGCTAAATCCTTGCCAACATGGAACAGTTCAGGCTGAAATTTTCAGTTGCAGGCCGTTGGCTCGGGTTGGGCTTTGTGCATATGAATATGTGTGTGTGTGTGTGTGAGGAAGCAGGAGGGAAATAGAGTTCAACCAGATCCAAGAGTGTGATATGGGGAAAAGGTATTGTTTTGCAGTTATTTAAGAGAAAAAAAATCCAACACCCACATTATTGAGAAATTCTGGTGCTTTCATGCTTTATTTTTATTTTCACAGGGACTTGAAATTTAGCTTTGGGACAAACCTGGGACTTTGAACTCCTTCAAACCCCCTGGTTTTGGCCAAGTCAGATGCCTCTGCAGATGTGCTGAGAAGAGAAGGTTTGCTGTGAAGTTTGCCTGGAGTTTGTGCAGCCCAGGGCTTCAGGAAGGAAGGAGGATTCCTCCTTCCCAGTGCAGGTTGGCAGCCTGGAATGTGGTTTGGCCCTGGAATAATGAGAATGCAGCATGAATTTCCTACACCCAGAGCATTTCTCACAGGATAGGAAGGCAAATGCACTGATCATGTGGGATAAGGGATTTCTGTGCAGAGTTGGGAGGGGAATACAGAATGGGTCATCCAAGGAGATGAACGGGGAAAGGGTGACTATCTATCTAGTGAGCTGTGTAAATCCTTGGAAAGTTTTACAGCTTCCAGTCTGCTCATCCCAACTGGTTGCAGGACCAGTCCATAGCCCTTTGTGCCCACTCCTCCTTCCTTGGGATCAGAGGTGGGTTGGGGTGAGAGCCCTGAGAGTGGGAATTTTCAGGAACCATCATTAGAAGCATCATCTTTACCCTGTCTCCAAGGCTGGGAAGATCTTCCCTCTGAATCTTTTCTGTCCCAAAGCCCATCAAGTTGTGCCAAATTTGCTGAGCTGTTCTGGCTGTACTGTCAAAAATTGTTCCCAACTAAAACACATGGTTTAGGTGTTTTGGTTTGGTTCAGCTCTGCAAACAAAAACACCTCACTGGAAATAATTGGGGTTTAGACAGTGCAGGATCTGTAC
>CM031865.1:25602629-25687710 GCA_018697195.1 Certhia americana
TCTGAATGAGCAAATTGATCTTTTTGTGAGTGCATGGAGATGACAAAGTGCATCAACAATCGAAAAAATTCTAAAATGGGTTTGCAAAGCTGATTTGGATGTGGGGAGGTTGCTGGCCTTCGTGGCCTGTCCTTGTAGGAACAGATAACGGCAGCTTACAAGAGCAACATCCTGCTTTGTGATGTGCCATTATCAGCTGCTATTTCCCAGGGGGTACTGATGGGATCATGATTATTATTTTTTTTTACTGGATGATGGAACATGAAAGAGTCCTGACCCTCTTCATGGATTCAGTTTGTTGGGTGAATAATTCTTCTTGGCTCCAATTAATTTTGACACTGGAGTAAATCTGTCAACAGTGGGAACATCTGCAGGAGTCATGATGGAGCCAGATTTTCAAATGAAGGGGACACCTGCAAGAGGTCCCTGTTGCCTTCAGAATTCCTTTTCCCATGTGGATCAGCCACAAAATGGGCTGTATGTCCTTAGTAATTTGTGGAAATAAATCCAAAATATGGAGTCAAGAAAAGTGGTGCATTTAATATCTGCTTCTCCCGTGGTGAAAATTAGGGTTTCCTTTCAGCCCTTTGCTCTTATTTGGGCACAATTCCTCTTCCCCACTGACTTTCCAGCTCATGAGCATTGTGGTACTGGTTAAAAGATTGGACTTTATAATCCTGGAGGTCTTTCCAACTTTAAGGATTCCATGATTCTATTGTTGTGCTGAAAGTCTCCACCCACAATGAGGAGATCTTTCACGTATTTTGGAGACTTGAGGGCACTGCCTTGACTCCACTGGTGTCAACGAACACCTTGACACTAGAACAAATTCACTTTAACTCATCTGCAGACCATAAAAGCAGAAAGTGGAGCTCTGCAATGACTTTCTTAGTTGGTTACATGCCAGGTGAAGATGGGCTTGAGTATCGCAGCTGAGATTTCATATTTACCATCGTGGAGGTGTAGACCAGAAGTGGATCCAGCCTAATCCCACCCTTAGGTCGTATCAGAGTCTTTACATCCTCCTGGCTTGTGTCAGCTCTGAAGACACCAGATTCCCTTTTGCTGGTGGCATTCAGCCATGGGACCATCAGAACTCTGTTGTTTCCATGGCATCTCATAGGTTTCTGTCCCTGAAACCGACTCAGTGTTTGTGCCCTTGTGCAGACGTTGTGTTATGACACGGTGTCCTTTGTGCACAACCATCAATGGCAGCAATTCCAGAGCTCTAATCCCAATAAGTTTTTATGCTCACCACTGGCTTGATATTTCCTTTGGTCATCCTTGTAGAATTACTTTCCCCAAACTGTTGTCAACTTGGGTCATTTTGTGTTACTTGTTTGAACTTGTCAAATTTCATTTCAGACATGGGTAGTACTTGACTCATATTTACTTCAAACTCCTCTTCCTGCAGTTCATTGCTTTCATTATTTATAGGTGTTCTTGAAAGCATATCTGCTAAGCTCCTTACTGGGCCTGTATTTCACATTTAATGAGTACTTTTGCAATTTCATTACATTTTTTTTCTGAAGTCCAGGTGGTTCATTGTACAATGGATTTTTTCTCTATGGCTCCTGGTGCTTTATGGTCTCTTTCAACCTTGATTGAATTCTTCCCATAAACATATCCATGAAAATACTTGTGACCTAAAACAATTGCCAGGATTCCAAGTGCAAGCTGAGCTTTTGGTGGGTTTTTGCCCGTGGCTCAGATTGTCATCTTGCCAGAGGGCCAGAGCCAAAGTGACCTTGAATCACTTTGGATCTTATACTTGCAGGTAATCTCAGAATGTTCCAGTGTTGATGCTTCCATGACAGCTCTGCTTTACACCAAACCTTATTCTATTTGCAGTTATCTTGGAGTTCTGCACTATCTGTGAGATCCAAGTGGCTCGGTGGGAAGGGCCCTGGAGGTGCTGGTGGCAGCAGCTGAACACGAGCCCAGGTGTGCCCAGGTGGGCAAGAGGCCAATGGCCCCTGGGCTGTGCCAGCCATGGTGTGTCCAGCAGGCCCAGGGCAGGGACTGTCCCTCTGTGCTGGGCACTGGGAGGCACCTCCAGGCCTGGGGACAGCTCTGGGCCACTCAGGACAAGAGGGACATTGAGGGGCTGGAGCGTGTCCAGGGAAGGGAACGGAGCTGGGGAAGGGCTGGAGCACCAGGAGTGGCTGAGGGAGCTGGAAAGGGGCTCAGGATGGAGAAAAGGAGGCTCAGGGGGAACCTTCTGGCTCTGCACAGCTCCCTGACAGGGGGGGTAGCTGGGAGGGTCAGGCTCTGCTCCCAGGGGACAGGGATAGGACAAGGGGAAATGGCCTCAAGATGTGCCAGGGTAGGTTCAGGCTGGACATGAGGAGGTATTTCTTCAGGGATTCTTTCCCTTCAGGGAAAGGGTTGCAGCAAGTCTTGCTCAAAAAGTCTTGGTAAGGGAGTATCCTTCTGTCATCGCAATACTGTTTGCAGGAAAAACAGTGTCTGTGCTCTCATGCATTCCCAAAAAAACTTTCTGGCCAGATGTTACATAATCCCACCTGCCCTCACTTGGCTAACTGCAAAGCTCTGCTAAAGAATGTAAACATTTCTGTGTTCTCAGTGCTTGTGGTTATCCTAAACATAAGGTTTAGGATATGCTGCTGTTTCAGTCTCATGGTAATCCTCTGAGATCTGGGCATGATATGTTAGTGCTGAGATTACCCTACAGAGATGTTTGCTTGCATCTCCTAAAAGAATTACTGAGCAGAAGTTGGAATCTTTTCCATCAGCCTTACCCAGCTTCCTAATACAAAAATCCTCTAGAGTTTGGAAGTCTAGACTTGCACACATCAGACATGCCTGCAGGCTTCCTTCAGATGTTTTGTTGTTTTTTTTTTTTATTTGTTCAAATCCTTATTTTGCTTGTTTTAATGAAAGTAACTATTTTCTGTCGGATACGTTGATTGGTTTCTATATGAACTCAGTGTGTCCTGTTTTGTCACCCACTTGGGTTCAACTGTTTTGCCTTTTGGTGTCTGTGTGATTTCATGGGGCTGATTCAGAGAAAAAGAGGCTCAGGGGACACCTCCTGGCTTTCCACAACTCCCTAACAGAAGGGTGCAGCAAGTTGGGGGTTGGGCTCTGTTCCCAGGGAACAGGGACAAGATGAGAGGAAACTGCCTCAGGCTGTGTCAGGGGATCTTCAGGCTGGACATCAGGAGGAATTTCTTCCTGGAAAGGGTGTTCAGGCATGGAGGGGGCTGCCCAGGGGGGTGGTGGAGTCCCCATCCCTGGAGGTATCCAAGGAATGCCTGGACAGAGCACTCAGTGTTGTGAGCTGGGTGACAAGGTGGGGATGGTTAGAAGTTGGACTCGATGATCTTGGAGGGCTTTTCCAAAATGTGATCCTGTGTTATGGTGCACAATTCTTATGGAACTACAGCTGTAGCTGTCAATGCTATGGTTGATGGCATGAGTTGGGTCCCCCTTTGTCACCAAATGCATTGAGACCCACTGCTACAGAGTTGGGTATTTGTCAGTCTTCCTTGGCTGCTCCACCTTGCTGGTCTCAGTGTGTCCATCAATCCATTCCTGCTCAAATCAGTCCCAGTCTGCAGCATTTTTGTTGGTCTGTGTTTCAGGCTCCCAGCAAAATGCACAGGGAATCAGAAAGACTGGTTTTGTACCTGATTTAATTTTGAGGTGAGAACCTGTTCCAGAGGGAGGATCTCTGGGAAGTCACAGACACCGGAGGTGACACAGCGACTCTTACACAACCTCCACCCTCAACTTCCACGGCTGCTCCTGAGGGGGGACAGGAGAAGGGAAGGGTCTGCAGGACTGCAGCAGCTGGATCTGTATGATTTGACCTTGGAGCAGGCAGAAGGAATTTTCCTGAAGGGCTGGGAGTTCGCCTGAGGTCTCAGAGTAGTCTGGAGCCTGGAGAATTTATCCAGCTCCAGAGGCTCCAGGCATGTTCTAGTGTCAGAACACGCCTGGAGCTTCTGGACCAGGACAAATTCTGCCACCTTTGGGCAGCTCTTCACACCACATGGATTTGTTTGTTCTGTTGCTTCTCTTCCCTATGACCACACATGCGAGAAAGACTTTTCCAGGTCTCCCTCCCTCAAAACCTTTGTCACCCTCCCATGCCAAGCTCTCCCAAGGAGAAAAGCAGAGCCACCAAAACAAAGGTAAACCAGTTTGATGAAGATTTCTCCAGCAGGCAGCCTTCTCCCCCAAAATCAGGATGCAGCAAATAATGGAGCAAACAAATACTTATAAAAAAAAGTCCCTATGTGTATCCTGAGCATTTGAAATGGCTGGGAAATTCTTGCTTTTTGGGAGTGACCAGTTCATTGCTTTGCTAAGTATCTTCCTAAGCCACCTCTTGTCAGAAGAAGAGAATAAATGAAAAGAGAGAAAGAGAGAGAGAGAGAAAAAGACCTTTGCATAGCTTGAGCCTTTGTGCCGTGCATTCAGACTGATTTGTACCCTTTGTAGTCTTAATTATTTGTGAGAGCAGGATAACAGGAGTACCAAGCTCACCCATTATTTCCTGCATAAAAAAAGGCACACAGAAGCCGCTGATCGGTTTTGAATTAGCAAACATGATACTAAAAAAAAAAAAAAAAGAGGGGGGGGGCGGGGGGGCGAGGAGAGAGAGAGTGCATAAAAAAAATTCATTAATATCATCAGGGATTAGGAGGCTGATTAAAGTGTAGCTGTTAGCGTATGCAAATGAGCGATAGGCATTTATCAGAGCCTGTGCAAGCTGTCTCAGAGCTGTAAAGCCCACGTATGTTTTTCAGCTGATTAAAACAGTTTTAAGTTCTGGAGGATTTTTTTTTTTTTTTTTTTTTTTTTTTTTTTTGGTGGAGAGAATAAAAAAAAAATAAAAAAAGCCACCATCATCTATCCTTTTCCTTTTGGCTAAATTCCTCTAAGTGCACTCCAACCATTTCCACTTGAATGCACTCACTCTCTCTCTCTTTCTCTTTCGGGTAATGAGAGTTTGGGAAGGAAATGAATGCAAACTAAGCACGAGGCTTGCAACAGCCTCCTTGGCTTCCAAGGAACTTCCAGAATGAGGCCATTGGAGCCTGCGCCTCGGGAACATCTCTAGAACATGGACGTGGTGCAGCCCGGCCAGGCTCAGGTGCTGGGGGGAAGAAAAAGACTGTTGGCTCTTCCTCCTCAGCTTCATCGAGCTAGGGGAGCCCTAGAGTTTGGAGCCCTGCCTCACTCTGGGATGGAGCTGGGGGCTCCATCCCAGCCTCTCACAAGCCTGGCTCCCTGTCACGAAGGATTTGTTATTTTCACCCAGGCAATGTTTCTCCCTTGTTCTGGGTGGCTGGTAAGGGTTGGGACAGCAATGGATAGGCAAGTGTCTGCAGGGGTGATGTGGGATGGGATGCAGCCCACGACCTCCTGGAGCACAAACCCTGTAATAAACCCTGTTCCAAACCCCATGGCAGAGCCTGAGGAGGGACATGTAAACCACAGCAGAGGAACAACGTCAGAGAGAGCTGCAGCTGTGCCACACGGACATCACCAGGTTTCTTCTCCTGCACCCCACACCCTTTGGATCTGCTTGGCCTTGCCAAGGTTTGTTGAAGAGACTGGGCTTGGCTTTATTCTGGAGTGCCCAGAGGGGAATTTTTCAGAAATCAGTGATGATTTCTAGAATGGCTGTTCAACACAGACACCCAAATCTGTGCTTTCCACTGGTTCAGTCCATCTGCATCTCCAGCACTTCCAAGGAGAAGCCACAGTAAAACACATGGAAATGTCTCTCTGTTATCACTAATATTTGGATTTTATGCACCCATTCATCAACACAACATTGAATTTCCCTTCCTTGGGGTACTGTCCATAACCAAAGCACTCTTTTTCTGTGTGTGTGATATTTATCAGGGATGCTTTAAAGGCTTTGCGCTCTTGTTACTCCTCTACGTGTGGCTCAGTTGCGAAAGGAATTTCACAGCCTTGGGAATCAACAAAACTGGTTTTGGCAGACTGAAGTGAGGTGACTGGCTGAGGGGAGTGAACTCCTGAAGGAAATTCTGGAGTTGCTCTAGATCTGAGAAAATCATGGAGCAAGTGGGTAAGGGTGGTTTTGTGTGGTTTATTACGTGAACCCAAAATTTATCACATGGCTTATCCCACATGTGGAGCAAGCATCATGGTAAGCATTCCTTGGAAGAGCACTCTCAGCTATGAGCCTGCCAGGTTTTACATTATAAACCAACAATGGTATTTAAAGTGTTTATAACTTCGCTGTAAAATTTTGCTCTGTTGAAACTTGGCAAACGAGGGCCCTGCCCAACAGCAATTTTTTTTTTTTTTTTTTTTTTTTTTTTGTGTGTGTTGCTGTTACGTATTTGGAAGCAAATCAGCTTGGCCGTTTATGTTTTAAAAGATTATTTCTTTTGAGCCCCAGTCTCTCATTTCTCAGGCTGGCAAGGGCTCCCGGCGCTGCAGGGAAAATGCATCCAGTGTAGAGGACGGGCTTTGTGCCTGTCATTGAACAGCCACCCCTTCCAATAATTGGGGAAGCACTCTGGCAGGTCCTGGACTGCATCCCATCCCATTTCCCCCCTTGCAGAAGAGTGGATATTCACTGCTATTTCACACCATTCATTACCAGCCCTTCCAAGGCCAGGGACAAACATTGTGTCTGGGTGGAAAATCGAAGAGCAGTGGAACGAGGCCAGGTCTGGAAGCACAGAAACCACAGCACTGGGAGCACAGCCGGGCTGGGGACAGCTGGTGGAGCACCAGGGATGGTGGGGGCAGCTGGAGGGAGCACGGCAGAGCAGCAGGGACACAGGGGTGTTTGTATGGCAGGGTGGGCACAGTTGCCTCCAGGATCCTCAGCATGGGAAGGACATCAACCTGCTGGAGGGAATCCAGAGCAGACCAAGGGCTGGAGCCACTCTGCCCTGGTGCCAGGCTGGGAGAGATGGGAATGTTCAGCTGGAGAAAAAAAGGCTCCAGGGAGAGCTTAGAGCCCCTTCCAGTGCCTAAAGGCATTCCAAGAGAGCTGGAGAGGCACCCTAGGACAAGGGATGGAGTGACAGGACAAGGGGGAATGGCTTTAAATTGAAAGAGAGTAGCTTTAAATGGGATATTGGGAAGGAATTGTTCTCTGTGAGGGTGGGAAGGCCCTGGCACAGGGTGCCCAGAGAAGCTGTGGCTGCCCCTGGATCCCTGGAAATGTCCAAGGCCAGGCTGGACATGGCTTGGAGCAGCCTGGACAAGTGGAAGGTGTCCCTGCCCATGGCAGGGGGTAGGAATCTGGTTGTATTTTTACAGTCCCTTCCAATCCAGGCCACTATATTCACTCTTTGCTTTATTCATTGTTCCCTTTCCAATGACAAAAAGGAGCAACAAATGATGACTTATTTAAACAAATAATTGGTGCCCAAGCTGACATTTCTGTGGCCAAGCGTGGGCTCCCACCTTGAAGCTGGAAAGAAGTTCTGGTTGTGCCACATCCAAAATTAACCATGGAAACAAAAAAGGCTTAGAGATGATACAAAGACTTCCAAGTGTGGCTGCAGTGACAATATTGTCTGTTTTTTTCCCAGGAAAGAATGACTAGAAAATTAAATGACTGCAATAAATGGTATAAAGAAGGTCAAGCAGGCAGTCAAATTTATTTTTTAGACAATTACAACAGTATCTCATTCAAAGGGACACTGAATAAACTTGAAAGACAACAGAACTGAAAACTGATAAAAAGACACTTTTGTGAGCAATTCATCCATAGCCTTGGGCATTCATTGCCCCAAAATACTGCTGCAGCCAAGTTCTCCTCTTATACTACCCAGGAAAAAAGCTGTCAGAAAAGATGGAAACAGCCACATTCCAGAAGGTTGTTCCACAGCAGCCTGTCCTGGGATTTTCTGTACCTCCTCCTGGTATTGGTGGGGGTGCAGTGACACTGGTCTCAGACACTGGTGTTGTTCTGATCGGGTCCAGCTGTTTGTACCCCCCAACATCTGGAGATTAGCCCCCTGAGAGATGGCACCATGCACTGCTCTGGCACGAGAAGAAGGCTTTGTATAAATGAGAAAATTGGGAATGTTGATTTCCCCTGAGGATGGAGGCACCTTTCAGCTTCCAGAATGCTCCAAGTGGTTGCTTCCTGTCGTGGTTTCAATGACAGGTGTCTGCTAAGGAAGGCAGAAGCCTCCCTAGGAATGGAGAATGTAAACCCCCTCTCTCTAAATTATTATAACTTTGAAATTAAGGGGCTCTCAGGTAAAGATATGGGAACAGGAATTACAGTTCTTTATAAGGGGAACTAAAATAATAATAACGAAAAAAAAATCCCAAAACACATGCAGTATAACAAAGGAGAAAACCAAAAAACAAAATAAACAAACAAACCCACTGACAGAGTCAGGATACAACCTGACCCCCTGTGGGGGATCCCTTTAAGTGGCGACTGCAGTCCTTCTGGAGTGGCAGATGTGGCTCTGTTGAAGCGATGATCCTGTAGAAAGGTGGACTTTTTCACTGAAGCTGGAGTGGTGATAGATGGGTCTGGTGTTCCTCTGAGAATCGAGTAGAAAAGGCTGCTTGGTGTCCCAAATCTCAGACTTTTATCTAGGTAGGAATGCTTAGCTCCTCCCCCTGGATGGAGCATTTCCCGATGGAATGATGTCCTTTGATCAGTGAGTCTCAATGGCCCATTAGCAGGAGATCTCTCCCTGGAGGGAGGATGGGTTGCGGAAGAGAGAAAAGTGCCTTAGCAGACGGGGATAGAATACACAGTTTTGGTTCCATTTTGCACTGCAACCCATGACACTCCCACACTGGGAAAGGAGGGGCACTGGGAGGTGACCTGTGAAGCAGAGTTGGAGATGGGAAGATCCGTGTTTCTTCCCACCTGTGGGCAGCTGTAGATAGACAGGACACACCTCTCCAAATGAGCTTCACAACCAAACACAGCACTTGAGTTGTTTTAACTTTTCCTTCAAATTAAAGCAGGTGAAGCCTTAGCTCAGTGACAAGGAATGGAGAATCCCACAGAGGGGCTCATGGAATGTCCTGCTCTGTGCAGCCAACTCAAATCCATGGGGAACAGTCTCCAGGCTGAAGTGGAGGAATTTCTGCATTGGGAATGAGCTGCAAAGAGGATGAATACACCAGCTGAAACCACCTTGCTGTTCCCAACCCAGGCATCCCAAGTGCTGAGGGAAGCAGGGAAAATACCTTGGCAATAGGCTGTCACCATGGCCATGGGATCGTTTAGGTTGGAAAAGCCCCCTAAGGTCACCGAGTCCCTCCAGCATTGCCAAGGCCACTGCTAATCATGTCCCTAAATGCCACCATGTAGGGGTTTTTGAATCCCGTTTCCTTCTCTCCAGGCTTGAGAAAACAAACACCCTGATTATGGCGTTTAACAGCTCCTTGGTCTTTCCACCTTATTGACATATAATTTTTTTTCCGTGTCTGAAGACATGGAGTCTTCAGGTGAGAAATTATCTGCAAATAGATTTAAAATTCTCTGCAAAAGGTTGCTTCTCCCAGGCTAAAGCTATGACATTTTTGTGGTTTTACTTTAGACAAAATGTTATAAAGCTACTTTTTTTCTTATATAGCATCACTCAGCCTATCTGAAATGTGTCATTCCATGGAGCCTTCTAACAGGGAAGTCACGATCCAGCTAGGTAAAGACTTCATTGTCCATCTGCCGAGGATGATTCCTAAATTTCAGAGGAGATTTGGAGCAAATTTCCTCCTGCTGCTCTCCTTGACAAGGCAGTTTGGAGACATGAGCAGCTGCTGAGACAGAGGAGCTGTACAAGAAGAAATACAGCCCGACTCCTAAGCATTTTTGGACCTCTCCAAAGGCTGGCTGCAGTCTCACGGAGCTGGCAGATGAAATTGGAGTCCAAG
Organism: Certhia americana; assembly: GCA_018697195.1. Classification (NCBI taxonomy): domain Eukaryota; kingdom Metazoa; phylum Chordata; class Aves; order Passeriformes; family Certhiidae; genus Certhia; species Certhia americana. The sequence goes on from CM031865.1 coordinate 25,612,509, forward strand.
ATGTATTGCAGTAATTCTGCCAAGGAAGTGCTAACAACAGGAAACACAATGCAAATATAATCGAGGTCATCAGCCCCCTTTTCCTTGCATAAGTACTTAAATATGTGCTGGTATTGCAGTTACTTAACTGTAATTGCTCAGGGTTTCACGGTCGCTGAGCTTGTATTCTTCCCCCAGGTGATGTATTGGTTTCTGACCCTCCTTGGGCACGCCCTGTAAATATTTACACACCTCCAGTCACAGCTTCGTGCCTACATTCAGAAAGGGGACAATTAACACGCAGGGGAAGGAGTTTCCCAGGCTTCTCACAGGACTGGTGTAGAGAGGCACATCCAAAATATCTCGCTTTTTGAAGGGTCCAGAGTGAGGGGAATGAGGGATTTGTCTTTCCCAACAAGCTGTGGGTGGATAAAACCAGCACTGAGAGATAAAGGGAACAAAGGGAAGGATTCCACTGAGTGGCGAATGGAAAGAAAGGTATCTGCCTTACAAACAAACTGTAGGTTTGCTGAGAAATGGAACTGGATACTGGAAGATGAAAGAAACAATGGGGAGGAACCATAAATTCCGAAAGAATTAAAAGTTAAAGGGGAGGGTTCTACATTAGAGGGGAATCTGAGGTATCAGGTGTTCTGGGAAGTCTGTACCTCTCAAGTACCTCAGCCAGTGGGGAAAGAGAGAGGGAAATGTGGCCGGGAAACTGGGATAAAAGGGAGGGAAATTGGGATAAAAGGGGGGGAAATTTGTGATAAAAGGGAGGCTGCGTCCTCCAAAAATCTGAGAGATTGCAGGGGAATGCCCCATGGCCCCTCCCTTTATTCAAATAAAGTAAAAGGACTCCTCTGTCTCCTTTTTGGACATGAACCTCTGGCGTTTTGTGGAGTAATTTTCCTGACAAGAGCAACATTTTTCTTTGCTTCAGGTGGGGAAACCCTTCTAGCAACAGCTCGAAGTGATGCTTGAATTAACACCATTGAAAAGACACTGACTGCTCACAAAGGTCACTACTCTTCCTCCCACACCACTGCCAGAGGGAGTCCTTGGTCCCTCCAACACCCTGAGCTCTTTCCAGCTGCTCCAGCTGGCCAGGGAATGTCCATGTGTGGCACTGACAGAGTTAAGCAGGATGAGGAGATCATTTTCACAGCTGACTGCTCTGCAATGGGACAACAGAGATGCTAAAGAATATTTACTAAAAGGCAGAACATTTGTGGAAAAAAAAATATATCCAAGCACACATAATTACCACAGCATATCATGCTTTCATTTTGCAGCTTTCTTGATAACTTCTGGCACAGCTCTCTGGCAGGGAGAGCGTGGGTTAGTGAACAAGCCATCCTTGCCTCCTTTCCCATCCTTGATGTGCCAGAGAATTGGATTCAGCCCCACATGAAGCTTTAGTCTTGGTTTGATGTGTACTTCCAACTGGTATATTTATGTTTTATCATCCAGACCAGCATAGAGAGACCAGGTACTGGGGGACAGGGTGGAGAGGACCTCCTTGGAGCAGATTATACCTCTTCAGACCACGTTGTGCACCTTCCACCTCCCTTGCATGTGCCTTGTTGGGGACAGTTGCTCACCAGAGAAGAAAATTATGCCTGGGACAAGGTAAGACACTCACTTTTCCAACTCAGAGTGATGCACCTCAGCCCAGACATTCTGAATGCTGCTAAATCCTTGTACTTGCTCAAGTCCTTTTGCCTTTTTAAACGAGAAGTTCATTGAGAGACATCCATGTCTCCTTCCCACAATTTCCTGAGTGGATTCTGACTTCTGTCCCCTGGTGCAGGTGAGGAAATCCTATGGCCTGGGCCTGGGGCTCAACCATAGTGCACAAAGGGAACACCCAGCTCTGGAATCTGCCTCCAGCACACCCATTCCTTGATATTTTCACCTCTTTCTGGCACTATTTTGCTGTGCAGGGTGATGTTGCAGGTGGCAACTTGTCACTGTGGGAGATACCAGGGATGGGACACTGAAAGATTTCCATGGTCCCAGGAACATTGCAGAAGGGCATCCCCAGGCTCCATGGTGGTCTGGGAGCAGGTGGGGGTTGGATGGGATGTCCTCTGTGTCCAGTGCCCCCGAGAGATCATCTGTTCACTTTTTAGATTACGAAAGTGTAAAATGATCCTTCCATGAAGGACTCTGATCCTGCTGAGGGCTGCCTTCAGTCTCCCAGCACTGTGGTTGCCTGAAGAGTTTCTTTCAGAAATGGGATCACGTTCAGAAGTATTTGTTTGCAGGATCTGCTCCCATTGATGCCTTGGTTGTCGGGCTGGGGGTTGCAGGGGCAGCTTAACAAAGGTTAACCCAATATCCCATTTAAAGCTACTCTCTTTCAATGTGCAGCCATTCCCCCTTGTCCTGTCCCTCCATCCCTTGTCCAAGAGTCCCTCTCCTGCTCTCTTGGAATGCCTTTAGGCACTGGAAGGGGCTCTAAGCTCTCCCTGGAGCCTTCTTTTCTCCAGCTGAACATTCCCATCTCTCCCAGCCTGGCTCCAAGGCGGAGTGGCTCCAGCCCTTGGAGCACATCCATGGTCTGCTCTGGATTCCCTCCAGCAGGTTGATGTCCAACCTGGTCTGGAACACTTCCAGGGATCCAGAGACAACCACAACTTCTCTGGGCACCCTGTGCCAGGGGATCACCCACCACCCTCACAGGGAACAATTCCTTCCCAATATCCCACCTAGCTCTGCCCTCTGGCAGTGTGCAGCCATTACCCCTTATCCTGTCACTCTGTCCCTTATCCAAAGTCCCTCTCCAGCTCTCTTTGTCGCCATTTAGGCACTGGAAGGTGCTCTAAGTTCTCCTGGAGCCTTCTCTTCTCCTGTCTGAGCACCCTCAGCTTGCCCAGCCTGTCTCCAGAGCAGAGGGGCTCCAGCCCTCGGAGCACCTCTGTGGCCTGCTCTGGAATTGCTCCAGCAGCTCCAGGTCCTCAATCCCTTTGCAGCAGAGAAGTTGGATGTGCACTGTCATCCTTGTGGGAGTCAACACGACCCAGAAAACCCTGGGAAAAGGCCCAGCCTTCCCCCCATGCACAGGTACCAAGGACATGGTGGGAGCTGTGGGATTCCTTACTGGAGACAGGAATGGCAGGGAGCTGGGAAGCTTTTAGTGCCTCTCTCAGCAGATGATCCTTTCTGCCTTGACACGCCTCTCTCAGTTAATGGATGTTACAAGTAGTTTAGCTCTAGTTTTGCTGTATGGCCTTTTGCAAATTCAATTACAGAGCCTCTTGTCTTGCCACAGTCGGAATTGTTCTCAGCCTAATATCACGTTCGTCAGGCTTTTGTTTTGTTCTCCTTGCAGCCCAAGATGTCCTTGTTGTGAGCCTGAGCATCTCCTCTGCCTCACAGCCCTGCTACCTTCGCGTGCAACACTTCTGCTGCTCTAAAGATACCAAAAGGTTTTAATTACGATTAAGCCAAGTCATTTCTACAGTTTCGAGCTGTAAATAAACAGCCTGTTTTGGATAATGGAGGTAATGGTTTGCATTTCAACTCTACTTCTAACCTCTGATTTTTGCTTGTAATATTTTATGTGGTTAAATCAATTTTTTCTGCCATTGAATGTAGCTTTTCTTTCTTTTTTTTTTTCTTTTTTTTCTTTTTAAACCCAGTTGTAAAGCGTGTGCTTCATCACATCCTTGTTACCCTAGGACATGCCTGCTGCAGTTAAACTCGCCTGTAGTCATGCTCCTTTTCAGAGGGGTCTGGAATGGAGAGAAGGAATTTTTGTTGTTTTCTCCTATTGCTGTCAAAGGAAGCAAATGCTTTAGCTTATTAAAAGTCGGGTGAAACTGCAGGCTTTGGGGTGTGGGTGTATTTTCTGAATTCACAGTGTGGGTTATTGTATGGGGTGCTGGGCTGGGCACACACCTGCTTTGGGGTCACAACCCTTCTGCACGGCCTTAGTCAACCCCAGGCTGCAATCAAACTCTCACTGTTAAACACACTCTTCATTTCCAGAGCTGCTCTAAACATGCTTTACGAGGGCAAGGCGACTTTTCCAGGCAGGGAATTAATGGTGATTATTTCGGAGGACAGGAAATATAATACATATCATCAGTGCAAACTGACTTAAGCCAGCCAAGGAGTTATCGCTGGAGTATTTTCATCTAGGTCACTTAAAGCCTTCATTAATTAAATACTGCTGTGTGATTTCTTTCTAAAGTTTAATCTACAATCTCAATTTTTGATTAAAATATGTGCAATTTCAGCCAGCTCCTCACAGTGACCACACCAGAGTCCTCAGATGTCACTGCTGTTGCCTTGGATCGTTCTTCACTGTGTGCTGCTGAAATTGCCCTTTGGATCCTGCCTCAGGCTCTTCCCCAGCGCCCTGCATGAAATGTAAACCCTCTGTTTTTGCTGGTCCTCTCTGCTGCCACACCCACCCGACTGGTGGTGTTTTGTGCATGAGAAAAGTCACATTTTGAGCCAGGGAAGAGCGGGGAGAATGGGGTGCTCTTCATCCAGTGGTGGTGGCACAGGAATTTCAGCCTGGAATTGCATTATATTGTCACTGTAGAGGCGGTTGTGACACAATAGCAACCAAAAGTTTCAAGGCAGAAAAAAAGCTTTTATTTCAACCACATCTTCCCTTTTATCCATTCCTTTCAGCAAAGGTGTGCACTTCACTCATTGCTTAGTAAAAGGTATTTTACTTGTCCATCAAACCTCTCTGTTCTCGGTTAGTTTACAGATTTTGTTCCCTGATTCCCATGAGATAGATTTCTTGTTTACTGCAGGTGCAGTTGTTTTTCACCCAGCAATAGTTTGTTGTGTTAACGAACTCTCATTCCCAAGACTGTGTTCACATGAGAACTTGCAAGCAGCACATAGAAGGGACAAGCTAGCTATTAATTTAGCAGAGCAAGGCCTTTTATGATTTTATGAGGCCTTTCTTTTATAATTTATCTACCTTTCTGCCACATTATATGATTTCAGTATGTCTGTATTGCTGGCAGGTCATGGAGTCCCAGCACGGTTTGGGTTGGAAGGGATCTTAAATCTCATCCAGTTCCTGCCCTTGCCAGGGCAAGGACACCTTCCACTATCCCAGGTTGCTCCAAATCCTATCCAGCCTGGCCTTGGACACTTGCAGGGATAAGGCATCTGCTGAGGGAAGTTCCTCAGACTTGTGTCTCTGCAGGACTTTTAACTCCATAATGTTGGACCATCCGTTGCTTCTGGTAATCTCTGGTAACATTCAATTACTCCTGGGTCAGGTCATAGCTGACTGAAGTCTTTTTCCTCCAAGACTGGGCTGTTCTCTGCTCTACAGGCAGCATTTGCTGCTCCATGAAATGCAGCTCCTTGGCCCCTGGATGCTTCCCAAACACAATGGTGGTCACTGGCCCTTTTCCTATGGAGATGGCAGGGAACAAATGGCTTCTGCAGAGCTTTGCTTATGGAGTGTTGGTGTTTCCTTTCAGCTGCCTGGACTGTCCTCCTGTGCAGGAGGGAATACCAGGGGCAAAGAGGAGTAGAGAATAAGAGACACAAAGAATTCCTAAACACATTTTCCAATTAAAGCACCAAATCCAGAGCCTGTATGAACATAAAGTATTGCCTGTGTGCATCACTTTAAAGACCTGCCTAACCCCCTTCTCCAGACCACAACCATTAACTCTTTTTTTAAAAGCCAATAATCAATGTGGGTCTAATTTGTTACATTGACATTTTTGCTGGTTTCATCTCAAAGAATTAATTAACATCAAAATGTTTCCTTTCCAGGTGTAAGAGCGGGGGTCTCAGCAGTCAGATAAGTTTTGACCTTTGTTGAGAGAACATTTAAATGGGGTTGAACCTCGGATCTCCTTGATTGAAGATCTGGTGTCTGCTCTGGCAGATCTGGAAATACATTGCCTGGGCCTTCCAGGCAGTCTGGGCCCAGTGGTCTTGGCAGGGCAACTGGGAAGTGGCCAAAATGGGCAGTGGAGGATGTGAAAATAGAGCAAGCTCTGCCCTGGATCCTCTTTCCCATTTCCCAGAACTCCAAGGCATTCTTCGGTCTCATTCTCTTCAGCTGCAGCTTGGCCAGGAGTCCCTGGGTCCTGCACTCTGCTAACTGAAGTGCAGTAGGATCAAGCTCAGCCTGAAGAGCAGCTTTTCTTTATGGAGCATCATCTCTTAAGCACCTTGTATTGATTCCAGGGGGTGATGCAGGGGCCCGGGGAGAAGGGGAGAAGAGGAATGTTACCCAGGTACACCTGGATCTACAGCCCTTGCTTTAATTGCTTCTGGAGCTCTTCACCAGGGCCTCACCAACAGGGCTGAGCAGGACAATTTATTTCCCACAGGAGATGGTCAAATTGTTTTCCCTTTGTTGTGAAGATGGATGAGAGCAATTGTATGAAGTCTGGCCTGCTACCTGACCACCTTTGATCTTCTTGGGGTTGGGTGGAGCCAAGCTGGGATGCTGCAGTGTCTATCCCTGGAGGGACAGGGGAACCTGGGGCTTTTCTTCCTGTGCTGCAGTGGCAGCACTGGAAACTTTAATCAATAAAGTTGTGCTTTTAATGCTTAATTTGGAAAAGATGCAATGCAAAATGTTTTACAGGTTAGGATGGGAGGATGGTGCAGAGATCTGTTGACATTACAGTGAGTCAAAGTATCAAGGAGCAGGTACAGGTGTCCCCTGTGCTGCAAGGTCCCACTCCCTCTCATTTCCTTTATCATGTATCACTGACCCAAGAGACACAAACCCTTGGACCAGTCAAATATCCTTTTTGGACACCTTCAGACCCCTTCCTGTAATTGCAGTGTTTGGGGAGGCACTGGGATGCACACTGTCTGTTTTGTGGCAGATCCCAGCTCTTCCTTTTGTGCTCTTCTCTGTCCTCTGTCTTCTCCTGAAGCCTCAATTAGTGCAACCTCAGTGAAAATTGATACTGGTATCCCTGAGAAAAATGAAATGGTGTCTTGTTACCCATATTCCACCATGGTTTGGAGTAAAGGAGTTTGAAAATAGCTGGAATAGCAAAGCCTATTGGTTGTATCTACCACACATGGGCAAAGTTACTTGGCAGATGCCTCACACCCCAACTTCTGCCCTGGCAATTAGCAGGGAAGAGACAGCATTCATTTGGGTCCCCAAATTTTAATTTAAATGTGTCTGTTAAAGATAGTTCATGCAGGGAATACCCTGGCTGCCACCTGCTGTGGTTGGCCAGGAGCTCTGGCAGAGGATGACCCTGCTCCCCGAGGAACTGGTCTCTGGTTTAGGAGAGTCTTGTTCCTCTCTCCAGAGGGAGCAACAGCTGGTAACAAATCTGACCTCATGCCCTGATCACTCGAGGGATGTTTTTTGAGTTGTCCCCTGGTGCTGTTCCCCACGAGGTGGTTGAGAGCACAGGTTACCTGTCCCAAGGGATGACTCAGCATTCCTGGGACCTGTGGAAGCCCACACCTCTGTGGGAATGCTGGAGCTCCCCAATCAGCTCGAGGTGCCCCATTCCCAGCAGCTTCAGCGTGAAGGCAGCCCCAAGTGCAGGGCTCTGCTGGTGCCACATCTCTCCGCAGCAGAATCCACTCCAGCCTTGGCCACAGAGCACACACAGCCCTGGGGTCCCTCCTACACCCTCCACCCTCCACTCCCTGAGTGAAACCCACAGTCTGTCCCACCTCGATGTACCCAGGGAGCTCTGTGCCCATTTGGTACAACCTGGTGCCACCACCGATGCGATAAATGGGTCTTCCCACATCGTGGACTGTGGTTCTTGAGTGGCACAACCTCTTTATTGTTGTCCTTGGGGTTTATCCTTGTGCCCATGGATTAGCACCACTGGGAAGGGTTTTTTTGTGCCTTCATCCTCATCTCCTGCCAGGCACTTCTGGTGTGCCAGCTTTTAAGTGTCGTGCACTGGTATACAGCTATTTACAGTGCCTGTTCCTGCTCTCCCAACAGTGTAAATCAAGATTAATTCCACTGAAGTTTATGGAGTTACGCCAGTGTAAAACTGACTGATAAGAGATTCAGGCCATTTTCATCGGGTTTGTTCGCTTGTTTGTTTGAAATTATATGTGTTGCTGTGGAATGATAAAATGTGGGGATTCAAAGGCAGGTTCGCTGCAAAATACGATTCAAAAGGTTTTTGACTTCACATAATACAGCAAAACAATCACTTACAGCAGTTGTATTTTATTGTGGAGTAGGGTCACAGAGTTTGGAGGAGGAGGGGATGAAAATGAGGCAGAGAAAGAGGAGAGGGAAAATGGAAGTTTCCTAACACAACATCAAAAGTGCCAGTGGAAAATTGGGGTGCTGTTACATGGATAGTAATTTAAGCAGGTATCCATGAGAAGGAGGTTGAGTGGCTCCCAAAATCCCTTCAGTGGGGGACACACCAGCTCGGACGCCAAGGGGACAATGCAATTCCCTATTTTTTGCAAATTCATCTTGCAAAAGAGCCTGGCTGCAAATGAAGGCAATAAAGCCTCTCCAAAAGAGCTGCTGTGCCACCTGTCCCCGTGTTTGCTCCCAGGTCCCCATCTCTGTTAACACCCTGGAAGGTGGGGCAGTGCCCTGTGACAGAATCCTGGGGCACGTGGCACACAAAACCCACTGTTTTTTTCTCCTTTTTTTCTACAGAGCGAGTGGCCAGCAGATAAATAATTCAGGTTTCTCTCCATGCTGCTCCTAAGGAGATTTTGAGCTGACACCTGGTTTGACACACCTAGTATCAATGCAATTTTCCTTTCTTTGTGGGAATTGTAGCTCCTGTTCTTTCACCTCTGGTGTGTGACACAGATTCACCCCAATGAGCTCCTCTCCCTCTTGTCTGGAACAACCTGTCGTCCAGCATCTGCTGGCTTTCCCAGCAGCTCCCTCAAGCCATCACACTGGTTCTGGTTCCTGGAATGCAGAGATTCTTCTGAAGAATTCCAAGCTCCTGGTGGGTTTGCTTTGGCACAAGTGCTTTTTAGATTGAAATAGTGGGATTCAGTTTCCTGTGGCTGTTAATAGATGAATTCACTCTTCACATGCACCTGTTCAGTGCTTTAGTATTTCATGCTCATTTCAGAAGGCTTAATACATTAGATGTTGGGGAAGATGAAAGTTTAACAGGGAAGTCTTACAAATATGAATGCTTAGCAGAAGGTTCTCTAGAAATGAAAACAAGTTTTGATATAAAAGAACAAAAGTCTGAAAGTAAAGATTTACTGAGGTGGTTGTTACTGGACAAGGGTTGAGATGAGTTGGAAAGAGATTTGCTACGGCTAAGAGCAAAGGATAAGTTGACTACAAACAAAAACATGTTCTACCAAGTAAATATAAATCTCAGAAAAAGCATAGGCAAACAGAAAACATGCTGTTACCAAGTAAGATTATTTTTTTCCACTGCAGAAAAACAGAAAAACAAGTTTTAAGTTTAAAATATAACTAACTCATGTAATTATATGGTAACATAATATGGTAATATTAGCAGCTATGATAGGCTACAGGTAAAGGTATTGTGTATGATGCTGATTAGTTGTCATGTATTAAGATGCCCAGCAAAGAAAATGATATAATGCATTGTATCCAGAACAGAAGGGGTTTCAGGCACACCTTTAGGCTGGAGCTGGCAGCTCTGAGGCCTGGCTCTGCACCCAAGATTGCTGGAACCTCTTCTGTGCAATAAACAGCATTTCTGAGGAGCTGCCTGGAGTCCCACATCTCTCATCTCAGGCTCTTACAATTATTCCCTGTGTTTCTGCTGGACAATGTTTCTTTGCAGAGCTGAGGAAGAACAGATTTTGGGACTGGTTGTGGTTCCTTGTGTGCAATATTGTGGCAGAGGGTTTAATTACACACCTGAAGTGCTTTATTTCCTTGGCTGGGCAAGCAGGAGGTGCTGAGGTAACAATATTGTGGTCTGAGGTTTCCCTCATCCTTCAGGGTGTGGCTCCAGGAGAGTGTCCAGAGAAGGGAACGGAGCTGGGGAAGGGCTGGAGCACCAGGAGAGGCTGAGGGAGCTGGGAAAGGGGCTCAGGATGGAGAAAAGGAGACTTGGGGAGATCTCTCTCCACCAAAGCTGTTGGTGCTGGGTGCTGGCTGGAGGAGCCCTCTTAGGCCTGTCCTAAGCAGAGCCAGGAGAGTGGAGCTGTGCCCAGCGCAGGATCCCTGTGGATCAGGGCAGATCCACATCCAAAGGCTGAGGTCTCTGGAGTGCTCCTCGCCTGGCAGAGGGAAACCAGCCAGACAAAACCACAGCAGACCTCTGCAAGCTGCAGGATAGATGTGTCCCAGTGGCCTCCCAAGTAACCTTTAGCTGGGGTGACATTTCTCTCCCTGGCTCCAAGCACACCACGGGCCCCACACCCAGCCCCATGGAGCATCCTCCACGTGCCCAGGAGAGGCTCCTGCATTATTCCAGAGCATCCCCCCCCCCTCAGAGCTTGCCTATGTAATGTTCTTCCCTTACAAATTTCATCTTGCTGCACTGTGCATCCAAACGATCCGGTGATGGAGCGCACAGGGAAAAAAAATTATAATGCCATTAAAAGTTATCATAAATTTCAGATCAGCATCACTTTTAATCCGATACACAATTTTACTGCCTCTATAAAGTAGGTGATTTGCAGTGGTCTGAGGCGTCTCCTGGCGCGTTTTACTTCTTTTTAAATTAAACACACCAACTTTGTGCTGAATTCAGAGTGCGGACATAAAAAAGGGGGTAAAAAGGAGAGGGAAGGGACATCAGATGGGAATTGCAATTGAATCTTTATATATGCCATCTTGGTACTGTGGTACTAAATATAGTGCCAGGTAAATAGATGTGCTGAAATATTCAGAATAAAAAACAAATGTTCCAATAGCAGAGAAACTGAGCATAGAAAATGTTTCCCTCGCTGCTGTGCTTTAGAGGCTAAAATGCTGTTGTTTAAAACACTCTCTGCTGGAAGATCCTCTGTATCTCATGCATTAAATTATACACTGTGCACAAACATGGATTTTATATTTTAGATTGTATATTATGTGGTTTTTCACCCTCCCCCCTGCCAATGGAGCGAGCAGTAAACCCAGAATATCCAATTAATATAAATATAACATTATGCCATTTGCAGATATGAAATTTTTAAGACTGGGAATGGAAACAGACAACATTTCACGGAGAAATATTTGAAATTAAGATCAGAGCTAAGATAATTATGCAGCAGTGATCAAGATTTCACCTGTTTGTAGGCCCAGTGGTGTCGGAGCCTGACAAAACCATCATGACCACTTGAAGAGCTGGTCCCTCCCTCCACCTTTCTGCCCCAGTGACCCCTCCCTTTTGAGCCAAGAGTTTGCAGCTGATCTCATCAATATCCTCTGGTTGTACCTCCGGTCTTTGCTCCACATCTTAAGGAGATCAAGAGCTAACTGGTAGCTTCCTTTAGCTGCTCTCTGCCTTGAAAAAAGACAAAATATTTCCCCAAGGTAATTCTGAAAAGGTTCATCCCTGTTGTGTCTCACTTGAGTTTTATAGAACGACAAAAAATAATTAGAGTCGGGTTTTAAAAATTCTTTTCCCAATCAGTTGTGGTTTTATTGGCTATTAAAGAGGATTCATGAGGCTCTGGAGGTCTGTGAGGTAAAAAAAATAACCTAAAGGAAAAGCTAGTACAGTCTCAACCTCTTGCTCTCCTTCCCCCAGACTGGGAGATTTTGGTTTGAATAATTTAATTTTTGCCAGTGATAGCAAGAAACCAAAGCAGCCATGTTTCAGTGAAAGTCTGGCCCAGCAGCTCTCCTTTCCAGCTGACAGCTGGGGTGACCAGCTCAAGGACCATTTTCCATGTGGTTTGGATTGATTAGTTGTAAAATGAAGTAAATGGAGAGATTCAGCTCTAACTTCCCAAAAAGTAAAAGGTAAAGGAAGTGAAAACCTATCCCTGAGGACCTGGCTGCAGGAAGGAAGCAAGCAGTTAAAGACATTTTTGAAAAAAGGTCTAATTTTTGTTTGTTTGTTTGTTTTAATTTTCAGGTAAACAGTTTTCCCTGCCAGCCCCATGCACGAGTGTGGATATTTGGGCTGTCTCCCTCCCTTGCAGCAGCAGCAGCTGTCAGCTGTTTTCCAGTTGGTCCTACCTTGGGACACAGTGGGATCCTTAGGGTGTCCTGTGCAGGGACAGGGGTTGCCCTTGCTCCTTTTGGATCCCTTCCAACTTAGGGCCAGTCTGTGATTTCCCAACTATTTGCTTGTGGGTTTTTTTATTTTTTGAACTGAGACAATTTCTTTCGCGGGTGTGAGCTCTATCAGCAGCTCCCGATTCCCTCCCGACTTCCAGACGTGGGTTTTGATCATTCAGCTTTTCCCTCCTCCCCTCAGCTGTGCGGCACAAGGAGCTGCCTCTTCCCAAACCCACTCTTCCCCCCAGTGCTTTCCTATCAGGCACAACACTCTGCAATGGGCCCGAGGGCGTGATATTTTATTTATTTTGATTTATATAATTAAAGGGCTGTCTCTCCCTGAGTGCAGCAGCCAGCCTGGCGCTGATGATGTGGCGAAACGCCACTGGCGTGAAAATGATGGTTTATTCTAGCCGGGACTCAGACAGCAGAGTCGCTGACACCATTTAGCAGCTTGTCGTTGTCGCTGGCAGGGAAAACATCTCCAGATCTCACAGAAATGGCAGTTTTCTAGGGAAAACTGTCTGGGGTGGGAGGGAAGAAGTTCCCTGTGTGGCTGCAGGCTCCCAGCTCGGAGCAGCACCCGGGCTGGGCTGAGCTCGGCTCCAAAGGGAGGAGGTGCTGGGGAGCGTCCCCAAAAATCCCCTCCTGGGCCTGCCATCAGCTGTTTCCTCCTCCCTGCTGCATTTGTAGGCACAGTTAGGGAGCTGAGGATGATTTGGGAAGGTGTGCACCCCTCCATCTTTCCCTGTGACCGATCCCTGCTCAATTTGCATATTCAGGGTTGGAACGAGATGAGCTTTAGCGTCCCTTCCGACCCCAACCATCCTGCGATTCCATGACTCCATGATTCCCTTCTGTACTATGGAAATCCTTCAGCCCCACCCCACCCTGTTTCACCGCTCCCTTCATGCACAGGACACATCAGAAACCCCAATTTTTGCAGGGCGGAGCTGCTCCTCGAAGGTGGAGCCAGCAGAGCATCACCCGGCGCTGGGCTGGGGGGCTGCCCCCCATGAGACCCCTCCAGGCGCGGCGAGTGGGAAAACAAGACTTTCTCAGGTTTCTGAGCATTGTATTCTATTTATAGCCCCTCCAAACCACCCCATGGTCCCCCCTCCCCAAATCCTGGGAGCAGGCAGTTCGGCTGGAGCATCTCCTGGCGGACTGGCACATCCCCTGCTCCCGTTGATTGCTGCCCGCGGGGCGCCCGCTCCGTGCGCGGATGGCCGTGTACCTCTCTCTCTCTCTCTCTTTCTCTCTCTCTCTTTATTGCTCCCGATTCAAATTCAAGGCTTGTTTAATCAGCAGACATTAGCAACTCGACAGAAGTCTGGCTGGAAGGGAAAGAAGGGGGTGGGCAGGCAGCGGGACTTGGGAATGTGCTGCTCCGGAGAGCAGGGGCTGCCTCTCCCTCCTTGGATTCATTGGTCAGACGGGCAAGGGAGGAACTGGGGGGTGGTGTTGGAGTGGGAAGCAGGAAATCACCCAGGGAGAGGCGCTGGAAAGGACACAGGATCCAGGTGATGGTGCTGAGCAAATCCAAACAGGGCTCTGGGACCAGGCTGCTGGGTTCATGCTGTGGATTTCTGGGAATCTGAGGGGAAAGATTTTCCTTTTTTTGTTGGAAGATGCTGGTTTTCCCAAGCTGCCTTTTGTCCTCCCAGCAATGATTTCCACATCCCTGGAGGACTTCCATCCATCCATCCATCCATCCATCCATCCATCCATCCATCCATCCATCCATCCATCCATCCATCCATCCATCCATCCATCCATCCAATCCCCCATCCATCATCCATCCATCCAGCCATCATACATCTCAATCCATCCATCCATCTCCAAGTCCCTACCCAGCCTCCAGCCCCGCTCTGCTGTGTGCACAGGCCCTTGGGAGGAAGATCCGGGAAAACAGGGGCTGGTGTTGCCACAGGAGACCTTTTGGCCATGGTGAGATGTGTGTAAGCAGTGAGGCACCCCCAATTTCCAGGGGGTGACACTCGGCGGGGGCAGTGACCACCCATCCCTGGAGCACCACTGGCTTCTGTCACTTGCAACTGCTCACTGGTAGGACATGGGATCAACTGGGAATTTGTTTGGAAGCCAAAATCCCAGCAAATACCCTCCAGCCAACTCCCCAGGTTCCTCTGTCGCGCAAAAATTCTACATGAATTTGCAATATATAGATCTTTGAGAGGGCTGTTTGCAGCTCCAAGGTGTCCCAGCAAAAGGGCAATTCCTGTTTAAAACCATCCAGCTTTCTCCCCAAACCCCCTTGCTGAAGGCACTGCATCCATCCCACTGCACTGGAAATGGGAGTCCTCCTCAAGTCCCCCAGTGACAACCTGGCCCCATCCCAAGGGACAGGGGCATACGGAAAGTGGCCCACAGGGGCACACAGCTTCATTTTCTGTTCCTCGTTAGCAGCCTAATTAGGAAGTTCTTTATGCCTTTCACATTCAGTGCTTGCAGCAGAGCCATTTTCCTATTGATTGAGCTACAAAAGTGGATAAAACTCCCATAGTTCTGAAGGGAATGGCCAAATATTGATACTGGGAGAGAGCTGATGCCTTATAAATAGTGAATTATGCTTCTAATTATGTAGGTGCTCCTTTTCTGGTGCTGTAGGTGATTCACTTCAATATTCCAGGTCAGATCTTCAGCTGGAATTTATTTTAAAGATGGAAAACAAGACCAAAAGAACCCACTTAAAAAAAACCCTAAGGAAATAAATTTTTTAAAAGTTCTTTTAAGAAGGGAAGTCCTGTGGGTGGGATTCATCCCCGTGGTGACCCCCAGGTCCTCTGGCACAGCTTGTCCAGAGGAGCTGAGGCTACCCAATCCCTGGAAATGTTCCAGGTTGGATGGAGCATGGAGCAGCCTGGGCTAGTGGAAGGGCTGAAACAAGATGATCCCTTTAAGATCCCTCCCAAGCCAAATTCTTCCATGATTCCATGACTCTCTATTGCCCTCCTGCTGGTGGATAATTATGCCCAGGAGAGGGGGCCAGACAGGGCTCACCCAGCTGTGTCCACCAGCACAGAAAAGAACCCATTTCTTAGTGAATAAAAGCCTGTTTAATTTTAATTTTCTTCTGATTCTCAGGGCTGAGGGAATGCAATGGAAACCCTGGGTCTCTCCCCACTTGGGGCTCAGTTTTCCATCACTCTTGATTTGGTTTCAGCATTGTATTCTGTTGTATCAAAAATAACCACAAAAATAGTTCTATACTCCTGAATTATTTTAATGATAGTTTGACTTACTGGCAGCACCTTCTCCCCACCCATGCCAAAGAATCTTCTCTGTCAATAATGACTTCAGCTGCACTAAACCCCTGGAGAGATCTTACAGCAAACTGGAAGCAAAGTGATGGGTTTGAGTCAAACTAGGACTAATTTATTTTGGGATTGGCCTACAATTTTTAGTACTCCAACCATAACCACACAGTATCCTCGCAGTGGGCAGGGTTTTTTGCAGTGAGAGAAGCTGCAGATGCCTGGTTGGACCATCAGAGGTGGCTGTGGTGGTGCTTTCTGGGCAGGGGGAGGAGGACAAGCCTTCCAGGACCTGCAAACCACCTGAGTCAAACACCTTCCTCCTCTCTGGTGCTTTCCCTTTCTTTGTTCAGCTTTGCTGTTTCCAAGCAGCACCAAAAATGGAGATGCTGGGTTTTGCCCCTTTCCTGTCATGGTCCTTAGAGGCTTGCCCCCCATTTTCTGAGCTTCTTTTAACTCATTTTGCACAAGTTCCAGATATTCTCAAAGGCCTAAATTGGTTCTGACCCTGTCTTAGAGTTTCAAGATAGAGAAAAAACATCCTCAGTGGGCTCCCGATATCTTCAGTGGCTTGTTGGCCGGTGAGCCAGTGCCCAGGATGAACTGGGATTTTGGATAAAAGCCAGAGTTTGGAAGGGATGGCCGTGGTGGTGTGGCTGGTGGGAGTGATGGGCTATGGAAATGCTTCCCGTGGTGCCAGGAAAAGCATTGATTTGTGGCTGCATGGGCATGGCTCCTGTTGTCCTAGCCCTTGATCCAGGCTGGGATTTATTTCTTCCTTGGCTGTTGTTTTGGTTTGGCTCCACTCTCTTGCTTGGTCCCAGGTGATGCCAGCCTGTTCTGGGTATGACTGAGGACCAACATCTCACTTCTGGCAAGCCGTGGTCTGATGGAAATAAGCTGAGTGCCTCTTCCCAAAGCTCAGGTTCCAAACTGCTGCTGCTCCTGGATTTTAGAGTAGCACAAACTCAGCTGGGATGTTTGATCCCCTCAAACTCCTGAGGAATGAAGTGGGCCAGGCAGGACAGGCAGGACAGGACCTTTGTGGAGGGAGGTGATCTCAGGAGCTCCACCTTTTCAGCATCCTCTGATCACAACCACAACTGGGACTTTGAAATCCCAAGTAAGCTGTATCCTGAGGATACTCAAGGAGTGGTGAGGTTCAAGGAGTGATGAGGATGAGGTTCATCAGGAACTGGAGTGACAGGACAAGGGGGATGGCTCCAGACTGACAGACAGTAGGGTTGGACTGGACGTAAGGGATAAATCCTTCCCTGTGAGGGAGATGAGACCCTGGCACAAGTTGCCCAGAGAAGCTGTGGCTGCCTCTGGATTCCTGGAAGTGTCCAAGGCAAGGCTGGATGGGGCTTGGAGCAATCTGGGACAGTGGAAGGTGTCCCTGCCCATGGCAGGGGGTGGGATGAGATGGGCTTTAAGGTCCTTTCCATCACTCACCATTCTGTGACTCTCTAGGAATTCATGGGAAGAGAAGAAAAGATAGAAGCATGTTAAAATATTTTTGGGGGATCCAGGATCCCACATGGATGTTGAAGCATAACCTGCACTGATCTACTCAGCTCAGGCCCTTTGAGATCCTCAGCCCTGGGACTGCAGCTGAGAGGGACAGACCCTCAAATGACATCAGGAGATGAGGACATCTGCCCACATCTGGAGCAGCCACGGGAGTCTGGCCACATCCCCACTGGCTGCAGCAGGCAGAGCCAGCACAGAAAGCAGTCAGCACCCAGAAATTCCTGCCTCCCTGGGTGCTTTGGGAGAGTCTTCACATCTGGAGCACACCCAGAAATGGGCTGACCCCCGCCTCCTCCCCCTGTGTTGCTAAGTGGTCCCAAACAATCCTTTGGGATCAGCAGCAGCCCTGTAGGGCTGCCAAGGCAGAGGATCAGGGGGAAGGGACCCCAGGCAGGACCCCCGTCCCCACCTCAGCGTGCCTGAGTTTCTGTGTGGGTGCATGGGTTTAAATCAGGCCCTTAATGTTATTTGAGCATGGATTTGTTCTTTATTTTTTTCCCTCCCTCCCCCTCCTTTTTTATTTTCTTTTTCTTTTTCGTGGTTTAGTTTCTCTCTTAACAGGAAAAAATGATCAAAAATAAGAAAACAATCACTGTTTGAAAGTGAATGAAGGGCGCTTTCTCCCCTTCCCCCATGCTTTTTTCCTACTTTGACATCTCAGTGGTTTTTTTTTCTTTTAGCCGCGGTTTCTGGGATAGGTGATAACTGCCAGTAATAGGATTAGCATTGATTTCTTTAGCAAGAACAGAGATGTGGCAGTTCCAGCCATTTACTGAACTGCCAGCTTTGAAATATCAAAAAAAAGAAAGAAAAAGAAATCTGCAGAAAAAAAGCTTCTTGCAGCATTTTAAAGAAAGGAAAGCCTATGTGAATTAAAATACACACATACACACGCACGCACACACACTCACCGCCCAGCACATGGGGTGTATAAATATATATATTATATGTATATTATATATATGGATCTCGCTCGGTGCTTTTTTTGTTATGGTGTGATAAAGGATCAAAAGAACTGTCTCTGTTCTAAGCTTCAAGAAAGCCTTTTTTAAATTCATTTGGCTTTCTTTAGCTTTCACTTGCTAACATATTTTAGGAGCTAATCTTACATATTTACTATTGTATCCTGACTTTTTTTAACCTTGAAATTCAAGCAAAGACAGAATGAGAAAGGGGGGAAAAAATATAAAGGATTCCAAAGAGAAAGAAGGAGGGATGAGCCCATGGAAGGCTGTACTGTCTCCTCTGCCTGGAGGCATAGCATGAAACCCACCCAGTGCTGGCTTTGGCGTGGCACATTTTCTCCTTGCTGCTAGTGGGGGTCCTGGGAGTGATATGGATTTGAGGTGCACCCACCAGAGGGTGGGTTCTGCCCTCAATTTGTTGTGAATCCCCACCTTGGCCCGACTGTCTTTGCTAAGAGCATTTCTGAAGGGCCAGCTTGGGTTGGGCCAAATCTGCAGCAGCTTAAAAGCCAGAGTTTTAGGAGACTGGAATGGTGTTCCCTGTCCTTCCCAGGATGCTGGAGGGTATCAGGTATTCAGTATGTAATGATTCTGCTCTTTGACTTGCATTCAGAGAGAGGAGAAGGTCTGGTGGCAACACTGAGCAGAAGCTGAAGGTCCTGTGTGAGGACCAAGTGCTGGTTGGGAAGGTATCTGCAGATCCCATTTCAGGGCTGTTCTGAGCATGGTCCTGGCCTGAGGAGAGACTCTTTTCCCCACCGAATCCTCAACAAGGGTCCAGAGGTTGTGCCACTCAGGAGAGGACTGCAATCTTGTTATGGAAGCATCTGTCTGTCTCGTCAAGTGGAGCTGAAGAACCACTTTCATGACAACTCATGCTCACACAAGGGATGTCTGCAGGGGCTCGCTGTCCTCACACACAGCACAGAGCTCGGAGCAGGATGGAATCAGAGCTCATTATTCAGCCTGGAAACCCAAAACAACAGAGCAACACAAGTCATGGTCAGCAAGATGAAAACCTTCCCTGCATGAGGAACCTGTGTGTGACCTCCAGCTTGGCTTTCTCCTCTAGCAGCAACTCAGCTCCATGAAGAGTTTGAGATGGATTCCTGTGCAAAACCAAATAAAAAACACAGGAAGGAGACTTTCAAATATGTTACTTGTAGTTACAGTAAGGTATAATTAAATTACGTGCAAATTGCTTGTTGTCACATGCAAGGGAATCTCTCAGTCGACCTACACATGGTGGCCAAGTGCTTCCAAAGAGGATATTCCCATATGGACCCAAACTTAGATTGGGTCACTTCCCTTTATCTTTGTACACAGAGACCCTGGGCTTGCTCCTGTGAGGCACCTCTTGCTGTCCACCAGCTGGAGATGAGACCTCTGTGCTAGAGCAAGCATCACCAGCCACGTGCCTTTTCCTGTCCTGGTGTGCCTCTCCCATAATTTGCTTGGAGTCACATGTGGATTTGTAGGCACACAGGCTGGTGGCTCACCAGCTCTCGGAGATTTGCATTTCTGTGTTCTTATTAACAATCGCCCAAAGATCCGCGATGCTCATTTCACAGCCTCACCTTCATTGTGCCCTCTAATCCACGTCCCCGGGGTCTACTTCTGACATTCAAGCTTCAGAGCAGCTTACAAGCCTCTATTTTTTTTTAACATCAAACTGCCGAAGGAATTATTGTTCCCTTTTTTTCTGCGAACATGGACCTCCTTTTTCTACCAACCCCCCCTCCTTAAAATGCTTAAAGACTTGCCACGATTACACTACAGGAATGCTGGGGCTGGTGGGGTGGGTGTGCTCCAAACCTTAAAGTGTTGAGGTTTTGGGAATGGCTCCTGGCAAAACCAGGAAGGCAAATCTTCCAGCTGCCCTGCAGAGGGATGGAGGAGGGAAGGGGTTATTTGATGTAGTGGTCAAAAGCATGGAAATACACTAATCCTGTGTTCTTGGATGACATGGAAGGCCAGGAAAGGAGATGTGCAGCTGTGGAAGCTGAAAGCACAGTATTACCTCATCTTTTGAGATGTTTGGTGGTAAATCATAGAATCATGGAGTTGCCTGCTTTGGAAGGGACTTTGGAGATGATCTTCTGCCATGGCCAGGGACACCTTCCACTATCCCAGGGTGCTCTAAGCCCTGTCCAACCTGGCCTTGGATATTTCCAGGAATGGGGCAGCCACAGCTGCTCTGGACAGCCTGTGCCAGGCCCTCACCACCCTCACAGGGAAGAATTTCTTCTCAGTATATCTTCTAGGAAGAATGCTTCCAAAATGCTGGAAAGAGGAGTTTTAAGGGTATGCTTGGACTAATGAAAGAGTTGTTAGAAAGGTTACAAAGACCAGGTCTTTTTGTGCATCCAGCCTGGCTGGCTTTGTTGGATGGTGTGACCAACATGGTCATAATTTGACATTTTTCTGTCCTTGAGCATCCAGCGTGACTGTATGGATACCTGTTCCAGGCCTGATGGCATTTGGACCTGCTCAGCTCTTCCTAGCAGCAGACTCTCCTGGATGGAGCTCCTGGCCTGGCACATTTGCTACAGATTAAGGACAAGCTCTGCTCTGCCACAGCCTCCCATTGCTGTCACTCCAGCCTAGACCACCTCAGATTTATTTTCTGGCAATCTACAAATACTTAATGCCTCAAAAATATATTCCAAAGAAATCGGTTACAATTAGCCTTTACCTGCCTCATAGGAAAAGCTTTCCCCTTCCAGTCCCACTTTCTGTGGGTCCAACTGCAGTGGTGGCACTGCAGAACATCCAGAGTCTTTCCCAGCACTCTCTCAGCTCAGGAATCTCTTTCTTTCTCTTTAATTTCCTGTAATTAGTGATGCTGTAACTTCTGTGCACAGCAGGGAGACTTGGAGAAGGGAGAAGAGCCAAACTCCCTGAAGGATCCCACCTTCCTTCTCTCCCTGTGCCAGGGCTCAGGGCTCTCCTGGGGTGGGTTTGCCTGGAATGCTGCTCCTGGCAGCTTTCAGCTTCATGGATCCTGCTGGCATTCAAGGCCTGGGTCTTTCATGTTCTCTTGATAATGTTTTTATAGAAACCTGTTCCTCAGCACTTCTTCCCACTGGGACAGTGCCTGGCATGGCAGCTCTGCTCGGGGGGAGACTTGGAGACCAAGCAGATCTTCTGAGATGTTCCTGCCTGGATCCACCAAGCCCCAGCATCCAAAACCCATTTAACTGGCAGACTGGGGGTTGCTAGGACAGTGGGGTCAGTGAAATCCTAGGAAAAGGGAGGTGGCAGGGACCTTGGGATGACCTTTGCAGCAGCACCAGCTGGATCACGCTGCTCCAGGTGAAAGGACCCCACCATCAGTGCAGGCACAACCTGCTCCCCCAGAGCCTGGCCCTGCACTTCAGCAGCCTCGGCCCCTCTGCCCCAGCCTCAGCATCTCCTGCTGTGGTTTAAGCTCACTACTTATCTTACCTACCAGGAAGAAAAGCTATCCCTTGCTCTTTCCATAAGCCTCCTCTGAACTTGGAGATTAGAGCAACGTCCCACCTCTCCTCCAGCTGAGCAGCCCAAACTTCTTCAATCTTTCCTCAGAGGCATTGTTTTCTGCTCTTATGATATTTCCCATCTCTATTTCGGGGACTTGCTGCTAAAAAAACCTCATGTATGGAAAAAATGTAAAGTCAAACGTAGCAAAATAATTGTGTGAATTTGTTACAATTTCAGGAAAGGGCTTCACTTTAGGGTGTTCTGAATCTAATGGAAATTGGAGTGTATGTTTGCTTACTTTAAAAATGCAGCGCTTTGATTCTTTCAGATGAAATGATGATTCATTAAAATGAGTACAGCAATTTTTTTTCCTTTTAAGCGGTTACCTATTTGGAGTGAAGATATTCCACTCACAAAAAGCAAGAGACCTGGAGGACCAGGGTGGCTCCTGAGCACTTTGGTCTCACCCACTGATATTGCAAAGCAATATGAACAAACAAATCAAAAAAAGTAAAGCAAATAACCCCAAACACCATTCAGAAGTTTCACAGAGACCCTGGAAAAATTCATCCAGGCTGTTGGATTGCTCCAGACGATGGTTGCTCTAATAATTAAAGCCTCACTGTGAACTTTCTTTCTTGCTTCTCGGAAAACCTGTGACCTTGGGTTTGGAAACAAGAGTTGGCTCTGAAAAGGATTTGTGGTTTGGGAGAGATTTTTTTTTTCCCCTCCTAGATGGGGACATTTATCTGGAACCTTGGTATGACAAGGTGTGGGGCTTCCCTTTCCAGCCTGACCTGGTGCCTCTGTGGCCAGGTGTGCACCAGGTGCACCAGGAGTTAAATCCAGAGGGGTGACAAAAAGCCAGAAATGCTGGAATAGCCCCAATAGAGTGGGACATGCCACAGTTCCCGTGGAAATAAATGGAAGGACAAGTAGCATCCAATGTGGCATAACAAAGCACCAGGGAAAGATAGGACGTTAAAGAAAGAACCTATAGTGCAAAGTGGAGAAAGGGAAGAGAACTAAACAAGAATATACAGTCAGTTAAGGCTTGCAGGGAAAAGATAAGGCCAGCTCAGAGTGCAGAAAGGCTTAAGGGGAATAAAAAGAGCTTTTACAATTATATCAGGGAAAAGGGAATACTAGAGAGAAAGTAGTTCCATTAATAAATGAAGAGGGAGACAAAATCAATGGTGTTGTTAAAATGGTAGAGCTACTGAACTCCTTTGCTCCAGCAGTATTTAACAAGGTGAGAAGAGAAGGGAAGAGGGGCAGAGAAGTTATAAAATAATGAGGGTTTTGACTGGGTGATTCTTCAGGGGGAAAAGCGGTTTGAGGGAGAAGGCACCTTGGAAGGGCCAGGATGCGGCACCACAAATAGCTGGGCACGCCCACGCCTTTGGGGAACAGCTCCGTTAAATCCTGAGCAATTGCTCCTGGAGAATAATGGGAAAACAGGTAAGGATGGCCAAATGTGATAGGGATGTTTATTATTTTCAATGGCCAATCCCGGGAAATAAAGCTATCCGCTGAGTTTATTATTCCACTCGGCAGTGAAATCATTCCCGTGTAAAATATGTTAATAGTTAACAGTGGAAACTCGTTGAGCCTTGAGGAGAAAATCCCGGTGCTACGGACACCGGTGGGAGTTTGCCGTGGCTTAGTTTGCAGGCAGCAAAGAGCTGTGAATGAATGTTGTTGCTTCCTTAATATCGCATTCCTGGGAGCGAAGTGGCAGAGCCCTGGGAGGGTCGGAGCAGGGGCTGGGGCTGGCTGCAGGATGGAGCTCCAGGTGCCTCAGGGACAGGCAAATGCCGCAAGATGTGGCTTTGGGATGAGAAATGCTGCCTCCCCTCCTTGCGCATAAGGAGTGTCAAGAGATTAGCTGGAAATTCGGGAAGGGATGGGGCAATCAAAGGGAATAAAGGAAAATGTTGTTGTGTGAAACGTCTCAGAGAGCAGCAAAAGGCTAAAACCAAGCAATGATGGCCAAACTCTGCACTGGTCAAGTCACCGTGGAGCCTTCCAGGGAATTTTGTGAGAAGGGAACAAAGTCCTGCAAAAAGCTTCTGGGAATTTCATTTCTGAGGAAGAAAACCACATTATTTGGGGTTTTCTTCTCTGCTTGCCAGGGAGTCTGGATATTGAGAAATGTGTGAAGAATGGTGCTTACAAAAAAAACAGGGTGGGTTTTTTTTTTTCCTTAACAGAATACGGGTATGAAATGGCTATTTTTAATGATGGAAATTTATTCAATTTATATTCCAAATGTACCAATCCTTGTGGTTTGTCATTTAGCCACCTCCTGCAGAAATGCATCGTGATAGTGGTGAAATTAGAAAATGGTGCTCAGATAAAATGCAACCAGGAGTGACTGGCAGGTGTAGGGGAAGGCGGCTGAGCTGCTTTAGTTCCACATGCCAAAAAAATTGGAGACATTCTTCCCATCAAGTGGTCGGCCAGAGGCAGCTTTCCCAGAAGTCTGAGCCATTTTAGCTGATAAATTCAGCTGATAAATGCAGCGTTTCAGCAGGTAAATTTTGGAAAGACAATCTTATAATGCAAGGCTTGTGTTCCACTCTCTGCAAGTGCCTGCCAGTCATTCCCATCTGAGGAACGGGGACTCCAGACCACGGGATGCTCAGCTGGTCACTCCTGGAGCAACACTCCTGGCTAGAGTCATGGCTTGGTTGATTATCTGGGACCACCAGGCTCATTTTCCCCTGTTCTCCATCACTGTTTATTTTTTTTTGAAATTATATTCCTCCCCACAGGGAAAGGGGGAAGTTGGCAGACTCCCCATCTCTGGAAGTGTCCAAGGCCAGGTTGGATGTGGCCTGGAGCAACCTGGGATAGTAAAAGGTGTCCCTGCCTGTGGCAGCAGGTGGGGCTGGATGAACTTAAAAGTCTCTTCCAACCCAAATCAACCCCTGATTCTATGGTTCTTAGGGCTCCTGAATGGGAATGGTGGTGGTCAGCACTCCCCTCAAACTTGCCTTCACACGAAGTCCATCCCAGTGAAATGCGGGCCCTTCTTGCACCCACAGCTGCTCAGATGTTTTTGGATTGAAGCAGTTCCCGATCACAAAAAGGCTTTTTGCCAAAAATCAACATTTTCTGTGGGAAGATTGATTTTCATGGAATTTCTTTCCAGGGAAATGAAATGAAATGCTTTCTCTGGTGACAAAGTTTATCTCTGTATCTGTCTGAATGTCTCATGGGCTTCCCAGGAAGCCTGTGCAGTAGTTTGGTGGAATGTGTCCATCCCTGTGCACAATGGATTGGATTTTTGAGTCATCCCTATTGAAGGCCAGATGGGTTGGGATGGAGGGCACCTGTAGGTCATGGAATCATAGAATCATGGAATGGCGTGGGTTTGAAGGAACCTGAAAGCCCATCTCATTCCAAACCCCTGCCATGGGCAGGGATACCATCCACTATCCCAGGTTGCTCCAAGCCCGGTCCAACCTGGCCTTGGACATCTCCAGGGATCATGGGGCAGCCACAGCTCCCCTGGGTAACCTGTGCCAGGCCTAACCACTCTCACAGGGAAGGATTTCTTCCATATATCTGACCTAAATATTCCATTGAACCCATTACCACTTTTCCTATCCTTCCAGTTCCTGATGAAGGTCAAGCTGGAATTGACCCAGGACATCATTCCAAAGTACAATGTCCTGCTCAGGATGTTTTTCTCAACTTTATCTTCCAAGGAAACGCTTCAGGATTTTGCCATTCAGCTTGGCCTTACCAAAACCCAGACATCCATGCTTTTTAGTCATCTCTATTTGCAACCACCTTCCTTAACAGCAGATAAATGAAAGGGTTTTCCTGCCAGTAGTCCCGTAGGATTAGTAAAACCAGCTGGAACATGGTGGAGAATCTTTCTACTGTCTTTCGTGGAGGCTGGGGGATGCTGAGCCTCAGGTGTGGTGTCGGGAAGCCTTTTGGCCACAGCCCAATTTTTGTGCCGGAGGATCTTGGGGGAGAACTCCCCAAGCCCAGAGGAGCAATGGAAGTTGGAAAGGACTGATAAATCAGGAATGAGCATCAGCCCCCAGTGCCCGTGGTGGCTGAGGAGCAAGGAGATGTTTCCCCCAGCTGTATCTGCAAGAGGCTGCGTCATCCCCTAAAAAAGGTTTAACTACCCCTCACTTCCCCTCCGGGTACCCCTCTGTCAGAGACAGGAGGTCGGAGCAGCATTCCTGCTGATGCTCTGCCTGGCATTCCCTTCTCCTCCCCTTTTTAATTCTCCTTGCACAAGATCCGTGCAGCAAGGGATGAATTTCAGCCATAAAGATTGTCAGACAGCTCCCGACTTTCACACCACGGGGAGAGGAGCAACCTCCCGAAATGCTATTCCAGGGTGCTGCCATCTCTCATCCTGCACATTCTAAACCCCCCCGACCCCCTAAAACAATGGCAGTGCCTTTCCTGGCACGTGCTCTTCGATAAAAACCCCTGCCTAGTGCTGTCATTAAGAAACTACTCCAGCAATGCCTGGGCTCCCACTCAGCTGCCTCAACGCACAAACCATATTTCCCATTTATTTGTTCCGTTTGTTTATTTTACTGGACCACCCCATGAACCTGGGAGAAACACGGTGGAAAAAAAAAATTATAGCAACGCCAACTATTCTGGGAGATACACGAGCCCCTCCATGTTTATCAGGTTGAGGGCACTGTATTTTGATGTCAATAAGCAATTTTTCCAGCCCGGTCTCCTGCCCGACCCTTTTAATCCATCAATATATTATTAGAGATAAAGTTGGTGGAAGCCTGCTGCAGTTAGAAGATAAATGACATCTCTGAAGTCAGGCATTAAAGACTAGATTAAGGCCTTGTGACACCGTTTTCAGTGCTCATCTGTGCACTTCTGTTCAACCTATCACACTGAGTGACAAGAAAGAAAAATAATGAACTGGGCCAAGGAAAGAAGAAGGGAAAAAAAAGGCAGAAAGAGAGAGAGATTTTTTTTCCCCCCTAACACACAAACTACATCAGTTCACACTCAGGATTAGACTGTATTTAAAAAAAG
This sequence comes from Certhia americana, assembly GCA_018697195.1. NCBI lineage: Eukaryota > Metazoa > Chordata > Aves > Passeriformes > Certhiidae > Certhia > Certhia americana. Next base: position 25,638,893 of record CM031865.1, read on the forward strand.
GGGAAGGGGGAGGCTGGAACTGGATGGCACTATACAGATTAAAATAGGAGAAAGGGGAATCTGAATGAGGAATTTCAGTTTGGTTTTGTCCTGGGTTTATTTTATTTTATTTTTATATTTTATTTCATTTCCCTTCATTTCATTCTTTTAATAAATATTTTTTTTTCATTTCAGCCTTTAATTTCCTTTCCTTTCTTTCTTCCATTTTATTTTTTTCCTTGCAGGAGTGACCTAGTTGAGTTTACAGGATCCTAAGGGTTTTGTCTGGAGCTAAAGCAAATCCCATTTAGGACCAAGGAAATACATCCTTTCCAGAGACCAAGTTAAAACATCCGCAGACGGAGACTTCCCCTCCCTCTCTCCATTACATCCTTTGTCTTGGTGCAGTCCTGGTGTTGTTTTATTCCTGTGGGTCAATGCTGATTTTAGAGACACGTGTGCACATCCAGGTTTTGTGTTTCAGAGTTGGTGACTCCACCCTTTTCCTCATGGGCGCAACCCCTCAGACAAAAAACATTCCCAATGATTTTTCTAGAGGAGCCAAATGCTGCCAAAGATGGGTGCAGCTCTTCTGTGGCCTGACCCATTCCCTTTGTCCTCCCAAATTCCAGGCTCCTGCCAGCTGTCCCCATGTTGGACAGAAGATGACAAGTTAATCCAAGCATCCTTCTCTGCTCTGGACCAAATCCAAGGCTGTTCCAGGCTCTAAAAGGACATGATGATCACACTTGGTGTCCCGAGGCTGCCTTGAGCAGGGCTGTTGTTGTTCCTTGGGGCACGCTGGCCCATTGCTGTCCCATCTCTGTGACAGAGACCTGGCGATGGAGGTACAGATGGTCAGGAGGGTTCTGGGAAACCTACAGCTGTGAGGCCATAGGATGGAGGGGAGCAGAGCTGTGTTTAACCTCTCCCTGGAGTGGAAGGGAAGGGAAAAGTGCAGCTGTGTGTGGAAATGGGCATAGGCCCCTCTGAGGATCTCTTCACCCCGACCCATCATCTCCTGCTGCGAGGCGCCCAGCCTTAGGCAGAACGGGTAATTTGGGTTTGTCACACCCAAATTTCCCCAGGAAAATGGGGAGAGACACTTTGTGAGGGGTCTTGTCCCACCATTTGGGACTGCTGCCTGGTGGGAGACCCTCGGTGGTGGCAGAGAGAGCAGAGCAGCTGGTGCTGGATCTCTCCTGGGATCTCTCCCACCCTGCCGGGGTCTCTGTTCCCTACAGTCTGTACATTGCTGCCGTCTTCTCCTTTTGAAGATATTTTTTAATGTCTTAAAAAAAAAAAGATTACTTTGTTACAATCATTCAGCAAAGGGTTTCTGTGCCTGTAGAAAATATTAATAGACTATTATGAGGTCCTACAACTAATTTTTCCACACATATCATCTGTCTTTGCATGGTTATTAAACTCCAACAATATTTCATGCAATGCTTTCCTGCTAAATTAATTTGGTTTCTTCTTCTCCTGCTTCTTTTTTTTTTCCTCCTTCCACAACCTTTAAAATTAAATTGAATCTTCATAATTATGGCTTTTTTTGTTGTTCCTCATATCTTTTTCTTTTCAATTTTCCTATCAAAGTGGCTATACAGTTTAATAAAGATGTAAAGAAACAGAAATGAAAGTGTAAGGGACAGGAAGGGCTGTGTTGGGATCAGAGAAAAGGGGCTCTGGGAGAGCTGGGCAATTCTGGAAAGGGTGGGATGGAGGTGAGCAGGGAGCTGAACAGCACCTTTCTGGGCTGGCTCCAGCCCTCATGGAAAAGGGTGTGGGAGAAGGCATTGCTAGGAATGACTCATCAGATGGGAACATGGAGAAAGTGTGTTCCCAGCAGAACTCATCCAGATTCATCCAAGAATTTGGGGCAACCTGGGGTTATGTGCTGCTCATTGGAAGCTGAGTAGGAACAGGAGGCATCCTTAGGGTGATGCCCCTGGATTGCGTGAGGGAATGCCCTGTGTGCCTGCAGGTCCTGTAGGATCACTGGGTGCAGAAATCTGGGGCTCTCCAGGGGTTATCCAGGCCACAAATTCTCCCTCTGGTCTCCCTGTGCTGTCACCACTTCCCAAAAATCTGGTGACAACCTCAGCAAGGAGGACAGAGCTGAGGAAACAAATGCTTTGCTTGAACTGGAGGAGGATCTGGCACAAGGGCCTGGCCAGGAGTTGCTAATGTCCTTGAATATCCTGCTGGAAACTGACTTAAAATCTTTTCCAAGTCTAAACTGATCAGAGAAGCTCTGTGTGCCTGGGGACAGGTCACCTGTCTGGCAAAGTTTGGTGAGACTCTAGCTGAATTTCATTCTTTTTCCCAAGGATGCCAAATAGATCTCCTGGGAGATGCTCTCCAAGGAGATAAAGTGGTCCATCTGCATTAATTACCAATCTTCATAAATCAAGGATTTTTTTCCTTTTAGTTTCTTCCTTCGTTTTGCCTGGGAAGTCTTCCTAAGGAAGACCTGGTCAATGGAGAAAGAGAATATTCTTGGTAAGGGGTAACTGTTCAACTGGAACATCAAAATATATCACATAAACTAGGATTTTTCCCATTTCCTGACAGTAACATTAGCAAATTCCCCCTGGCAACTTGCTCTATGGATGGATATCTGGCATCAAGAACATCACATTGATGCTTTGGTGGCCAAATCACTGCATCAGACAAACACGGAACCAAGGAGAGTTTTTGTGAAGGTCAGATCCACCTATGCTTGGGCAGACTTCAAGGGGCACCACATCCTTTGTGAGACAGATGAGCCACTGATCTTTTCCAGAGGACAAAAGTGGTGTCCAGGCCAAAAAGAATCCAATCCTGAAGGGTTTTCTCTCAACTGAGCTGCACCAAGAGGTTTGACTGAAGGTTGAAGGGAACTGAACTTGGTGGAAAATGGTCAGTGGAGGTAAGGACAAAGGAGACCACAGGAGTTTGGTCTCCACTTGTCATGACCACACTTTGTCACCTTTGGTGAGAGGCCCATGTCCCTGTCACGGCTCCTCCAAGGAAATGGCTGTTCCCATGGAATGGCGTGTGCACTTACCAATAGGTGGCACCAGCGGAACAGAAATGGGAAACTCTATGCAGATTTTTCTGGAGCAAAGGGTGCTGGGAATTCTCTCTTACATGGCTATAGACTTTTCTACAAAGGAGGAATTGATTCCATCCCGCTGTCACAGTTGTGGCCTGCTGGAATCTGGGAGGATGTGAAGTGGAATGGGACAATGGTTATCAACCCAAACTGCTGGTGGCACTGCTAAATCTCCAGAATTTAGAGTCACGTGTGCCAAGAAGTGATAAATATTTAACATCTAATAATCGCTCCATTTTTAAATGATTGATTCCTGTTCATAAGTCAGAGGTAAGTTGTTAGTCAGCTATGGTTCCCATGACCATAGAATGTGAAAGGAGTACCCTGTTTTCCAGAGGAATCTCTGTAATCTCTTGGCACTGGATACCGAGTAGAGATGTGGTCCCTGAACCTCCTGCTCCAAATGACTCCAGATGGAGCAGCAAGGAAGCAAATGTGAGGCAGATGGCTTTAGACAACCCTGGTTTTGCCTCATGGCCTAATCCCACCACCACATTCCAGCTCTCTTCCCCAAACTGGTGACATCTACAATGTTTTGAAACTTCTGTGCAGAAAGGGGAGGACTGTGGGTCAAACTCCCCACAGATTGCACCAGACCATTCCAATCACCATTGTGATCCCGCCTGGATATTAACATTTGGTTTATGCTGTGAATTTTTTACAATTTAAAAGCAGTAGCCCTGTTTCTTAATGTTTTAAAGATGATGAACATTACCCTTCACATCCCTTTGCTCATCAGCCATGTGTTTATGTACCAAGCATCTGGCTACATTATTATTTATATTGCAGGAGACTGCACCAAAAAATCCCTCAACAACCTCCAAGGAAATCAAAACACATTTGGGCCAAACCAAAGCAAAGCAAAATGCTAATTTTTCCCCTATGAACCATTGCCACGGCAAAATATTTACTATTTATGATTATTCAGGCTTCTCCTGCTGAGTTTTTACAGTGAGATTTACAGGCATGTTTGCATTTATAATATGTCAAAAGTTCCTCAAATTGTGACAATAATCCATTAAGGAATAATTTAGTGGTGAGAGATGAAGAACATGGAAAACTAAGAGCTTTGGTAGTTTAAGGCTTGTAAAGCAATGCCAAAATGAATTGATTGTTCTCTGTTCTTCCCACTGCTGCTACTAGTGCCTGTGTTGCAAGGTGCAGGGTGGATGGGATGGCAGCAGGGGGGAGGTTTTGTTAAGTTGGATCAGGCTGCTCTAAATTCTGTGTAAAACCCATTGCAAGTGGACCTCGAACATCTGCAGGCACTGTCTGAGGAGGTGAGGGAGGAAATCCTGTTTGCCATTTTGGGGAGAAGTTGGTGCCCTCCTGGATCCGACCTGTCCATCAGCGTGGATGTTTCTGTGGCACAGAACACAGCCCAGACCTCATGGCTGGACAGGTCATCATGGTTGGTCTGGAGCAGGCAGAGGTCAGGTGCTGACAATATTCCTGCAGTTTTTCCTCTCTCCTGATTGCAGGTCTCTGCCAAGCCCATTTGCTCATCTCAGCCCTGTCCAGCCATGCATGGAATCCGGGATGCTCCAGCAGTGTAACCCTTCGCTTGTGTAAAATTAATTCCCTCCTGATCATTCTGAATTTAGCCCCAGATTTGAAAGACTTTTCTTAAAGAAACCCTGGAAATTAAACACATATTCAGAAACCTCTTTTCCTTTCGGTGTGTGGATCCCTCCTGCACCCCAGCATGGTCTCTCCCCTCCCCGCAGCCCTGGGATGTGCTGTGTTTCCCTCTGGCAAACACCCATCCCATCCTACTGACAGCCCCAGGCACCAAGTGAGAGTGAGCCATCTGAATAAAATGTCATCAGGAAAACAAACCACATAATCAACTTCTGCAAAAGCTGGTCCATCATGGAGAGAAAAAATAGAGGCTGTCTTCAAACATAATGCAGAGTCCTGGGAAAGAGCGTTGTCACGTCTGAGGGGGAAGAGCAGGCGTGGGGTTGGAATGTTTGCAATCAGGTTCTCATCAGCCTTTGGATCTAGCTCCATTTTCTCCTCAGCATTTAACAAATCAAAGAAGAAATGCCCCTGCCTGGGGTCAGAGATAAATCTTGTACCCTGGACAAAGGGTAGATCTCCTTGTCAGTGCACTGATTTATTGTGACCTTATAGTCAGAATCTCTAATTTCTGCAGGTGGTTATAGGTGCCACGGGTGATTTGTTTCCTTTCTCGATACTCTCTTACTGCTCAGCACTGGGGACCGTGGTGGCCTCACTGCCATCTCTCTGGGGACAAGGTTTAGGTGGTTGGATCTCCACCTGGGTCAGCTCTGCAGCATGGCTTGGGTGGAAGATGGGTTTGCCATGTGTGAGAGTTGGGTCCCCAAGGCAAACACCTCCCAAAAGGTCAAAACAGACATGGGGAGCGCTGGATGGGTCTTTTTTTGGCAAGACACAGCCCAAACTGGATCTATGAGGACTTGGAGGAACCAGCCTTTGGTTTTGCTCCCACTGCTGGTTTGTCCAGCACATGCTGCAGAGGAACACACTGATGACCTGCCAAAAAACGAGGAGTTTTTTGGAGCCAGAAGGAGCCAAATCCCACCCTGCCGCTCAGCCCAGCTGCAGGTAAAAATTACTTTCATGGTTAACTTAGGTTTAGTCTCCACTCACCAGCCTTTCAGCCTTTCCCTGTTCTTCTAAAGGAATGTGCCCCCTGTTGAGGAGCTGAAGTCTTGCTTTTCTTTTTGACAGAGTGATGGAATTGTGTCTCCCAGATTCTCCCCATCAGCTGCTAGAGCCACCCTGATGCCTTTGTGTCTTTGCAGCTATTCAGTGTCCTTGGTGAAGCAGGACATTGTCCTGTTTCTGCCCCAAGGCACAACCCTGAGATAAATCCGTTCCTTGGCCATCAGCCCTCCTCGCTCACTCCCCCAGGCTCTCCACTGGCACTTTCCATACAAAAAGTGCCACCCAAGTTTTCAGGACAAATTTGGAAAGGAGACTTTTAGTTTGCCCTCACTGGCTGTCTAAAGGGGTTCAGACACCAGCCTCTCCACATGGATGTTACACTCCCAGTGTGGTGGGTGTGCAAGCAGGCGGATGTGGCAGGAGTTTCCATTGCTGCCACTGAAAGTCTGGATCTCCTTAAACCGGCACAGCTTTTCTGTCCATGCATAAATTGCCTGGTACCTAAGCTACCTAAAATATATTTCAGAGAGCTTGGTACAGCAGAGCCCTGATGTCTGTTGGAACTCTCCTCGTGAGTAATGGTGAGAATTTATTATATTATATTTATTTTTGGAGGGGGAAAAGTCAGGGGGAAGGCTATTTATCTGTATTTTACACAGTGCCTTTAAAACACAGATCCTGGCAATGCAAATTCACGTTTCAGGCAAAACTCTTCCAGAGCTCATTGCTTTGTGCAGCAGCCCCCGAGCCCAGCACTCCCCTATCTCTTTCCTCTATACAAACATACAAAGGGATAATAAAATAGCTAAGAAGCAAGAGCAGTAAAATTTTGTGCCCTGAGGGGAAAAATGGCATATATTGCCCTGAGCCTTTAGCTGAGGCCAAAATTTATATAGAGAGACTTGGGAACTATTTTCTTTCCTGGTGCAATATTTTACCTCTATTGCCCTCAGATCCAGTCAATATTTGTATAATATATATATAAAAATAACCTCAGATAGATGGATAAAACCCAAGCAAAATTCACCTCGGAAAGCCTTTTATTCCAACTGGAAAATTGCCCTGCAAATGTACTCCACACAATACCCACTACTTCACTTGGAAGTGACAGTTGCAGCTGTTAACGCAGCTACATTATCTCATCTTGGGAGACAAATTCCAGGCTATATTTCACTGTAGCCTAGTAATGTATATATGCCCTAAAGACTGCTCCAGCCAGATCTGTCTTGCTGTATAGATTTCAGATAGGGATGTATACTTCCCAGGGTTTTTCCCTTCCCCCGGGTTACTCAGGGAGTGCAGGAGGTTAATAAAACACCGCAGCATTGCCGTCATCATGCCAGTTTTGGCACAGGGATGAGAAGCAGAAAGGAGAGGAGCCCACCACATCCTACTCCAATGAGGAGGGACTCCTTGGAGTTGTGCTTCATCTACACTCAGCGGTACCACGGGCACAGAGGTGGGGGAGAAAATGGCAGGGATTTGTTAATTTCTGGCTTTTCCATGCCCCTGCCCCTACCGAGCTCGGTGTCTGATTGCTCCGGCTCACACCTGGCTCTCGGTGGGATTTCCAGAGCTGTTCCTCCTTGTTAACCCCACATCTTACTGCAAATCACAACTGGGGGTTGTAATGAGGAATTCTAGGACTGTCAGGAAAGAAAATATGTAAGTAGGGGGAAAAAAAAATCATCTATTAGGATTTTAAATAGTCTCATGAGTCTCGCCATTATTTGAGACACTTAAGATCACTTGACAAAGCCCTGGAGAATACACAGAAAGCTAGACAGGGACCTTTGATGGATTTTTTAAACTATCTAATGCGCCTTTTCCAAGTCTATCCACTAAAAAATGACTAATCGGTTGCTGTTCTTCATTACCACGATTATCAGTGTCCTGAAAACGCCTGGCGCTCCCGCATGTGAGACGCTGTCTCTTCATCCCCAGCTGAGCTGCCCTTCCCACTTTGTGCCGTTCATTTCCAAGGCAAACATCTGTGCCACACGCTGTTGGAGAGCATCCTGCCTGAGGAGTCCCCGTGTTTCTGCGCTGGGTATCACCCAGGCCTCTCCGTGGGCAGCTCAGGGGGTGAGAATTGCTTCCCAGCTCCAAGAAAATCGCCTTGCAGAAGCCCGGGCAGCTCGTTGTGCTGCAGCTGGGGCAATAGCTGCCTGCTGTGCATCTGGGATAATGTGGACAAGGAAGATAGGCTCTGGCAGGAGGTCACTTCTTCATGCAAATGTTGAATTCAGCCCTCCATGATTTTGCAAAGGTTTTGGCAAGGGGTGAAGTGGAAAGAAAACTTTCTGGCTAGCAGAAAGGGCATCATCTCAGTGATTTTTCAGCCCATGGGCCTTCCAGCATGGCTTTGTAGCACCAAAAATTATCACGTCATGTGGGGATGGAGAAGACTGGTAATTATCCAGGAGCTGCCCCATCCCTGGAAGTGTCCAAGGCCAGGTTGGATGGGGCTTGGAGCAAGCTGGGATAGTGCAAGGTGTCCCTGACCATGGCAGAGGGTGGGACAGGGTAATCTTTAAGGTTTCTTATGACTCAAAAAAATGCTGTGATTCCATGAAAACCCAAGTGAAGACCTAGGGCATCTCCCACGGATGGGATGAACCAAGGAAAACCAGAGGTGACGAGCAGCTGTACTCACACGGCTCCTGCTATTTGAGGTGAACACAGAAGAAGTTTACAGGTGGCTCTGGGGAAAGTTAAAAAAAAAAAAAAAAAGAAAAATCAAGGAGGCATTTTTATCTGGCTAATTTTCTTTCCTGGAATTAGTTGTGTGAATGGAGAAACCTGCTGAAGCAAGAAGTGAGAAAAGCCTTGGACGGAGTGGCTGCGCCTCCCAGGCCCTGAAATTTAAGATCTTTATAAATGATCTGTTAAAACTATAGTGACGATAAGCTTATGAATCATGATCTATATTAATCAGGGCTGCTGATACGGAAAGATTAATTGAAACGTGCAGTTCTACACAAATGATAAAGTGGTAACAATTTAATATCAGACAAGGAGAGTGAAGAAATTACACTCCAAGCTTCATGCATCATTACTATGGATATTAATATTTTACACAGCGCAACAGCATCGGGAATCATAATGAAAATCCATAACTAGTGCACAGACATGATTAAATACAACAGTCTTTAGGTGCTGTTTGGTGACGGGGGCTTAGCCATATTTCACTCCTGCTGCCGGTGATTCGAGTGATAGAGTCTAGACGTGGGTGATTAAAAAGTGTTCCTCCTAAAGGCTGTTAACCTTTTACTACTGAAATGAATTTCTTTGATTTTTAAATTATGCCGCTCACTCTGTGGTGTGGGTTGGTGTGGGTTTTTTTTTTTTTTCCCCAAATCAAAACCTTGCCCGGAATATCAATGGAGTGGGTTCCCCAGGTAGTTGACAAAGCAGAAGTGGAGCGCCAGGAAGCAGCCACGGAGGGGTATTTAAGGGTGGGAAGGAGAAAGGGAGATGATGGGAGGAAGAAAACAGGTTAAAAAAGCAGGTTTTCAGTGCTCGTCATTATAGTGGTGCATATATTAGATGCAATACCCGGAGCTGTGGAGGGTCATAAAGGTTTTATCCGTGGAGTGCGGAATGGGCGCATTACTCACAAGTGGCACCGGAGCGCTGAGTTATGCGCCTCATTCCCAAACCTGCACCCATAAAAACTTTATGCTGCACCACGCCGTGACGTCTGTGCTCACTGGGGATTCATCAGCTCTAATGGGGCTGGATCAGGCCCTGAGTGAAGTGCAGAAAGAGGAGGGAAGTGGCACCTGACTCAGCACTGGGGGAAAAAAACCCTCTTTATCTGAGTAATGCTCAGGCACCAGTTTGAATCCTCCCACCACAAACTCAGAGCTGGAAGAAATGACATAATTGAAGAAATGGCATCTGGACTTTCTGGAGTGATTAGGAGGGTCCAACCTAGCCTATGTATCATTTTAGCTGCTAAAAATAATGGAATCATGTAAGAGTTGGAAGGAACCTTAAAGATCGTCCAGTGCCAGCCTCCTTCCATGAACATCTCCCACTAAACCAGGTTGCTCATGGTCTTATCCAACCTGGCCTTGAACACTTCCATGCAGATTTTAAGTCCAGCAGCTCATGGTCTTGCCCCCTTGGACTACACTGGGGATGTTTTGAAGTGTCCCACCCGTTGTGCCTCACCCATGGTGTGGGAAGGGAAGGTTCTGTGGTGTGTCAGCCTGAAACCCTGCAGTGCCCAGGCTGTTGGTGCTGGGGGCAACCCACGAGAGGAAGTCCCTCATATCAGAGAGGGTTTGGAGAAACCATATGGCTCAGAGTGGTTCAGGTGGCATCTGCCTGAAAGCAATTGTAGGTCTGAGACTGATAAAAGTGCAAGGACATATAAATCCACTCAAATTTCCAACTTGTACCACTGGAAGCTTGAATTTTTTATGGGTGAAATAAAGAGTGAGCAGTTACCAGCAATCACACCATGACCCAATATTGCACATTTCAATGGACATCTGGAGCCCACTAACTCAGAATTCTTCCCTGTGTTTTGTAGAAGCAAGATGTCTCACATTTTCTGGGAATCTTGACTGAAGTCTGGTGGGTCCAGTCTCAGGTGCTGTGTCTGAGCTCAGAGGTCACAAATTTCGGAGATGGACCTTGTTTGTCCCATTTCTCAAAGACCCATTGCTGGTTGTGATGCTCCCTGGTTTTCTGCATGTTAAAAAAACGGGAGGAAAAAGGAAAAAAGGAAAAACGGGAAAAATAAAAAGGAAAAAAGAAAAAACGGGAAAAATAAAAAGGGAAAAATAAATAGAATAAAAAAGAAGAAAGAAAATGAAAAAAAGAAAGGAAAAGGAAAAAAGTAAAACTAAAATGTATAAAAAAGAAAGATAAAAGAAAGAAAAAATAAAAGAAAAAGGCAAAAAAAGTAATAAAAATAAAAAGAAAAAAAGAAACTTCTACCTTCCATAGCTGAAGAAAAATTCATCCATCTCTCCAGTTGTGGTACAAACATTTGTGGACATGGTGCTTTGGTTCCTTAGAAAGAGCCCCAGAGCAGTATTTGTTTTGTCAGGAGAAAAGAGAAGAAATCAACATTTCCCAGGTAGCAGAAAACTCTCTTCTTGGTTAACCCCCCCACATGTGAACATGGCTGGAATTTGGATGTCCTTTCTTCTGTGGCATTCATGACAAGTCACACACTGACTCAGGAGCGCCAACATCCAGAACCGAGGAAGACAACCTAGGGAAGCATGCAGGCACGGATCAAAGGATTCTGGGGACACTGAATCTCAGTTGTCACATCTTGGATAAGAAATGGAGAAGCCTGACCTTTAGAAAGGCTTCCACTGGCCAGGCTCTTGGGTGTTAACTTTGGTTTGCTGACAAATTTCAGGAGAAGGTGCCCAAGTCATGGATTGGAATAACCACAAAGGGTAAGGCAGGCCATAGGAACCATAAATAATGTGTTTGCAAACTTTTTCCAGGTACAGGAGAGTTCCTGAAGGCCGTCAGGAGATGCTTTGTTTTGGGGAAAGAGAAGCAGGTGGCCAAATGCCAAGGTGATGGGCACAGCCCCGTGCCAGGCAAAGAGGACATGTGACAGCACACCAGGGGCTGCGAGGAGAGGGGAGGGTAGCAAAACTTTGGTGCTTCCCTTGGCACTTGAATTTGGGATTGTTTGGATGCACCTCACCTCCCCCACTCCCTCCAGAGGTTTGCAAACACAAGGCTGAATGGGAGCAGCTCCTAATCAATGACATCAATTAATAGATGAATGGCAGAGAGGCATGAGTGTTGCCCCACAAATGAAAAGCAAATCCCAGCCAAGGGAAAAAAACGGGCGAAACTGTAGCAATTTCTACTCACTTACCCTTGAGATTTGGCTCCAGATTCAAAGGATAGGCAGGCGGAGAGGGAGGTTGGGAGGAGGCGGGCGGGGGGGAGTTGGCTCATATTCTGCTGTGACCCAATTCCATACAAAGCATCCTGTAACAAAACACGTCTCTATCTACAAAGTACAAGTAATCTTTGTTTTCAGTACAATACTTATCTGCATTTAGACCGACGATGGCAATGCTTGGCTTATTTTCATGGATCCAGTTATCCTTTTTATCCCTGTGAGCGTGTGTGTGTGTGTGTCTGTCTCCTCCTCTCCATCCTCCTCTCCATCCTCTGTGCCCGTGCCAAGCCAGGGGCACTCATAGGGTGCTGTTACACATCAGAAGAGGTGCAAATACTGAAGGTCAGTGCCAGTTTGGGGCTTTTGGGCTGCCCAAAATCTTTGGTGCCTCAGGAAAGGGTGATTTTGGGATCTAGACCTTACCTCGTCTAACCACATCCTGAGGAGCCCTTGAAGTGCCACCATGGAATGGGAAATATTAGTGAGAAAAGATTACCCTGAGGGGTGTCTCAGAGCAGTGGCCCAGACCCCCAAGGTCTCAGAGGCTGGTCTCACACCAAATCCAGCTGTCCCAGTCATGCTGGATTCTCCGGTTGTGCCAAAGGGAGATGATATCCCACCAACTCCCACCATGGTTTCCATGTTCTCCAGTCATAGATTGAGTCATACATAGAGAAGTCTCACCTCTCAAAATGGTGGGAGAAAGCTTAAGAGAAGAGTTTCTCTCTCCAGGTCACAAAAGAAATAGTTTTCCAGTCTAGAAGATGCCCCACAACTTCAGGGATCACCAGAGTGACTGCCTTTATGCACACAGCAAGGAAGAGTTGCTTCCCACTGGAAGAGCATTCCCTGGTCTTGGTAGTGACACAGAGGCTTGAGAATTTTAAAGCCCCCTCAAAGCTTTTAAAGCCAATGAATCATGACAAGATGCTGTAAATGCTTGGATGCAGAGGCATCACTCAGTTGGACTTCCCCTCCAAGGAGGTGCCTCCATGGGAAGTCATTCCTCTGCCTACCAGCCATTCATCCTCCATGGAGCATTTCCTCTGTTGTTCCAGAGCACTCACACAGTCCCCAGCAGCAGGTCCATGGATATTTTAGCTGTGTTCCCCATATTTCACAGGATGGGGACTAAGATGTGGGTGGTAGAGGTGTCCTGCCCAAGGTCACCGTAGGAATAAGCAGTTGAGGGAAATTCCAAAAACGATAATCAACAAGGCTCCCCACAGGTTTGGGAGCCACAGTCTATGCAGGAAAGTTGAAAGGTGCACAATTACTTAATCAGAATAGGCACTGGCTTGAGAAACCTCTTCTGTGGGGGGGTTAGCCCAGCTTAGTGATATTGTTTCACCTCCATTCTTTAGATCTTGTTTTTCATCCAAACCCCCCACTTGCTCACATTGGTATTTCCTCTATTCAGCTGCCACTAAATTCCAGGTTTGCTTCTTAGATTTCCTCCTTGGTTTTCTGTGAGTCCAGCCCTGGAGAGCATCTCTATATTAAATAAGAATCAGGATAAACAGGGAATGTAATACATGTAATTCCATGATAATCATGTGTTTTACAGGCGGTTGACAAATTTGCTCAGCTGGAAGTAAATACACATCTCCCCCTCCCCCTCTGTCCATGGCCTCTGTTTGTTTGTGATCAGTGCCACCTCCTCCCTGGAGAGCCACCTGAGCTCCTGCTGATAGGCAGATGACTCCCTTGTTCTGCTTTTCCCACATATTTATGCATTTCCACCTGGTCATTCTTCACCCCTGGAAATCCCTTGAATTGCCTGTCAGCTTCTGGGACAGGATCTCCAGGCTCTTCTTTGCCCCATCGTGGAAATAAAAATGTTTTTGAACCTCTGCTTATGCCTGGCTAGGCACCGAAGTGGTGGGTGGAGTTAAAGCTGAACACGGTTTTCAGCTTGAAGCTTTCTGCTAAAAAGGAATTTTTGCTGGAAATAAACTGGGATTTTCAGTGCTTTATAATGGTACAGTCTGGTCGGATTTTGGGGTGAAGCAATTCTTCAGCCAGTTCTGGAAAAATCAGCTTCTCATATTCACATTTGGGCTTTTGTATTTCTCATGTATAAATCTCACATAAATATGTGTATAAAAACATGGAATGTCCCTACTTCAAAGTTCAGCTGAACGATGGATGTCCTTGTGAGGAGAAATGTGGGAAGACGTTGTGGTTGCCACTAGAATTCCGTGTCTCCTGCCCTGCTTGAAGGGGTAAGACCTTCCCATTCAGCAAAGTCTGAATTTTTGGGTGGAAAAGGTTTTCTCTTGGAAGGGAATTTTGCTGGGGCATTTCCAGTTTGGTGTTGGTATTTCTGGTGTCAGGCTGAGCTTTCCAACATTTCCAGAAGGATATGAAGGCTCCTTCATCACCTTACAAGTAGCAGCAACGAGATGATGGTATTCATTAATGTAGGAAGAGATAAGGGATTTAAATACTTTAAAGAATGATTAAAGTTTGATAGAACTTTTAAAAATATATACTTTTTGGTGGAAAGTAGTGGAGACCAAAATGTTGAAGGAAAATGACAGTTTCGATATGATCCATTTTGATATGATTTTTGTCTTCTATGTGATGTAAAGTGTCCCAAAATTTTTTTCAGGATATAAGATTTTTTTCTTACTAGTGCAGTCCAAAATACAATTGGAAATCTTGAAAGGATTTTCAGCCTGGTAAAACTGTCATCAATATGTGATGATTTTTTATTTTTATTTTTTTTTTAATCCTCATAGGTCTTTTGACCATAGGAAACAAGTGCTGGCAGAAGAAAGAACAATTTTTTTGTTTCTGAGGCCCAGAGTGTTATGGGACAACTGTACCCATCCCTCCATGCAGCACTTTGCAATTTTAATGGACATAAAAGGTGATTGAATTGTCAGTTTTAGGAAAACTCAAATTGAAAGTGCCCAAGGCCAGGTTGGATGGAGCGTGGAGCAACATGGGATGGCAGAAATTGTCCCTGCCCATGGCAGGGGGTGGCACTGGATGAGTTTTAAGATCCCTCCCACCCCAAACAATTCCATGATTCTGTGATTTTATGGTCTCTAAGCACTATATTTTATCATGGTTGTATTTACGTATTTTTCATTTTATAATATGGTCCTCAAAATGAAAAAAATCCTGCCTGTGACATAGGTGGACAGATCTGGGGGAACATCCGTGGGAAAACAACCCAACCTTGATGTTGGGTAAATAGTGGGAAAAAGGTTAACACCACATATTTTATTATCCATTCAATCAGGTGAAATAGCAAAGCAGAGCTGATTCTGCTGGACAAAGAGTGAAGAAGTTAATTTAAATGCCCATAAGATGCAAAAGAGATGAAACATGGAACAAACCAGAGGGGAAAATTTCCATGAAGGTTGCCAGAGCAAAGGTTGTGGGGGGTTTTGTTTGAAAAAAAAGGTTGGGTGGGCTTTGGAGAAAACTGGTCTAGTGGAAGTTGTCTCTGCCCATAGCTGGGGGTGGAATGGGATCAGCTTTAAGGCCCCTTCCAACCCAAACAATTCTGGGAATCCAGCATGGAAGATTTAAGTCGAGTGCTCAGAACACACCACTGGTGCTAAAGAAGGGATAAATTTCTGGGGAGGTGGCAGACTGAGCAGTGTGGGATGTTTTTAGGGAGAGGTTGGGTGAACATCTCTCAGGACTGCTTTAGATCTGCATGATCCCACCCTGGCCAGGGGGAAGGGGTTAATGGTACCTCATGTCCCTCTCTGCCTTGAATCCTGCACCCCCAGAGGCTTCCCAGGAATGCGTTGTCATGTTGGAGCAAGCCCTGGTCAGGTTGAGCCACAGCAGGGTGGCAGCTGGTGGCAGAGGGAGCTCTCAGATTCCCTCAGGAAAGGAGGAAGGCCAAGACTGCTCATGTGGAACAGAAAGCCACTGGACACAGGATCAGGGTCACAGCAGCGTGTCTCAGAGCCCTGGGACCTCTGAAAACTGTGTCCAGGAGCCCCAGGGCCACCAGAGTCCCCAAGACCAAGAATGAGGCCACCAGAACTGATCACACATGGGTGGAGGTGACCTCCTCTAGTGGCTGCACTTCTCTATAGGGGACATCAAGAAGAGGTTTGTGGATGCAGAAGAGGATTCCAAAGACTAGATCCCTCCTTCATCCATGGATTTCACCCCCAAAAAACCCCAGGAAAGAGCCCCAGCTCCAGCTGACCTAAACCCAGTTGTGGATTTCATCTGTCTTCCTCCAGCAAGTTTCTCGGAGTGTTTCAATGTGAGGACAGAGAGCTGGGACAACAATCCCTAAAAATTCACGACGTATTTGGATATGGAATGGTGCCAAGCTGTGCTTCCATGTGCGTGAGAGGGACCAAGAAGTTCTGAGTTGCTTCTCCCTGCCACACTGGGGTTAGCAGCTTGGGACTTTGGCAGAGCTCTGGGATGCTGGGAATAAAGAGATGGAGCACTTTTCCAAGGGGACAGAGAAAAAGAGACAGAGGGAGGCAGGGAAAGGAGGGGCTGGGGAGCAAATGGGAGAGAGAAAGAGAGAGAGAGAGAGTGCAGGGAGGAGGGGAAATGAAAGGATATTATTTTTTTTTGTATCTGTCATTTCCCTGCTATCTCCCATATGACTTCTTAATCCATCAGAATGCTGGGAAGATAATGTTTTGGGCGAAATAACATGAGAGAGAGGATAGACTCCCAAGGACCAATATCTTTATTGCTCGGAGGATAAACGGATTATGTCAGCCATTTTCTGTTGCTGACAGCTTTTCTTATTAACCGATTTTATTTTTTAATCTTCCAGGGAAGAAATATGGTTTTATGTCACAATAAAACGCCGGTCACATCTAATTCTGCCCTCAAACAAACAGATTTCTGAAAGCCTTGCAGAGAAATTTGAAATAACTTTAAAGAGGGGGTTTTTGGATAAAGTCTTTATCCAGAGGCTTGTTCAACCGCAGTGTAAAAGGTTTAGAGAGAGTGAGAGAGGGAGTGAGAGAGAGAGGGAGGGAGGGAGGGAGAGGGAGAGAAAAGTCCCTCACAGTTGTTTTTCCTGGTTGATCCCTATTAAAAGAAACTCTTCATTGTGGTGTACTCAAGGAAATACAGCTCAGACGAAAGAGTCACATGAATGTTAACAAATATGGCTATTTGTGTGGCTTACGCGCCGCGCCGGGCTTAGGGATGTTGTGCGTGACACTCAGAGAATGAGGGAAGCAATCATTAGCATCCCAGCAACCTGCTTAGCCGCCCGCTTTCAGACTCCCCCTTTTGATCTGACACTTTTTTTCCCTCAGTTTTGCTGGGATTACCGGGGAAGATGCTAATAAAGTATCAGCCCCGTTGTAGGCAGAGCGATAAGAAAGTCTGCTCTGGCGAAACTTCCCGCTTGCAAGGCAAGCAGCCTTTGGACTTGTTGCTGGGCTCCCAGTGCAGACCTGGAAATTGGGAGGGTCTCATTTCATTCCCTTTTCCCTTCCCTGAGCCCCCACAAAACCCCCTTCTGCGGATGGATCCTGCATATTTCATGTGCATCTCCTGCAGGGATTTAGAGCAGGTTTCATGGAGCTGATCATATCCCAGCTGCTCGTGGACATTTCTCTTCTCCCTTGGCTAAGGGAAATAGAGGGGAGCCCAGCCATGTCCATCCATTCCCCAGGGAGGGGTTGCTCCTCTGCCTTTCCCCCTTTGGTTTTTGTTTTTGGGGAACACATCTGCTACTTGGAAATACTGGCTTTCACACAGCAAGCATTTAAAAAATCTTAATATAGACCAAAAAATTAACACCTTGGCTCTTAGCATCCTTTTCTTGGCACACTGAGCACCCTAAAACACCAGCTATCATCCCAAGGAGCACTCACAAGGAATTCAATCGCAGCAGCATCTATTGGTGTTGTTCTCTTATTGGGTTTTGGGTTTTATTTAACTCTAAATTCCTGCTGTGCTGGGCCCTACACCAATATGTTTTGGCAGGCTCTCCCTCTTTGAAAGAGCTTAGAGCTTGACAAAGGCCAGAAGCTTTCAGAGCTTTAGTTGCACTGGTGACATGCTGGGACACCCAAAAAAATGTCCTGCCTTCTCTAGGAGGGCCTTTCCCAGCGTGGGAGTGGGCTGTGTAAGGAATGCACAGGTAAGGGAATGTAAGGAACCACATCCCTGTGCATGGACAACCCATGGATGAGGGATGGTTTGTGGGTTCCCCACTGCTGTTCCACAGCTCCACTGCTGCTCTGGTTCTGTCTCCTGTGTGCTGTCTGCATTCCCAACATCCTCCTGCTGCACCTCATTCACATCCCAGGCTCCCTCTGCCCAAAATACCGGGTATTCCAAGCCAGAGTGGCTTTGCCTGGATATGCCAGCACTGTTGAGCTCCAGAGCTCCATCCACCTCACCCAACAAGGTTCAAGACCAAACTGCTCCTGTTGGAGGCCACAGAGCAGAAGGTGTGAAGCCAAAGCCACCTGTTCCAACCCATAATCCTCTAAAGGCAGGTGGAATATCCAAACCTGAGATTTCGTCTTGGAAGTGGATGCACAAATAACCCCCTCAAAAATTAGTGCAACACCAGCCTCTTTCTCAAAGATTGATGAAGAAAATATGAGGAAGTTCATGCAGCCTCTCCCCCACCTGGCTCATATCATGCTGGAATGGATGCCATTAGCTGTCCCAGATTTTAGGATGCTACCTAGCTCCCTGCTGTGGGAATGGGATCAGCCCTGTCCCAGGTAAGAGCAATAGACCAGTGCTGCAAAGGGATTACAGCCAGCCCAGTTTCTTGCTAGGGATGCCACTTTCCCTCTTCACATCTTGGATTTTAGGATGGATTGTTCTTAAGAGCAGATGAAGTTTAACACGTCCCCAAAAAAGTAAATTTGTTTGCTGTATCTTTTCCCCTGGCAGGCAATTCCCCAGGTGCAGAGCAGACAGCACAATTTATTCTTTCCTCCCCCACAGAATCCCAGAATCAGTGAGGCTGGAAAAGAACTCCAAGGTCATTGAGTCTAACTTTTGTCAATCCCCACCTTGTCACCGAGCCCAGAGCACTGAGAGCCACCTCCAGGCATTCCTTGGACACCTCCAGGGATGGAGACTGGAGGTGGTGACCCTCCAATGGAAGAGGGTAGCCTCTTCCAATGCCTGACCATCTTTTCCATGGAGAAATTCCTCCTGATGTCCAAACTGAAGATCCCCTGGCACAGCCTGGGGCCATTTCCTCTTGTCCTGTCCCTTGTTCCCTGGAAGCAGAGCCTGACCCCAACCCACCTACAACCTGTCCTTGACAACTTGGTGGTGGATCCAGCAAGAAGAATGGGCAGATATTCTCCTGAGGTCCTACACCCTCATGGCCTCATGTGAGACAACTCCAGCTTTTGTCAAAACAAAAACATATCCCATGACAAAAATGCATTTTTATGGATAAAACCTGGTATTTACTGAAGAAAATGGCTTTCCCACATGAATAAAATTTACCTTCCTAACAAAAAAATGTTGGTGTAATGGGGCGAAGGAGTAAGGGTGATTTGGTCCATTGTTTATTGGGGTAAAAAGAGATGAGAAGGAAACCTGAGGGAGGAAGCATGGAAAGTTTTACTTACCATGAATGATCCCACCAAATATTTATAAATTTTTCCCTGTGAGGGTAAGGAGGCCCTGGCACAGGTTGCCCAGAGCAGCTGTGGCTGCCCCTGGATCCCCGGAAGTGTCCAAGGCCAGGTTGGACAGGGCTTGGAGTAACCTGGGACAGTGGAATGTGTCCCTGCCCATGGCATGGAGTAGAACAGGATGGGGTTTAAGGTTCCTCCCAACTCAAACCATTCTGTGATCCCATGAATTTATGATCTCTTCTTCCCTCCAGAACTTGGGACATGATGGGATGGATCCTTTGGACCAGGCAGAACCCAAGACACAGGGATAGAGAGTGTCAGAGTGAAATGAGAGGAGTTTTTTGTGTGGCTGCACAAAACCAAAAGATTTTCTGGTGACCTTGAACCCTGGCTGGGAACATGCTGAGGAGTTTGGTGCTGGGTTCCTGCAATCCTGCTGCTGGTCATCCTCCCCTGGATGGATGGGACTCACCGAGTCCCTCCACAAGCTGAAAGCAACAGCCAAGCAGAGACCAAATAAAGCCACATTAATCCCAGCTCCATTAGAAACACAGAAAATAAATAAATGCTGTTTTCAGATGTGGAAAAAGAAAAAAAAATCAATAGAGAAAGAAATATTATTTTTAATCTTCTAAGAGGTTTTTACAAACAACAGGGAGGGGAAAAATTGAAAGCCATGAAAAAAGACTTGCCAATGTCCTTTTAACCTTTATTTATTATCACTCAGTCCACATCAGCCCCTGACTGCAAGATAATTTGGAATTTCATTTTAATTTCAATGTATCACATAATTCAACACAGCTTTCCACTTTTTTTAGGGATTTTTTTTTTTTTTTACTGGAAACTTTAAAAATCTCTCTATAGGAAATGCATCTTAAAAAAAAAAAGCACCCCACAACATAACCCTTCTGCAGCAGTTACTTAATTTATAACATGAAAAGGGTTTGTGCTAAAATATGATAAAAATAAAATCAACAAACATCAAAAAAGGAATATTCCTTAATAACATGCTTTAGCTTGAAGGGTGCCTGCTCCTCTGCTTTTCTTTGCCTTTGTCTGCTGCTCGCATTAGAGTGGAGCTATTTTGAGCCCGGCTTTTCGGAAGCCTGGTACTGAGCCTTGTTGGGACGTGTTTAATGGCTGAGTCTGGCTGTGCTGAGGGAGTTCAGAAGGAGCCTTGGACAGATGAAGGATGGGTATTAGCAACAGGGAAGAAGCAGAGACAGCCTGGCAATTCCCATGGGCATTGTGCTCCAGAGCGCTCTGCTCCCTGTAAGATCTCCTGTGGGAGATGCCTCAGCTTCCCCGAGACCAACTTCTTGTGTTGTCCTCAACGTCGCTTGTCCAGCATGACAGAGAGGTCTGTCCTTCCCTCCCAGCACCTCCAAGCAGCAGCAAACAGGCTGCAGGTCTCCTGGATGCTGCTGCTGTTAGAGTCATGGAATATCCTGAGTTGGAAGATGTCCACGAGGATCATCCAGTCCAATTCCTGCACAGACACCTCAACAATCGCAGCCTGGGCATCCCTGGGAGAGTTATCCAAATGCTGCTGGAGCTCTGGAAGCCTCAGGGCTGCCCATTCCCTGGGGACCTGTTCCAGTGCCTCAGCACTCTCTGGGAGAAGCACCTTTTCCTGAAATCCAAATCTGACACAGCTCCAGATGTTTCCTTGGGACATGCCCCTGGGCACTGAGAGCAGAGATTGGAGCTGCCCCATGGGAGGAGCTGCAGACCAGGGTCAGGTCTGACCTCCATCTTCTCTTCTCCAGCTGAGCAAGCCAGATGGGCTCATCCACTCCTCATATGGCTGCCCCTGGAGACCCTTCACCATCTTCATATTCCTCCTTTGGATTGCTCTGCCATAGCTTTAGGCCCTTCTGATGTTGTGGAACCCAGACCTGTCCCCAGGTGAGGCCACCCCGACACGGAGCAGAGCGGGACAATGCCCTCCCTGGCTTGGCTGGCAATTCCTGATATGCCCATAGGACAGGGATGTCCCTCCTGGTTCCAGGGTGCTCCTGAATTAAGTCCAACTGGCCATGGATCAGGACCCTCAAGTCCCTTCCCACAGCTGCTCTCCAGCCCCTCCTTCCCCTCTCTGTATTTCCAGAGTAGCCCAGTCCCAGGAGCAGGACCCAGTTTAATTCAGTTGGTGACTGCCCAGCTGTCTCACTTGTCTGGGTCTTTCTGCAGGGCCTCTCTGCTTTCCAGGGAGTCAACAGCTCCTCCCAGTTCAGTACCAGTGGCAAATATCCTCAGCAAATCCCTTAGGTACCACTGCCTCCCCCTGGCTTCAAGAGCAGGGTTCAGGACAGCCAGGAGAGCATTCAGTGATAGTGTGCATCCATATCTCAACCCATACCCCCAAAAAAAATCTTGAAAGAGGAGCTTGAGATGAGGTGGGAGAGAAGAAACTTCTTGATACAAATGATTCTGTTAATGTATTTCTTGGCCTTGGGCTCATTTGTTGTCCTGGAACTCCTTCAAGTGCATCATTTTTCTTGTAAATCGTGACTAATTTGCAAAAGAGCTTCCTTGTGCTTGTTCTCATTTTACTACTTTCTTATTTTCTTTAAAAAAATCCAGAGCAATAATTTACTTAATAAGACCTGATGCAGATGGTGCATTTTGTCTGGGATCTTGGCACTGGCTGTGGGCAGGAGGAATCTCATATTTTCATGTCAGCTCCCCTCCAGAGCCTTGTTTATCAGGGGGCTGCTGAAGTGACAGGCACAATAGGGCTGTTTGTACTCCAAATTATCTGCAGGGAAGGTGGCAGAGACCTGGCAATGAGCAGAGGGACAATAAATTCCCTTCCAAAGAAAATTCCACCCCAGCTCTCGAAGCTGCCCCCAGCAGCACTCTGAAAGGCTGATGGTTTTTCCAGTGCAACCTAGAAAAAAGCAGGAGTTAAAATTCAGTTTGACAGCCTTGGGATCGATGCCTTGCTATGGGAACCACACTGTGTCACCCCGGAATGCCACCAAGTGACATTGTCCCCAGATCAAGAGATACAATTTGTGACATTCCAGCTGGGGAGGAGAAAGCCAGGCTGGACCTGCTTTAAACCGTGGATTGAGTGAAGCTAGACAGGTGTGGTGGGAATGACACATCCTTGGATCTGTGTTCCACTCTCCATAAGACCCAGCAGGGGCTCAGTTCCTGCTCTGACGTTCTGGTGGGATTCCCACTCCTGCTCACTTCTCTGTGCTTCCCTCTTGGCTGTGCAAGGAGCTGCAGGAACTCGGGCTTATAATTGGTGTTTGTCCAGGCTCTGGGCTCCAAGGACTCAGCGAAACATTGATGTTGGAAAAACCCTTTGAGATCATCCATAGTCAGAATCAAGGCTGATGTCTCAGGCCAGCATTTCCTTCCCTCTGCCCTTGCCTGGCTCAAAGGGGACACCTGGAGACTGACAGCAGGTTTGTCATCAGTGAAGGTGGACCTGGGGGATCTACCCAAAAATCTCTGGGATGTCCAGGCTCACTCACAAGAATTGATCTCCTAAATGCAAAGGGTGGGGAGGTGCAGGAGGCTATAAAACCTCCTGACCCAGTGGGGTCTCCAGCTCCCCACTGGGGAAAATGAAAAATCAAAACTGAAAAATGGTGAAACCATCTCCACTCCAGAAGAGAGTTCTCTGGGTCCAGACCCAGGGCCAAGTAAAATAATTCTGCCAAAAAAAAAAAATACTGCCCTTGACTCTTTAATAGGTGGAAATTGGCTTCACCTTTCTTCTCTAATACATACTCCCTTGTTTACTAGCCTCAAAAACATTCCTGGGAAAACAGGCCTGGACAGTAGGTAACATAAAGAGAAGCTAAAAAACCCAACATGGCTCTGGAGGACAACCATTCCCAAGGCCCATCGTCGTGATGTCCCAGACAGTCCCATTTCTGCCCAACTCCAAGCCTGTGCCACATCTAAATCAAGAGGAAAGCAATGAGATTTGGCTGAAAATAATGATTTCTGAGACAGAAATGCAGCTTTTGTAATCAGCAGAATTATCCATGAGCAAATCCCCTTTTTATTGCATCAGAAACATGTAGGAAAATGAATAGTTTTGTGGTGATAAAATGAAATAGTTTCAGTGTTCAGATCTCCATAGTGCCCCTGATGACTGAGACAATGAGGATCTGCAAAAGCTGAAGTTTTCCTTCATTTTCTCTGGATTTGTTTTTGTTGTCAAGGCAAAAGTTTTTGTTAGTGAGGTCTGTGAAACGAAGAAGAATCCTTTGAGCTCAGGAGCTGTTACACTTTGGAGTGCTCAACCTGCCCCAGCCCCAGCAGAGATGGTGATTTCATGCAATTATTATCCCCCACACCACACAAGCACGAGTGCCCAGCAGAACAGCAAACTCATCATGCCCTATTTAGCAAAACGTTCAGTGCCAACGTGAAATTCTGACCCTCACATTTTATTAAAAGGATTATATCTTAAAGCAAACTATTTCAGTCCTTCGCTAGCTTCTCCCTGGGAAAACTTTCAAGACAATTTTGAGGACCGTGGCAGGATCAAGATGAAACAGTTCTGCCTTTCCATCTTATTTCTTCCAGCTCAGATCCGTTCCTTCCTCCGGTGTGTCCGACCTCACGGTGTAAGCCTCGATTTGCAGAGGAAGCATCCTTTCCCATGAGCTCATCTTGCTTTTAAATTAATGTGGGCATTTAAACAGCTTTGAGGGCAGTTCTGTGGTGGAGATGGACTCAAACACGGAGCTGGGAGGTCTCCACCAGGTGGAAGGTGCTCCCAGTAGGTCACCCGCACAGCTTAGGAAGACAGGAAAACCTCTTCAAGGCCAGTGGTGCTGGGAAGGCAATTTTACCCCAGTGTGGGTTTGTATCCATTCTGGTTAATCATAAAAATATACTGTGCCTATTGTATAGGATTGCATATGGATATAGCAGGGAAGGGCGGGAGGGGGGCCCATGTTGGGGTAGATTTGATAGAACAGCTTTGTGTCAAATGAATAGGTAGGTTTATTATAGACTTCCCTTGCTCCAAGCTTCAGATGAGAGAAATCCTATAATCCCGCCCTGCTTTAATACTGGATTAATGTGGATTTGTTAATAAAATGCTAGTGAAATCGAGAATAATTTGTAATTAACTCAAACTTCTACTCCCCGCATCATTTTGAATATTTTTTAATAGAGATGAGGGACAGTTTCTGCAGCTGCATGCACTCCAGCAGAGCAGGGGGAGTGGGAATCCTGCTGGAAAAACCCAGAAACCACTGCACCAACTGGAGTTCACGACAGAGGAAACTCTACCCAGACAATGCAGCACACCAGCCACAGCTCTGCTGACCTTGGGAACCAAATTCTGTCACCAAGGGCTGCTCAGATCCAAGGTGTTAACACTTCTGGGGGTAAAATCCAAACCATTAACCCCAAAACAAGGAGTGTACAGGCCAAAGGGTAACAACAAGCAAGTGCCATATGAACAGGAACTACTGGGCAGGTGTGGCAGATAGAGAACTGCAGCATTAACACTGCCCAGTGCTAGCCCCTCACAGCATGGAAAGACTGCTCCGTGAAGATGGATTTCAGACAAGATCCTTTTCTGATCTAAAGTCAGAAATAAAGGATTTGTCCCAACAGCTGGAGTGGAAGGCCATCCATCTCAAAATCCTGCCTCTTGCAATGGTTCAGAAATGAATTAACATGACTCATTTGTTCAAAGATGACCATGTCATGAGGCAGAAGAAAGGTAGAAGACTGAGACATGCAAAAGGGAATTTTACCCTGGGTAACTCTGGGGAAGGTTTGCATCCACTTGAGTCAATTACAAAAATGTCCTGGTTTTCCAATTATATAGGATTGCACAGGCCTGCTCTCTCATGGAACAGTGTGTCAGGAGAGGGTTTGGAGGTGGAGATGGTATGGTCTTCAAGGAATCACGTGTTGGAGGATTTGTCTTCATTAAACAGAGACCAGCCATGTCCCTGTATGGAGAACATATCCCTGGTCTGGATCCATGGGACAAGGACAAGAGCTGGGTATGCACTTGGATCACAACACTCCCATGGAATGCTCCAGGCTGGGGACAGAGTGGCTGGAAAGCTGGGAAAGGCCCTGGAGATGCTGGTGGCAGCAGCTGGACATGAGCCCAGGTGTGCCCAGGTGGGCAAGAGGCCAATGGCCCCTGGGCTGTGCCAGCCATGGTGAGTCCAGCAGGCCCAGGGCAGGGACTGTCCCTCTGTGCTGGGCACTGGGAGGCACCTCCAGGCCTGGGGACAGCTCTGGGCCACTCAGGACAAGAGGGACATTGAGGGGCTGGAGCGTGTCCAGGGAAGGGAACAGAGCTGGGGAAGGGCTGGAGCACCAGGAGTGGCTGAGGGAGCTGGGGAAGGGGCTCAGGATGGAAAAAAAGGAGGCTCAGGGGGAACCTTCTGGCTCTGCACAACTCCCTGACAGGGGGGGCAGCTGGAGGGGATTGGGCTCTGCTCTCAGGGAACAGGAACAGGACAAGGGGAAATGGCCTCAAGTTGTAGGGGGGAGGTTCAGGTTGGATATCAGGAGGAATTACCTCATGGAAACGTTGGTCAGGCATGGAAGGGGCTGCCCAGTGAGGTTTGGAGTGCCCATTCCTGGAGGTGTCCAAGGATGTGGCACTCAGTGCTCTGGCCTGGTAACAAGATGGGGATCAGACACAGCTTGGATTTGATGGTCTTTCAAGTCTTTTCCAGCCTCAATGATTCTGGGAGTCTGTGAGAAGGTGCCATTTATTTTTCCATGGCAAAACCAACTCCCATGAATCTGACAGGGAGCCAGACACACCCAGCATGAGTGACACCCAAACAGGTGCTGTAAAGGGAGGGTACTCCAGAGAAAACCAAGGAAAATCCCCTTCCCACTTTAAGCCTGACAGACTCAGCTGGTGTCTCAGGTTGGAATTTAGTGTTAGCCATCAGTGGCTCTCATTTCAGACTGGCTTTGACCCCTTCACCTGGAGCTCTTATTGCTGCCTGCCCTCGCCTGCAGAGTGGCACTTTGGAAACGTCCCAATTATTGACCCTCTTCTTGGATCAGGCTCTCACTTCTCAGGTGAGAAACCTCAGGAGAGCAGCACCTCCCCTTCATCATCCTCAGCTCTGGGGACAGCCAGCTGCCAGTGGTGGATAACAAAAATAAAGACTTTTATCTTCTAGGTGAAGTCTTTTATGGGACTCCTAACCTATAGTTAAGACTTGGTGTTCAAGGGAGGATTTGTTTCATCTCGGCCTCTGTCCCTCTGTTTCTTCCCTGCCTTTTTTTTTTTTTTTTTCTTTTTTTTTTCAGTCTGGAGACACATTTTACAGCTCAGCAGGAATGTTTTAAGGGGAATGATGTGCAGTGCAAAGCTCAGTAATACCCAGCAGCCCCTTCCCCACTCAGTTTAAAAACTTCTGGCCTGTCACTTTGGGCACTGCCTCACTTCAGTTATGTCTTTACCCTGTTCCAGCTGCTACTTCAGCAAGTTTGCTCCTCCTTTAGGGGAGAGTCCATTCAACTCGACGTGCCTTTCTTTAAACTGTTGAGAAAGGTCTATATTTCAGTGGTGAGCCTGCTGTGACATTCCCTGATGGGCTCCTAAACTGCTGCAATTTGCAGGGAAATAAAATACTAACCACCTAAAAGACTGTGCATGCTCCAGCTTGTTCACTGGGCCTAGCTGTGATCCTTCTGCCCCAGGCTTTGCTGCAAAATTCCCCTGGGGATCCCAGAGGGCATTGTTAGATACCACACAGGTCTGTACATCATTCCAAGGCATTTCAGTATTACCTTGGCATTAATTGGTGACATAAAAATCTGAATTTTTTACTACATGGGAACAAGATTCCTTGAGAAACTGTACCCTGTGTTCAGACCTGCATACACCCATCAACTATTCAGAAAGGTCAAAAAGTCCTCGACTTTTTAATTCTGGACCTTGGCAGGACCTAAAGTGGATAGAAACCATTCTGTCAAGTGCTGTAGAGCTCTCTCCTCCTCAGGGAACTTGAGAACAAACCACTTGGCACCCAGCTGATCTCTGCTTTCATTTCTGTTCCAGGCGACTCATTGTGCCTTGAGGTTAAATGAGGTATTTGTGTCTCTCGAGTCCATCTGCAGTCTCACTATTTAATTTAGACCATTCTTCCATTCACCTTTGTTGTCTGCATTCTTCATACTTTTGTTATGTGCTGGGTTGGGGTTTTATTCCCCTTTCCCTTCTGGCCCACGGATGGAAGCTTTTGTCTAAGACTACAGTTTGAAAGATTTGGAGTTTGGACAGTATCGTGAGTGTCAGAAGTGCTTCATCTTGAAAAGAGAGTTTCTGTATAGAGAGACCTCAATAACCTTTTATTAGACCAACAGCTGGAAGAAATGGTCAAGTGTTCAGGAGTATGAGCCCCTTTGTACCTCTCCAAAATTCACATTCTTTTTAGAATACCTTGCTTGAAACAGCATTTACACAAAACCCTCTCACTCTGCTGAGAGACAATTTCATAAAATCACAGAGTTATTTAGTTTGGAAAAGCTCTCAAAGATGATCATTGAGTCAAACCATTCTCACAGCACTGCCAAGCCCAGGACCAGCACTTGTCCCCAGGTGCCACATCCACATGGCCTTTGAATCCCTCCAGGGATGGGGCATGCCAGGGCTGGAGAGTGCTTTTGGGGAAGCAATTTTTTCTTAATATCCAACCTGAACCTCCCCTGGCACAGCCTGAGGCTGTTTCCCCTTGTCCTGTCCCTTGCTCCCTGGAAGCAGAGTCCAACCCCCACCTTGACAGAATTGGGTCCACAGGGAAATGGTAGAATCACCATCTCCAGAACTGTTCAAGAAATGAGTAGGTGTGGTGATGCCTTGGATTTTAGCTTTTGTATTTTTCAGATTCTCTGCTGCTTGGTGTGTAACTCTGAAACTTCCTGTTAGGTGTTAGGAAGTTCTCTTCACAGGGGAGTTGGACAAAACATTCCCTTCCCAGCCATAGGACCAAGGACAGCTGTCAGCCAAAAAACACCAACAACAGCCAAGGGAAGGGGGCAAACCAGGGGGCTGAGACTTCATAAACTAAAGCTCTGGTTGGACAATTAACCCCAATATGTGGATGAATCAAAACTTTTAAAAACGTTAAAACTCCGGGCTCCATTTTGGATTCCACCTGGGCGTAGCCCCAGCTGGGCTCTGGCACTGCCCAGGGTGAATCCTTTGGGGCCTTTCAATAAATACTTATTTTATTTCTTTTGTTCTGTCTAGTCTCTGTTCCAGGTCAGCCTTTCTAGGCCTGAGTGACACTTCATGATTTATTTTTAAATATTAAATAAAATTTAAATAGTTTAATGGTAGGATTCAGTTGAGGGTTGGGCTTGATGATCTTCGAAGTCTTTTCCTACCTTAAGGATTCTGTCATCCTGTTCCTGAGAGATTCCTCCTTTATCCAGAGGTCATTCCATCCAGTACCAGAAGCACAATATTTCTTTAAGAGACACATTTGGAATCTCAAATAATATTCCCCACTCCAGGCTCTTGGAATGTGTGCTCCAGCTTGATGATGCATGTTTTCCTGTTTGCCAAGCACATCTGATTCCTGTGTGGATCTGAAGGAAAACCAGTGCAGGCTGAGTTCACAAAAAACCAGTTTTCTGCAAACCAGAAAAAAAGGCAAATTATTTTCTATATCTCTATCATGGCTTCTCTTATTCATGTCGACTCTAAATTATGTGACCATGATCTTTCTAATCTCTCTTTGCATGGACGTCTTTCCATGCCCTTAATCATTTCCTTTGCCCTCCCCTAGACCTTTCCCGTGTCTGCATTCCGAGGCAGGGAGGTCGGAATAGGGAACATTATTCTGAGTGAATGTGTATCATACAGTTCTGTAATTCCATTATTCCATTACAGCGTTTTCAGTATTATTCCCTCTTTTTGAATACAGCCTGGCATTTCCTTGGTTTTCTGGATCACCAACACATTTTGAGGTTGCACTGAGCTCTTGGAGAAGGAAACCAGGATTTGTAAAAACAATGTGCAATTTTTGTAATTTTGATTTTTATGTATTTTTTTCCATGAAGATTCTCTGCTTAGGGGCCAATTTCCAAAAAATGAATTCTCAGCACTAGAAAGGGCAGATCCTTTTCCAATGGTTCTTGCTGAGGTCTCTGCTATGGGATGGGAGAAGGTTGGATACTTTTGCAGATTTCCTTCTCTCCCTCTGAACGACTTGGTCTGCTTTAAGATTTTCCAAGGGAATCTAAAGTTGGAGCCACCCTATTTTTTGGCATTCCTTTGACTGCCTGGAGCAAAGCGATTGGGAGGAGGTTTCTATGGGAGATGAAACAGGCAGGTGAAAAGCCAAATGACATTAAAAGTCACTATTCTTAACCCAAAATTCTCTCCTGTAATTATTATCAACATAAACTGAGTCATTCCCATTTTATAGCAGCCTGAGGAAAAGCTCTTTCTTGAAGGAAGGGTGCAGAGAAGGAGTCATGTATCCAGTGGGAGGTTTAATTTTTTTTACCTCTAAGGCTTTCTCCTCTTCTTCCCCAGGATAGGAGAGGAAAAATTCAGCTGGTATCTTCAGCTTCTCTTCCTTATTATGTGCTGAGGATAAAACAGCTGGGGAGGGGATGTGAGAAGGATCTCAGGGAAAAGAAAATCTGACCTTCCAAGAGCTCCAGGAAGCCCTCTACCTTCCCAGCCATGTAACCAGTGGCTCTGAGGAGGTACTGGACATTTCAAGAGGCTCTCAGTGAGGTTTTAATGACCTTAAATGCAAGGAAAGACAAGGATCATGGAACCACTGAATCACTGAGGTTAGAAAAGACCTCCCAGGCCATGGAATCCAATCTGTGCCTGATCCCCACCTTGTCACCCAGACCAGAGCACTGAGTGCCACATCCAATTTTTTCTTGAACACTTTGGGAGATGGGGACTCCACCACCTCCCTGGACCTTTTTAAATTGCCTGACTACCCTTTCCATGAAGAATTTCTTCCTCATACCCTGGCACAGCTTGAGGCTTGTCCTGACAAATGATACTCAACAACTTCATGGCTCAAACTCGAGGGCACATGTGAAAGTTTTTTTTGCTCAGGTTCAGGATTCATCAAGAGTTTGGAGTTCTCATGACCTTGATCTTGTTGCAGTTGAGGATACTGATGCCTGCAGCGAGGTTTTGGGTAACTGCAAGAAAACCAAATCCAAATATCTTCAACATGAAAGATACCTTGTGGTCTGTGGTGGGGAGCAAATCAGATCTCCTGCTCCAGCTTTCATGGGAAGGGAATCCCAGTGCTGGCTGTGGAGGTTCAGGGACATGAAAAAAAATCAAATCTCACCCAAACACTGAAAAAAGTAAAATTACTATGGAAGAAATGCACTCCTGGGATCTCGACATCTCTGAGCTGACAAGCTAAAGAATTTGAAGATGCTGGTGTGCAGAACAGCTCTGGTTTGGTGACATGGGCAGGAGGGCACCCAGTGCAATTGGCTGCCTCGGGACACCCCCTTCCAGGTCCTGCCTAGGGTGTTGGGGAGCATTTAGTTCATCCCAAGTCCTGCTGCTTTAAAGGCTGAGCCTCTAAATAGGCAATGACTTTGTCTCCTGGGTCTAACGATCAAGAGACTCAACATTCAATTAGGCAGAGCTCCCAGGAGTGTCTGACCAGTCTGCAATGCTATAGGAGGAGTCCTTAGGACCTTAGATCAGACCATCAGCACGACCAATTAATGCTAACGCTACTGGCCTTGTTAATTGTGATGGAGTTCCCCAAGGGGATCAGGACTGAATGAGCAATACATATCAAAGAGGAACTGAAAAGCCATTATGTGTTATTGTCTCTTTGTTGATTTGAGGAGGATGTGATGAACTAGGTACTAATTACATTAAAAAACACTGTATTCTAAACCAATCTCTCCTCTAATTAATGTCAACATCAACTGAGTCATTCCCGTTTTATAGCAGAGGAAGCGGTTCAGTTACCATGCCTAACACATGCAGGGCAGCTCTGGGATGGGCACTGTTAACATATTTTGGCCAGGGAGATGGAAATTTCCAGTCCCAAAGCACTGAACAGAGGTGCAGGTAAGCTCAGGGTCCCTCAGCAGCATTCCATGGAGTCCCATGTCATCCCACCCTGTCCCTGTGCCCGCAGACTATCCCGCGTACGCCTGCCGCACAAAGCAATTTTTCCTCAGCATAAGGAAAGTTCCCCTTTCCACTTAAATGGCTTTTTTTTTCTGATTCATTTTTACTTTATTTTATTTTATTTTTTTATTTATTTCCCTTCTGTATCCTTTTCAATCTGGAAAGTGACTTGGCCTCTCTTCCCCCCATCTATTTTCCTCCTGCCACTATTCAGTTTAGGCATGAAACACAGAACTAGATTGAAAGCATTCAATGGCCATTCAATCGGAGAAGAAAAGAGCCCCTCAGAGCTTTATTAGATATGAAGATCCACAATAAAAATCAATTTCTGCCTCTTTATGCAGTTTAAATGACAAAGCACCCACCCATTCTGCAGCCTTTGTGCCCAGGAAATGTAATTCAGTGCCGGAGCCGGGCCCAGAACAGCCCGGACTCGCTGACCTGCGCCGGCAGATTCCGATATGATACAGCCCTTCCAGATAATGACAGCCACTTCATCTCCCCGCAGGAAAGAGAAACTTATCTGATATCTTGGAGGGTTAAAAGGCTATGTGGGCAGCATTTTTAATAGCACTCTAAATCAGCATCTTAAAAACACCTCTGTTTTTTTCTTCCCCGGCACTCCTATTCCCCACTTTTTCCACTCATTCGTTGGAAACTCCAGCTGAGATCTCATACAGTCTTTGGGGAAGAGTCCTTCCTGGATGCCTGGCTGGAAGTGAGCACATTAAAGTGCAGACTTGACTGCAAACATTCTCTCCATTGACATGACATGCAGGAATTTGATTAGGGAGTGTCTGTGCCTCCTGGGATGAGTGAGGGCTCTGCAGTGCTGTGGGGCAGAGCTGTCAGATCCCACAGCTGAGGTGTTCTGGGCAGGGAATGAGCAGCATCTGGGCTATCAAGTTGTGTTGGGAGGGAGTTAGGCTGGAAATCAGGAAAATCTTCCCTCAGAGGGTGCTGGGGCACTGAGCAGGCTCCCCAGGGAATGGGCATAGCCTCAAGGCTGCCAAAACTTCAGAACTGTTTGGATAATGCTCGCAGAGACAGGGTGGGATTGTTGGGGTGTCTGTGCAGGGCCAGGAACTGGAGTTTGATACTTGGGTGTCTCTTCCAACTCAGGATATTCTATGATCACATCGTCATCCTCATAGTTTTCCTTAAATCACTATTGCAATAGCTTATTCCCTATGGCAGAGACTACTTTTTGTTTGAATTCCAGTAAAACCTTGGCCTGAGTCGTGCCTAACAGCAATGAGTTCCTTGGGAAAAAAAAAGGAATCCTGTGTTAAACATTTTTTCCCCCATATATTCTGGAAAACGGTCAGCAGAACTGTCGAATCAAACTTCTCTGTTGTCTATATTCTATGGGATGGCATATATCTGATGTATGTTCCATACCAACTATATATACTCTATGTATTTTATAAACGCATATATTTTTATGTTCTACGCCTTATATATAATAACTATAGTATCAATTTGCTTACACAGAATTTTTATACTGACAATCCAGTTGACTCCAACGCTCACTGTGTCTTTGCAAGTCACACTCATTTTATCAAAAATTAAAGTAGGAGAGGAAAACACAGAAGGAAAATGAAGTTCTGACAATCCCATAAGGTCCTGCTTGTTCATTTGAAGGAGGAAACCCTTCCACTTTATGTCCCAAACCCCCTTATTTTTCCTGTGTTTTAAGAATTCCCATGTAGATAACACCACTGAATGATGTCACAGTGGAAATGAAAAGCTTTGATCTTTCTCAGATGAGTCTGAATCCTTCAGTGATTGACTTCAAAACTTTGCTTTTGTTTGTTTGGAGGAGGAGGAGTTCTGGATGCTGGAGTGAATCCGTGTCCTCCATCGCTCACGTCTTTCAGCATCTCTGGCCAAAACTCCTCCCTGTGTAGCACGGAGTATTTGGAATGAATTGTAATTCTGGCTATTCCCCCTTGGCCTCTTGGCAGCTTTATCTTAATGAAGATGTGCTGTGTGCCTTTTCCAAAGCTTTTGGGCTACCCCAGGATACCAGTTTTAAGTAGGAGGAATGAGTTCAGTGGTTTTTACAACTATATTTTTTTAAAAAAATGTTTCAATATGTTTACAAAATAACTCAGAGACTTCCTCTCCCCGGAAGTGCAGCTGTGCGTATCCCCCTGGGCAGCACTGCCCTTCCAGCCACTGGATGGGCCCCAAACCTGCTGGGAGCCATTGTTTGGTCCTGTGTCTGGAGCCTCTGACCACTGAGGAAGAGTTTTGTAAGGAAGGTAAGGCTGTGAAACTTTCCAAAAGCAGATTCCTCAGATAGGACACAAACCATCCATGTCAGACAGTTGCAATTCCTGAATAACAGCTGGAGACTTCCCAGAGGTTGGTGGGCAGTTCCCTGGCTCAGCATGGAGAGGCATCACCAGTCCTGGTGGGAGTACATCCCTTTCCTTTTCAGGATGTCCTGAGGCCTTCTTGTGTCCCTCCAAGAACAGGCCCACATGTCTTGATGTGACAATGGCTGGAGATCATCCCAACCTGCTGAATTATTATGGAAGTGGCACTGCTGTGTGTGGAGTCCTTGTCCAGCTACCCAGGGATGCCAATAAGATGGGCATTGACATCTCCTGCATGCAACATGGAAGAAAAGAGACATGTTATTAAGGGTTTCCCATTTAGAGGAGGACCTGGAAATCCCAGTGCTGTGACCAAGTCATTTAGTCATTCCTATCTCTGCAGATGTCTCCTGGAGCTCTCCCTGCAGCACTTGGCAACCCAAAGCATCTGTGCTGAGAAATTAGGAAATAAGGAAATTAGGAGGAAAAAACCACAACAGCTTTATCTGGGGACAAAAGACAGCTGCGCAGTCCCTGTGGGATGTCACCTTGGAGTCCCAGGAGATATGCCAGAAGCTGTGTGAGGAATACTAGAACCCGTAATTATTAATTTCTTCATCCAGCTGTAGTGAGGTGGGGAAAAACCTCTTAAAGATTCACATGAAGCAAGAGAAGTTCCGGCACAGCTGAGTCAGGACAACCTTGACAGCTTGTTTTGGGACAGGCAGGAAATAGTGTGGGCAGACATAGCACAGGGAACTTCTAGGATGCAGGATCAGTCAAAAGGATGGAGCACTGAGAGCCAGGATTACAGCTGAGCTGTAAGGGCCAGTCAGGATGTGCTGGTCCAGACCTGAGGGAGGAAGATGGAGGATGTAAGGAATGCAGGACACTCAGGCCTGGGTCACAGGGGTTTTCCTGGCTTGTGGCCAGGGAAGGAGGGAAAGCCAAGGATGGTGGGATATCTGAGGAAAGGTGTTTCCAGTAGAGAGTGTTGTCTGTGCTCTGCATGCTGATCCCAGAACTGGGGAAACTCCCAGTTCTCCCAGTCAGCCCTTTTTGGGGCAAGATGGGCTCTTCAGGAACCATGGCTGGCTGAGGGAAACATGTCCCACACATGAGGCAGAAAGAGCTTGGCTTGGTTTCTCCCGTAAAAGGGAAACTGAGGAAATATTCACGAAATCTGTAGGGGGATTGGAAGTGAGGGAGAGGAAGGGGTTGCTCCCAGCAAAGGGCAATTGAGCAAATGAGTTAAAACAGCCATGAGTAAATCAAGGTAAGAAACCAGTGACCATAAGAAGACCCCCACTCTGGAAAAGCCCAAAAAGGCTGGAAACTTATGGATGGAAAAAAAAAACCACCACAAAAATATGGAAATAGAGATTATAAAAGGGATATAATGAAGAGATGCCAACTTAGTGGTTGGAAAGGGTCCCTTTCAATCCCACATTCACAAGAGCCAAGTAAAATCAAACAAGTCTCTTTTATTTGCATATATCTATATCTATATGTATATCTATTTTATTTACATCTCTCTCTCTCTCTCTCTCTCTCTCTCTCTCTCTCTCTCTCTATATATATATATATATATATATATATATATGTATCATAGATAGACAGACAGACAGATAGATAATGTACACTTAGAGGGTTTTGGCAGATGGATTATCATCAGTATAATCAAGGTCAAAGCCATCACACACTCCCAGCCCTGGAATGCTACAGTGACAGAAAGCTGGCAGCGAGGTTGGAGATGGTCCCGTGGTTTTTATAGCAGACTTTTCTCACATTTGTCATCTGTCACCAGTTCAAAACCTGCTGGGAACCCGTGGCAATAGACAAAAATAGGCCTGTGGGTAAATGGTGTGGTTGGGAAGGATTATGGGAGCAGATACAGCTGGTTTTGGCAGAACCAGGGATCTGGTGCAGCCATGGAAATCTTTTCCAGTCACAGCTTGCTTACAAAAGCCATGGGAGAGGGATACACCTGGACTGCAAGGAAAGGCTGGGAGCAGTTTGCCTGCTCTCCTCCATGGTTTGAGCAGGCTGAAAAGTCTCCTTGCTGCTGCCAAGGAGAGAATCCCAGAGAGAGCCATGTCTCAGCATTCCCAACCTGCGGAGTGATGGGCAAGGCTGGATGCCAGGAGTGGCAGGTACCAGAGAAAAGGTTTACCTAAAAGCAACACAGCTCTCTGCGCCCAGCAGAACACCACAACACACCCAAAGAGGTGAAGTTGCTTGGGGCATTGGCACATAAATTGACATCAAATGATAAACTGTGGGATAATAAGGAAAATAACATAGGATGGCAGCTGTCTGCACATGGCATCAAGCAAAGGGTCAGGCACAGTGAGAATAACTTCATCAGGCTCCTAAAAGAGTAAGAACGGTGTGGCAAAGGCTTGGAAGTAAGGAAATATTCACTTGATGAAGAAGAGGGCAAGCTGCTTCACCTCCTTGACCCTCGAGTCACCAAGAGCTAATAAGTCACAGTGAAAACCCAACACAGCAGTGAAGCTGCAGTTTATTGACAGTGTCTTTAACAGCTTACAAATGTTTGGTCTGGGGGTCACTGGCTGACCCTGTGCATAGACACATGATCCAGTGACTGTCAGGAACATCCCAGAATCCTGCTGAGCAGGGACAGGACCCCAGGGAATGGCTGGAGCTATGTCAGGCAGGTTTAGGTTGGAGATCAGGAAAAGATTTTCCCCCAGAGAGTGCTCAGACATTAAACAGCCTCCCCAGGGACTGGGCAGAGCCCTGAGGCTGACAGAGCTCCAGGAGCATTTGGACAATGATCTCAGGGATGCACAGGGTGGGATTGTTGGGGTGTCTGTGCAGGACCAGGAGCTGGACTGGCTGATCCCTGGGGAGCTCTGGATATCCTGCAATCCTGTGATCCTGCATCAGTGTGCTCCTGTATTTGTCTCATAACGTGCATGTCTGATCTCCAGGAGGAGAAGGATTCCTGGTACTCATAACCTGAGGGATCTGGGCAAATCCCTCTTTCTCTTTTGTGTGGGACCAACCCCTCCAAAACATAAGAACAAATAGCACAGACTGACAGTGGCACTCCCCAAGTTGTTTCAGATCCAGCCTCACGTTACTGAGCAGAAGTGAAAGCACAGCAGGTGTGCAGGGCAGATCTTTTTCTCTTTTTCTGAACCAGGTCTGGTTCAACCAAACCCACTGCTCAGAAATGACCCCAGAAAATTCTGCCTCCTGCTCTTGCTGCCTCATGTCCCAGGAGCTGTTGTGTCTCTGTTTGGCTCCTGGTCCTACTCTTCCTCCCAAACCCTCTGGGCCTGAGCCCAGAAATCCCACACATTGTATGACAGGCTCAATCCATCCTGGCTCCATGCCCCTGGCCCCATCCCAGGACCAGGTATCTGGCAGAGAGTCCCTGTAGACGATGGTGATTCAGCCTTATATAAACCAGAAAAGGGCAGAGGTAGTGAGTGACAGAGCACCAGAAGAGACAGGAAAGCACCAGGATTGACTCCAAGTCCCAGATGGGGGTCCTAAGGAACATCATGTTTATGCATGTGGTGTTTTTCCAGGAAACAGAAGTGCTGGGTGATGCCTTAAGATCATGGAAGGAGTTGAGGAATATCTCAGGGCACATGGGAAATCAGAGAATCATGGAAAGGTCTGGTTTGAAATCATCCAGTCCCACCCTTGCTATGGCAGGAATGCCTCCCACTATCCCAGATTGCTCCAAGCCCTGTCCAACCTGGACAACCCTTGGACACTCCCAGAGATGGAGCAGCCTCAGCTGCTCTGGGCAGCCTGTGGCAGGGCCTCACCTCCCTTACAAGGAAAAAATTTCTTGATATCCCATCTAACCCTCAGGCAATGGGAAGCCATCCCCCCTTGGCCTGGCACTCCAGGCCCTTGGAAATGTTCTCTGTCCATGTTCTTGTTGGCTCCTTCAGGCACTGCAAGGCCACAATTCGGTCAGTCAGAAGCCTTCTCTTCTCCAGGCTGAACAATCCCAGCTCTCCCAGCCTTTCCTCCCAGCAGAGCTGCTCCATCCCTCTGCTCATCCTGGTGCCTCCTCTGGACTCTCTCCAGCAGCTCCAGGTCCTTCCTGTGCTGGGCCGAGGGCTGGGGCAGCTCTGCAGGTGGGGCTGAGGGGCACAATCCCAATCCCTCTCCTGCTGCCCATGCTGGGGGATCAGCCCAGCACAGGGGGGTCCTGGGATGGGGCATGGCCAGCCCTCACCACCTGCACCCCCAAGTCCTTCCCCAGGGGCTGTTCTCCATCAATCCAGCGTGACCTTCTCACATAATTTCCTTCAGCTTGTTTATCAAAGACTGCAGTTTTTCCTTGGCTTTTGGAGTTCATCCTTAGCCGGGCAGGTATTTTTATGGAGATGTTTCAAAGAATATTAGATTAAAATGAGCAGGATGCTTGTGCTATTGTGTTGGAAATTGGTTGAGCCTGGTCCTCATCTGGTGTCCTTGCTGTGCAGACCAGGAGCAGGTCAAGAGCTGGTCCATCATTACTGGTGACGTCTATTGCAGATCCTGGTCCCAAAATACAAGGAGTGGTCTTTGCCATTTCTTTTCAATGTGAGCAGTGCCTGAGCTTTTTATTTCCTTTGAGAAGATTTATAAAAACAACTGCTCGAACAAATCTGTTCTTCTTCCTGGGATTTTAGCTCTAATATGGAGGGGCCTAAAAATGATAAGAATTGTTTAATAAAAATGAAAAGGAACAGGAAAGAAACAATGAATCTGTTTCAGACAGGAATATCTGCCTGTCTAGAACAGAAAAAAATTAAAGATTAATGGATCTTAGGAGCAGATCTCCCTGGCAGGCTGGCTGCAGAGATGGGGAACCCGAAACATATACAAAGGGATTAAAGCAAATGCAGAGAAAATGTTGTTGACTTAATTATTCTCAAACTGATGCTGAAGTGGAAAAAACCCTTTGAACTGGGGCAAGACCAGAATTTGGCTGGGTATGGTGTGTGAAGGGACTAGCACCTCACACTGTTTGTCCACCCAGCTCCAAGAGTTTGAGATCTTTCTGATCTTCCCTGATCTCGTGGATCCAAACCCAACAACCCACTGGGGTTTTATTTTGATGTGCTGCTTTGGGCTGGGGTAGAATTTCCTTCAGAGTAGCTGGGGTGTGGCTGTGTTTGTCATGCTCAGTGTGGAAAGCTGGAGGCAAAAGCAGGAAGGAAGGGCGTTGGGAATGATGTGTTTGTCAGTGGTTAATGTTGGCCAAAATGTCTTTATTTTAAAGAAATGTGTGAGTTAGGTTCTGCTTTCCCAAGAGCCACACAAGGCATCTTCTTTATGTGGTCTGTGTTTGAAACAAACCAGTATGAATTCAAGTAAATGATGCTGGTTTTGGGTCATTTATGGTGTTTATGCATGTGCACAGCTCCTGAGGCTGCTCTGTGTTTTCCTCAGCCCCCATGGGGTGTAAGATCAGGAAAGAGGGAAGGCTGGTGAGCAAGGCAGAGCTGCCCAAACCTGGCTCAAGTGTGGAGTCCAGCAGAGAGGGGGACAATGTCAGACAGATTTTTGGATGCTGCAAATCCAGCGGAGCTCCATTGGCCTGGATTTGTCCAAGAAAGGAGCTGGATGACAGCTGAATGGCTTTGCTTGTGCTTTCAAAGACCTGTCAGAAGAAAATGGGAGTTAAAATGCACAATTCTCCAGGTCTGAGGCATTTTGTCCCCAGGTTTGGGTTAGCCCTACTTGCAAACACAGGCTGAAGCATCCCCAAAATTTGGCTTCTGAGCCACCACACAGAGACACATCCAGTCCTGTCCTGGGCTGAATCCAGACCTCTGCACGTCATCCTGGGACATGAAGATTTCCATGTGCTCTTCTTCCTGTAAATGAGTTTTCTAATATCCTCATCCCCCCTCCCCAGGGAAGGAAAAGTGGGGAAGGGTTTATTTATTTAGACCACTTTACTGCCTGATCAGAATTACCCGTCTGAGAGGGGGATTTGAATGGCACCTTATCTGAGGTCTTTCTCCCTCTATTTAATGCTTGAAATCAGAGGCTTTGCCACATTTCTTTCTTTTTTTTTTTTTTTAATTACAATGGAAAAAGAAAAGGATTGAACAGGAAAGTTAAAATAAAATTAAAAAAAAAACTTTAAAAGTACAATGTGAATGAAAAATGATGGCTTTACTCTTTGCCTTAAAGTAAAATAGCCTTTATCTTTTTTCCCCCTTACAACAGCCTCCTCTACCTAGATAATGCATTTGGTTAGATTTATTTGCTCAGCCCAGAAAACTTGACACTAAGGGGATTATTTAGTTTTAGATTCGCTGTAGTCCATAGTAATAGCCAACAGGGAAAGGAATGAAGCAGCGATATTAGCAGGGAGATGGGAGGGGAGGGTGGACGGGGGAGGGGGTGGCAGGGACTGCAGCTAAGCAAAACTGCTTGCATAAACACCATTAAGAAGATTTAGACATTGCTTTTCTTATCATCAGCACTCCTGGAAGAAATAAAAAAAAAAAAAAAAAAAAGAGAGAGAGAGAGAGAGAGGGAGAGAGAAAGGAGAAAGGAAAAGGGACAGGCCCTGACTTGCTGTGCATGCGTTTCCATCAAGGTTCAATAGAAAAATAAAACCAGCCCAGGGTCCATGTGTAGCAATTCTGCCGACCTCTCCAAGTTACCCCATCACGCTCCAAAGGAGATATTTGTTCCACGTGTTAAGAGGAGGAATGAGCAAGTCCAAAGAGGAGGAAACACACAGTTTCCCTGCAAAGACTTGGCCAATTTTATACATATCCATGAGACACATTTCTCTTTCTGTAAAATGCTTGGATTTTCTTTGTGCACTTCCAAAGAGTGGAGTGTGCACAGCAGAAGAGGAGGGAGAGGTTCCTGCAAGTTAGAGATCAAACTTCTACAGGCAGAGCACTTGGCAGCCCAACTTTTGGAAACGGGTCCCAGATTCACCAGCTACTGACTCTGTGAAGGGACACAGCCAGGAGCAGCAGCAGAAGGCTCTGGGAATGTCTTTGGTCAGCAGAATCATGGAATCATGGAACAGTTTGGGTTTGAAGGGACATTAAAGATTATCCAGTCCCACCCCTGCCATGGGCAGGGACATCTCCCATTATCCCATGTTGCTCCAACTCCTGTCCAACCTGGCCTTGGACACTTCCAGTGACCCAAGGACAGCCACAGCTGTTCTGTCCCAGGGTCTCACCACCCTCACAAGGAAGGATTCCTTCCCAATATCCCATCTAACCTGCCATCTGGCAGTGGGATGCCATTCCTCCTTGGCCTGGCACTCCAGGCCCTTGGAAATATTCTCTCTCAGTGTTTCTTGTTGGCTCCTTCAGGCACTGCAAGGCCACAATTCGGTCAATCAGAAGCCTTCTCTTCTCCAGGCTGAACAACCCCAGCTCTCCCAGCCTTTCCTCCCAGCAGAGCTGCTCCATCCCTCTGCTCATCCTGGTGCCTCCTCTGGACTCTCTCCAGCAGCTCCAGGTCCTTCCTGTGCTGGGCCCAGGGCTGGGGCAGCTCTGCAGGTCTTGGAAAGAAATATGTAGGACTAGAAGGACTTTCCATGGGCCTGGGTCAAGCCACAAAGCAGAAATTGTCCCTTCAGGACACAGATTCTCCCCCACTTGCTGGTTCCCTTCTTCCAGCATGGCACACATCCAATCAGGGAAGGAGGGACATCCAACTGCCAGTCTTGCCTTGGAGCAGGAGCTGAAACTGTTTTCCTCTGGTGCCACCACGACTGGTTGTGACAACCTCTAAGCCTGGCAGACTCCTCCACATGGAATTACAGAACCATGGAAAAATCATTAAAGCAGAAAGGGGCCACCAAGGTGAGCAAGTCTAATCATCAAACATCTTAGTAGAGCAGGAACTAAATTTAAGCTTATTCCGTGAGCAGGGTGAGGGGGCACAGGAGCAGCTCCTCAGCACCCTGGTCTGGTGTTGAGGATGCTATGAGGACACCAAGGTCCAAGGGCTTTCTTGTGTGGTCATGGTGTGCCTAGGAGAGGCACAGCCTAGTCACTGAATGTTCTTCACCTCCCTGCTCCCCTTGGAAGGAGGCACAAGCACTCAGCTACCTCTCCATGAGCTCTTCCACCCTCTTGTAATTCCTGTGTAAAGTGTAGTTGCCAATGCCCCCGAGTCAGCAGATCCCAGATGCTGAGGCATCCACAGGAAGGAAATGCAGATGGTATTTTTGAAGTTTCAGTGCTCTGAGTTTTAAACAAAACATGCAGCACTGTGGAAGAGACAGAAGCCTTTCTGCTCCAGCACGAAAATTTTCCTGTCACTGGGCATTAGGAGGAAGTGTCCCTGGGGACACTTGGGTTTTTTGCAGCTGCCAACAAGACTTCCTGTCATAGAATCATGGAATCCCGGGATAGTTTGGGCTGGAAGGAACCTTAAACTCACCCAGTTCCACCCTCTGCCATGGGCAGAGACACCTTTCACCATCCCAGGTTGCTCCAAGCCCCATCCAACCTGGCCTTGGACACTTCCAAGGGCTGGGCATCTTCTTACCTTTTACCCTCTGGAAAGTGCTTTAATCAGTGGGGGAAGGGCTACTGAATTTGAAATACTGAACTCTTGCATTTAAAGTTGAGAGGTGACTTCTCCACTATTTATCCAGCTGTCTCTCACCATGGCAAGTATATTATTTGATAATCAGCCTGTGCCTATCTTCTTTTACTTGGCTTCTAAAGGGAGCTTGTGAAGCAGGGAGAAGAAAACTGGGGAGTAGAGAGTGAAGGTATCTTGGGACCTGTGATCATTGTGAAAGGGTAGAAGAGTTTAAACCCAGAGGAAAACACAATTTATTAATACTTTAACTTCAGAAGATAACATCTTTCCCTGTTGATAATGCTCATGAGAACTTAACAGCTCTTGGATCCAAACAAAGGGAACATGTCCTTCACTGTATTTCTAATATTCCTGCTATACCACCCATGTCTCCTTGGTCCTTCCAGTCCCAAAGCCAGTTCTTGGCTGGGTAAGGAGAGAAAATCTGCTCCAGCTCATGGGCATCCTCTGTTTTTTCTAACTCCCCTTGATCTGGTGGTGCCAGCCACACCTTGGAGCAGAGGCAATCAGACACCTGCTTTGATGAAGTCCCGTGCCTTGCCAGGGTTCACAGAAAGAAAGAGAAAAGCAAGAGAGAGTTCCAGGTGCCCAGAGGATGCTTGTGACTGCCACAGGCTAAGCCTTAAGGAGACAAGTGCAGTCTCAGCCCACTGGTGTCATCCCTGTGCAAGGGGGGCAAGAGCTTCAGCATTTCTTATGAAACGCCCAAATCACTCCTTTTTTTCTTTTCTTTTTTTTTTTTTTCCTAGAAGCATCACTTCCATCTTGCCTGGCTTGAGCTTCAGCCAGCTGCTTTTCATGCTGGAGCTTATCTCTGGCAGGCACAGTGACATTGTGTGGCAGGGCCTGTTGTGTCTGCTGAGAAGACGCAAAGCTGGGCCCAGCAGCTGACCCGGAACACAAGAGCCCCTGGTCTCTGTTATCTCCTTCCAGCGCCGAGTTCTGTGCTCTGCTCCAAGATTAGCTGCTCTCCCCCAACGTGCCATTGTTCGTGTGGGGAATGGGTGATTTCCTTTCTCCAGAGCAGCTGTTTTCTGTCCCCAGCCAGTGTTGCTCCATTTCAAGAGAATTTTCCCTGTCTTCTGTAGAGCCTTCAGAAAAGCCCATCCCTGAGCAGTTGATGTATTCAGCTCCTTTCCACCATGACTAAAGCCTTCTGCATCTGCAGCCTGAACTTCTCTCCCTCGCCATCAAGAACTGTGCCTGTTCACAATTTTGTGGTGGCAAACTTGTTATCTCCTACTGCAGAGGAGAATATATAAACTCCTCAAAACCTTGTGGTCCCACTCACTCTGAGCTGTCATCCACCTCATACAGACTTTTGATTGCAGCTCTGGAATGTGTTAGGGATTTAATGGATGCCACTGCAGTGGATACCAGAGTGGCCATGCAAGAACACTTAAATTAGCATGATTTTTGAGTGTAACATGAAAGTCCTGCTGGAGAGATGGGAACAAATCATGTCCTGGTGGTTACCAGGAGGGGGAGAGACCTGGGGAGTAAAATTTGGCATGCAGGTAGGCCTGACATGCGACTGGGGTGTCAGAGTGGTTCGGAGCAGGGCACTGCAGGCAGGTGCTGGCTGTAGCCACATCCTGGCTCAGATGGCAGGACACACCTGGATGGCAGCAAAAGGATGGAGTATCCTGCTGGCAGGTGACAAATACCATGGGAGAACAAAGGTAAGCCTGTCCCAACCCACAGCCTACGTGGAATGAAGCTCAAACTGTCTCGTGGACCTTTTATTTGCTGTGTTTTAGACAACTTACCTGTGTCTTCAGGGTGAGTGGGACCCTCACCAGGACTCCCTGTGTGTCTACTCTCCAAACGTGGGACAAGAGATGTAGAAGCAGCTTGGGCTGGGAGCCAGGTGCACCTAACTGTGGCAGGCTGGTTCTCTCTCCAAAATGAGGAGCACCTCCTCCCAACACGGACACACATCCGAGTTTTCACACACAATTGTGGTTCCAGCCCAGAGCTGCACAACAGCTGACCTGGCTGTAGAGTTCAACTCCTCTGTTCCTGTTTCAGGTGGAGCATCTCCAAGTGGGACTGCAATCCCTTCAGTCCTTGGGCTCTCTCTGTGTAAGGTGGGTTGGCCTCATTTGTTTAAGAGGGGATTTTTTTGTGTTTTTTGGTGTCAGGGCAG
Source organism: Certhia americana (assembly GCA_018697195.1). Lineage (NCBI taxonomy): Eukaryota > Metazoa > Chordata > Aves > Passeriformes > Certhiidae > Certhia > Certhia americana. The sequence goes on from CM031865.1 coordinate 25,683,268, forward strand.
AACCTGTGGCCAGGGCCACACCAGAGTTCACGTGGGTGTCTCCCTGACTGATTTCCTCTCAGCTGCAGAGCAGCAGCTGCTGGGAAATTAATTATGTAGCATAAATTTACAAGTTAATTGCAGTTTCACTGGAAGGTGGGAAACCTGCATTTGATAAGTGTGAGAAGGAGGCACCAGAAGGTGCTTTCATTGGCTGGCCCCAGCTCTGGGGTTCTTGTCTCACTGCAGTTATCCCTGTCTGCCACACAGCAGGTCAGGGTCCCGTGGTGCAGAGTGAACACAGAGCAACAGGAGCTGCTGCCTCAGTAAGTGAACAGTGCTCAGCTCTCTCAAGCAGATTTGCTTGTTCCTACATGTTTCCAGTCCTAGTTTTTAGTTTTGGGGGCTTTCTTGGTAGATTCCATAAGCAGATGTTTCAGCCAAGCTTGAAGCACCCTTGGTAGTGAGAGGGGAAATACTCAGCTGGTCTAATTTCCTCTGAGGAATTGCCTTTTCTTCAAAGGTCTCTGCTTGCTGTTCCACAATTACCTGCCTCTCTTTTTCCTTAGTGAGTGGTCTCAGTTGTGTTTTTCTTGATGGGCTTCACTGTGAGGGCTCACAGATGTGATGGGGAATGAATGAGTTGAAAGCAGGAGATATCAAGCAATGGGTAAATGATGAGGACAAGGAATTTAATACTCGGAATCACAGGAAATGAAAGACAGCTCTGTTCATCTGCAAACAACAAATAACTTGCACTCCAGTAAGCAGTTTGTCTCCTATTCCAGTTCACACCTGCATCAGGGGCAAGAAGGGAAAGTACTAAACCCCATTATCCTCAGAGTAAGAGATCAGAGGGAGGCAGAAATGAGACAATTTCCATATAGACGAAGCAGCAGAACACAATTTTGGCATGTTTTGACCATCTGCAAGAGGCTTCAGAGCTCTTAGGAACGCTGTGAAAGTTGTCAGCTGGGCAATTGAATGCAGGACTGAGTCAGCCAAGAAAAGGTGTGAACAAAGCCACGGGGAGAAGCATCAAAGGAGAAAGAAACACCCCTTGCTGGACAGGCACTGCTTTCAAATGCTGTGTGCTTCTGGAATTCCAGCAAGAAGAAGGTATTTGGGAGGTTCCATGTGCCAGAGATGGTCCCTGGGCTCTCACAGGGTTCAAGGCCTTCAGGATGACCTGGCTGCAGGTGTCTGGCTCCATTCAGATAATTTGAGTTGCCATAATCTATGCAGGGCTTCCTGATCCTGACCCAACCATCCCTGTTTGGGTTTTGCTTCACTTTGGGTCTGCCTTGGCTTTTTGAGCCTGGGTTCATCCCTACACACAGAGAAGATCCACGAGATGCAGAACGTTGTGAACATCATGCAACTGAGCATCTGCCACCCATCTAAGGCCATTCTCTGGTGGGATCAGGGCATGTGCAACACCTGGCCAGGTTGAACGGGGCTTGGAGCAATCTGGAATGGTGGAAGGTGTCCCTGCCATGGCAGGGGAATGGCAACTGGATGATCTTTAAGGTCTTTTCCCACCCAAACCATCTCATGATATGCTTCTGAGCTGATAGTTTGGTAACAACAGGAAGAGAAGTGTCACAAAAATCAGACAGATTTTGATGTTCTGTTTTGCTCAACTATCTCTTTTATTTATGTATTTGTGAAGGACAGAAGCACATGGAGGACCACCAATTTATGTTTTGGCTTTTAATCTGTGCTTTCATGGATTTTATAGGTTTTGACAGGACAAATTGTCTCTCCAGAGCACCTGAGTTATTCACATAAGACCACCAGAGTCTGTAGAGGGTTGCCGTGTTCACCATTCTCAGCTTAGTGGTTGGCATTAAATGGTATTACATGGAATAAAAAACTGAAAGGTGGAGAGGAAGAACTCTCTTAAGGATGCTCCTCTTGGGATGAAGAGGTATTTCAACATTTCAACTGCCTCTTCAGCTGAAGAGGTGTTTCAGCTGCCAGCATTTCCACCATCAACTGGTGCCAAGAATTCCTGTCTCCCACGGCCTAAGGGTGGTGCCAGGGGACAGGGACATGGAGGTGAAGGACTTCAGCCTCCTCGTGGCTGTGGGTGTGAGCACAGCAGCACACCGGGGTTCCACCCACTCTGCACTTCTGTACAAGCTCTAAAAAGGGATTTTTCTTCTTCCACAGCTCTGAACCTTCAGCACAACCAGGGTCCTGCCGAGCTCTGTGGTGGGAAGAAGCACCTGTTTTGTGTGAGGAAGCACCTATTTTGGTTTCCTCTCAATTCCTTTGATGCCCTCCTGAGGGTTTTTACTGGAAGAGGCACATCTGGTTTTGTAGTCTTGAGTAGGACTTCCTTCAGTCACACCTTCCAGCCGGGGAACCACGCAGATGTGCTGCTGCTCTGCTGGAAAAGCTGGGAGTGCTGATGTTAAAGAGGGATCACCAGATAATTCTTCAAATATATTTTTAATGATAAGGAGCCGTTGCTGCCACATTCTCTGTCTGTTACCTTGGGCAAAACATTTAAACCTCCTGCACCCCAGCTCTTCTTCTGTGAAGCAGGGTAATAACTCTGTTCTCATCGTGGCTATTTCAGGCCTGGGGGCACAATAGTCTTTTGCTATTTCTATGCAGAGTGCCTTCCACCACAATTATTGGTATGGAGACAACTGTGTAAGAGAGAGCTGGGCTCTGTGGGCATTTCTGGGTTTTCCCTTGGGGGTTCTGCCATTTGAGCAGCCCCTCTAAATCCACCTGAGTCAGGTAAGGGCTCTCTGCTGTGTAAGACAGTAGTTCCTAAAATTGCCTTAGCAATGGTAAAGCAAAGGAGGGGGGGGGGGAAATCTGCAACAAAGCCCCCTTTGCCATCTTGCAGCAATGGTTTTAATATTCCCAGCTATTGTTCCAGATCTGACAATAATATAAAGTTTAAAGGCGGAAGGGGTGGGCAGAGGGGGCAGAGAAATCAAAGCAGACCATTAGGCTGAATGGTTATCAGGGCAGTTTGCTCCAGGCAAAGAGTTAATCCAGACCTGGGAGAGAGCACTGGTAGTTAAAGCCCTTTAATGGCCTAAGTCCTATGATAATTAGTCCTGCCCTGGAGGTAGCTAAGTGAGCTACTCCAGCCTGAAATGGAGCTCATCCACTGCTGAGGCCATAATCCTCTGTGCACAATGAAAGCTGAACTAATTCACTGAGTAAACACTTTCTCAGTTACTTACACGCTGTCTTCTTTCAGCCTGACACCAAATAGATTCACTTCCAAGAGCTGCAAAGAAAATCAACTTTTTTTTTTTTCCTCTCATTTTTTTTTTTCTTTTAAAGCAACTGATCTTAGTTGCAATGTATTTGGATTTAGTATCCAGGGTATAACCTGGGCAGATATCATCTCCTTTCTCCTGGATTCACACAGCAGCTCCTTTATTTTAGCCCATTCCAATGGCAGGGAGCAGAAAGGCATTCCCCTTACCTGCTCCCTTTTCCTGCTGGTGTCCCTGGAAAACCATACATTGAAAAAGAGCAGGAGGCTGTGTGAAGCTGCAGAAGGCCAGGAGGATTCTCTCAATCCTTGAGTTCTGTGCCCTTCCTCAGAGGCTCAAGGTGGGATGAAGGAAGACTAAATTGAAGTAGCAAGGAAGGACATACCAAATATCCTCAACCACGGCAGATGGCACTCATTCTTCCTGCTTTTCCGTCTTTTTGATTTAATTAAGAAGTGAAATTGTGCATATCACAGCACTACGGCCTCTGGACAGACATTCCATGGGTGCCTGGTCTTCCCTGGGTGCATTCCATGTCTCCTTCCCATGGCCCCAGCACTGCTTCCAAACCCACCTCCAAGACACAGCTCCTGGTGTGCTCCATATTCCACTAAACCACGGGAAAGGGAACCAAGCAGGAACCAGGGGGGTGGTAGCTCTGCATGGAGGAACCTGCACTGTCCCTCTTGGTTTGAGCTGTCCCTGGCATCTCCTGCCCTGCAACAACACCCTGGTGAGAGCTTTGGAATGTCCACAGGTACCCCTGATCCTTTAACCCTGGTAACCATCCCACTGGGAAGCCCACAGTCATGGAATCATGGAATGGTTTGTGTTGGAAGGAATCTTCAAGCTTATTTCATCCCCTTCCACTATCCCAGTTTGCTCCAAGCCCTGTCCAACCTGGCCTTGGACACTTCCAGGGATGGAGCAGCTTCTCTGGGCAGCCTGTGCTGGGGCCTCAGCCCCCTCAAAGGGAGGAATTCCTTCCCAATATCCCGTCTAAACCTCATTGCCTTTGCAGGTGAGCAGGCTTCCCTTCTTTACACCAGAACTCTTTGTTAAGGCTCATTCTGTCTACAGAGAGAGTCTACAGTCTACAGAGAGAACAGAACATTTCTGGACCACTTTCCATCCCATCCCATCCCATCCCATCCCATCCCATCCCATCCCATCCCATCCCATCCCATCCCATCCCATCCCATCCCATCCCATA
>CM031865.1:25687810-25700057 GCA_018697195.1 Certhia americana
CATCCCATCCCATCCCATCCCATCCCATCCCATCCCATCCCATCCCATCCCATCCCATCATGATTGGATGAATTGAACTCCATGAAGGAACTTTCATCTCCCAAGGCTGGAACATGATCTTGGACCCCTCCCAGCTCAGCTGTTGGCACTGTCACTGTCCAAGGCAGAGGAGAGAAATCCCATCCAAGAGTGGTGCTGGGGTTGCTTTAAAGCAAATGACTCGGTCTGGGGGTTTGACACGTGTCTGGCACCATCTCTCTGTAAGTTTTGGTCACGATATAGCTGCAAATGAATCTGGTTTTGTGAATCACTCCCCCAAAGCCTCCCTCAGATGCTGTCTGGAAATCTTCCACCCCACTGGCCAGGATTTGCCTGATTCCCAGGAGGCTGCCAGCATCTTTTCCTGGGCCAAGTGAAAACGCATCATATTCTGTCTTCTCTTTACACAAGCACTTCCATACTTGTGGCCATCAGAAGGGGGTTTCGACCTCCAATTTGGGAATATTTAATATTACTTCTTATCCAAAACCCCTCTTTCCCAAAGAGGGATTTTTCATGGTATTTGCTGGTCTTCAATAGTAGAGGAAAACAGAGAGGCAACTCTGTCTTGCCTTGATAAAAGAAGAAAAGTGAAATCCTGATCTAATTTTATACTTCCAAAAGGGAAAGACAGACATAAAAGGATCTGTCAAAGAGAAGAGTCTCGTAATCAAAGGGGAAAAACAATAGACTTTATTTGTTTATTGGATATTTGAATATACCAAATTCATTATCAGCTGGCATCTGGCCCAGGGAAAAAAAAATGTCAGCAAAGAAAAAATATAATAAAAGCTTCATCAATGCTTTCTGTGCTCACCAGCAGTTCTAGTTTTATGGAGACCAAGTCATAGCCCCCAAGGTGATGAGGACAGGCCAGGAAGAGAGTGGAATGGAAGGTTCAGGAAGGGCTCAGCCCCTTCTTTGGGATGTGAGGCAGCCCAGTGAGGGGGTTCATCCCTTACTGATGGAGAAGAGCAAGCCAGATTTCCTTATCTGCTCCCAAGCCACCAGGATGTCCTGCCTTTGTGAGGCAGCCCTAAAAAATCCTTGGAGGAGCAGTGCCAGCTGGGAGAGCACTGGAGCTGGAGGCAGGGATTGTTCCTCTTTCTCATCTGCTAGACACCTGTGGCTGAACTCCCCCTCAGAAATGTGGGGTGTTGATTTGGACATTCCTGGGTTGCTCTAAGATCATTCCCAGAGTCCAGCCCAGCCCTCAGTGATGGGCAGAAAACATTAAAAATGATCTGTGAGCCCGTTTGAAGCAGGTGCTGAGGGAGGCAGGACACGCAGGCTCTGATGGTCCTTATGGCATGAAACGAGTTGGTGAGTGGTGTCACCAGTGTTGCTTGGAGCTAGGAGGAAAAAAATCCTTCTGAAGTGCCTGCTCAGAGGTATTTTCTTATGAAGGGAAAATAGAAACAAAATGGGGGGAGAAAGGGAAAACCCACATCCTCTGCATCAGCAGCAGCTTCTGTCTCCAGGCTCTCTGGCAATGATACCCCAACCCACCCATTCAGCAGTCCATTATCACTTCCCTCCTTCCATTATTCCCCTTCAACCTTATCAGACGTAAGCATCGTCTCAGACGCTCCAACTGGAGCCTTGTAATTGTCCCTGGTTCGAGCTCGATAGCACCTTGAACCGCCAGAGTAATCTCTGCTTAAGAAAAAAAAAAAAAAAACCGGGCTCTGTAAGGAGATGATGCTCGAATTTGCCTGTGGCTATGCGGGATCTTTAATAGCGAACTCTTTTCTCTCTCCCTCTCCCGAGCTCGCAGATAAATGGGAAAATTATTTTTTTTTTATTATTATTATTTATTTATCCCCAGCCTTTTTAGGCTGCCTGTTAGGCAGTGATCACAATATTTATTACAGGGTTTGCAATATTATTATTAGCAGCTCCTGGGGGCACATGGTGGAAGAGGTGGGTGGGGAAAGTAGAATAATATCAGACAGGAGTTGTCTCTGGGGGAGAAAACTGAAATGGAAATGGCATTTCTTGGGCATCTCCGTGTGAGGAAGAGGCCAGGGAGCCACGAGTCCAAGAGGGGCTTAATTGGAAAGAAAAGAACTTTTAAATTGATGCTGAGAAGGGGAGGAAAAGATGCAAAGCCCAATTCAAGAAGCAGGTGAGGAGGATCTTGGCACTGCTTTGCAGCCTAAGACTCCCCAGCATTTGCAGATAACCCCAGCTCATAGCCCAGACAGCACAAAAAATGGGAAAAGATGTGAAAATCTCTCTTAAGTGAGGACCTACCTCAGGAGATTGTAGGCTGGGGGTGGCCTGTTATTACCTGAATTGATTGTTTCCTTCTAATAAACAAGACCCATCTTCCTGGTGGTGTGTGCCTCCTCCACTGACCTCTCGATTCTCATACTCCTGCCCCAAAATTGACTCTCCCGCAGCATTTCTCAGCTCCCTGTTTACAAAATGTCAGCTGGAAATTGCTGCCCATCATTTAATTGCAGACCTTACACTTGGGTGCTCGTATCTGTGAGTTTCCATGAAATCTTCATTGTTATCTGGCCTTTTATTCCTCATGTTTACACCTGGTAGGAAACCTTTGCTGCTTTTTCTTTTAAAGGTGATTGCAAAGGGGAAAATGAATTAGTGCCAGTTGTTGCTTTATGATGTATATCTGGAAAACCTAAAGGTGGGGGGGGGGAGGGAAATAGGAAATCATTGAATTCTGGAGGTGCTTTTGCACATTTTAACACTGAAAGTTATGGACAAATTTTTTTACTTAGTCTCTCCAAAACAATTAGAAAGACGGAAGTTTACATCATTAAGAACAATTTGCAAGGGAATCTCCTAAATGACAGAGAGTTTATTTGTAGGAAGGGGTGCAGAGGTCCAGCACCTCAGAGAAACCCCACAGAGCTTTGAAAGTGCTGTCTAACAAATTATCCACTGGCAGATAGAAAATTCCTTTCCTTCCGCCTCCAAGCCACAATGGAGGCACGACTCAAATCTGTCAGTTGGACGGTTTCCAAAGCATTTCCAAGAGCACAAGGCCACGAGTTGTGATTATTTTGGTGCTAAGCCCGTCCCAGGAGATGGGATAGAGGAGCACTGCGGCATGGAGAGGAAGGATGTGATTCACAGCACTTCTGGGGATGTTCCACGAGCGCCGCGGTGGGACCACGTGTTCCTAAAAGCATCCCCTCCTCGGGTCATCTCCTGCCTCTTGTTAAAATGCCTCAAGTTTAAAAATATTTCCTCTGTGATCACATTAATCCTGTCCCTCCTCCTGGTGTGGTGGGTGAGGTGTTTTTGTGGAGCTTTGGTCATCTGAAGTGGTGGGTGAGAGGAGTCTGTGGTGAGTGAGGAGTTTGATGGGTCTGGGGAATGAAATCCCGAACTCCAGAGCTGTGCCCTGGGCTGAGTCCCAGTGGGCAGCAGGAAAGGGGGATTCTGTCCCTCTGCCCTGCTCAGGTGAGCCCCCACCAGGGTCTGCAGACCTGCCCCAGCCCTGGGCCACAACAGCACATGGACCTGCTGGGGAGAGCCCAGAGGACACCATGGAGATGCTCTGAGGGCAGGTCTCCTCTGCTGGGACTGTTCACCTGGAGAGGAGAAGGCTCCAGGGATATCTTCGAGCCTCTTCCAATGCCTAAAGGGGCTCCAGGAGAGCTGGAGAGGGACTTGGGACAAGGATCTGGAGTGCCAGGATGAGGGAAAATGGCTTTAAGAGGAAGCAGAGTAGATTTAGGGTGGGATATTGGGAAGAAATCCTTCCCTGTGAGGATGGAGAGGCCCTGGCACAGTAGCCCAGAGAAGCTGTGGCTGCCCCATCCCTTGGAAGTGTCCAAGGCCAGGTTGGATGGGGTTTGGAGTGACCTGGGAGAGTGGGAGGTGTCCCTGCCCATAGCAGGGGGTGGAACTGGATGATCTCTAAGGTCCCTTCCAACCCAAACCATTCTGCAGTTCCCTGATTCCATATTCTCTTGGGCTTAGGGTTTGATGATCTGGGACTCATGCCACCCCTGTTGGATCCTACAGCTCGAAGTAAAGCTCAGTCAGAACTAAAAAACCCAACAATCACAGATAAATCAGGTTTGTATCCCAAAGGAAGAACTGGATCTGTGCAGCTGATCGGAAGAGCAACAGGACAGCAGTGAAATGATCTCTAAACAAAAACACTTTTCTTTTTTTCTTTTTTTCTTTTTTTCTTTTTTTTTTTTCTTAGATCTTACTGACAAGACTTGTGATTATGTTTTATGATTTGTAAATCTGTTTTAGGATTTGTAAATCTATTGCCTGACTTCTAAGCCAATCGACTGTTTCAGAAGTCAGTCAGGGAATTAAATCTGATGTGTAAAGTCATGGTTTGTAACTCACACTGCAGTTCTCAGGTTAGCCAAGAGGATTTCTGAATCTGGATGGAGATATCAAAATCTGATTTATAAAAGTACTGATGAATAAATAAACCCCCCCTAAAGTGCAGCTTGGCTTGGCAGATGATGAGTCAGGAGGGGTGAGATGACCATGACATGGACACCCAGCACCAGCTGTCACAGGGACCCCTCTACATCCACCAGCAGCCCTGGATTTCCCCTGCACTAGGAAATGCAAGCTCAGGGCTGATGGATCACCCCAGGATAAAGGAGAAGAATTTGGGTGCTGGCCATCATGCAAGGCCGTGGTTTTCCAGCTGTTCTCCAGCCCCTGGTGGGCTGCCCACACTGGCACAGGGGTGGAGCAGCACCTCCGAGCACCAAACCCTCTCCATCCTCCTTTCCCAGCCCTCAGCACTCCCATTCCACCAAAGACAGGGCTGGCTGCTCGAGAATGGCTGCGAGGCTTCAAAAGTTTTATGGTATAAAAGTGTCTGTCATGTTAAAAAAAAAAAAAAAAAATAAGAGAGGAAAAAAAAGAAGGGGGGAAATCAAATTTCTACAGTTCTAAAACTTTTTTTTAAGCATTTAAATTTTAAGCTGGGGATTTATAAATGGGCTATTAAAGTTTAAGAGTTTCATTATAGTTTTTTTTAAAATCATAATTACTTTAGGTAGGGGAGGAGGGATAGATCTACTTTATTCCTAGTGGAAACTATACATATATATGAAGTATCTATATAAAAGCTGGAACTGAGCTTATATTAATACAGTTTAACTGATATTCAATAACTTCACCCTCCCTTTTTCCTATTGTCCATATTTAAATACTTCAAAAAGAATTCTAATCAAGTGGAAATTAATAGGGGAGGAAAGACTGGGGTAGCAGGAGAGGGCTCTAATCCCACTCTCTCTTAATATTTCAAAGTCTCTTTTATTTTCCTAATAAAAAAAGAGAGAGTGAGAGGGAGAAAGTGGAATTAATCCAGTGCTCTGAACTGTCCTCTCGTCTTACTGATTTAAATAAAATCCAAGAGCACATCACACCAGAAGGCCATTCCTGGCCACGTGCCAGGGTGGGCTCCCACCTCCCAGCCTTCCCTCCTCGCCTGGCACTGGAGGTGGTCTCCCTCCTTGTGCCGACCCCAAAACCAGCCCCAGGGGTTTTGGGGTGCCCTCCCACCCCTCTCTGTACCCACACAAGAGCAGGCTCAGCATTCTGGGGGGATTTGGTATGCCCAGAGCCCCAAGGACCCAGCTCATCTCTGCTCCCCAGGGTCTTGCTCCCATGGGAACCTTCCCTGTAGGGTCTGGTGATGATGCTGGGGTTAGATCAGGACAAGGCCGAGCATGAAATGCAGGAGAGAGAAGTTCCTGGTGGATCATTGTGTGACAGAGACAGAAGAAACCAAATCTTGTGCTTTTTTTGCCTCAATTTCTCTGCTGCAGCTTACTGAGGGTGGGGGAGCAAAGCCTCTTCTGACACCAGCTTTGCCCAGTTCCTCCCGAGCCAAACCTCGGGATTCAAACCTGACTTCCTGCCTGGTTAGGGTGGTCTCAGCCCCGAGGAGTTATTTAACCACGAAGTAAAAGTGGAGGCAGCCTTGTTAAGGCCCCCCGAGCTGGGTGCAGTGCCTCCAGCTGAGCAGTAAATAACTGTTCCATGCGGGCAGCAGCATCACTAGATGGCACAGCACTCCTTCCCTACGGCTCTGGCCCTGCACTGTCTGTATCAGACCGGCGTGAAGGCAGCACCCAAAGCGGGCAGGATTTTCCTGTGGCACTCAGGTGTGTGTACAGGGGGTCAGCATAGCCCCCAAATCCAAGCTCAGGCTGGCAGGGGGGACCGAGGCAGGAGCAGCTTTGGGTTTTGAGCTTTGCTTCTCTCTGCCTGTGATGCCACACTCAAACCTCAGCCCTGCAGAGTCTTCTCCTTCTTCCCAGTTTGGTTCAGAGGCACATTTTGGGGGAAGCAAGAGGATGTCAGCACTCAGGAGTTGAAACACACAGCAGCTGTAATGATGTGGGATGATATGAAAGAGTCTCCCCTGGAGAAAATACATTGCAAATTTTCAATTTCAACCAACCTGGTTAACTGGCAGGCACTTAAACAAAGAATTTTCCCCAAAACTTTATTGTGCATTTAAATTTATTTTTTTAACTTTTAAATTTTGGAATTGTTCTGTTAAAAAAAAAAATCAACCTTCTATATTTCTCAATCTTATCATACAGAAAAAAAATAAAATTAAATGTGATATTAAGCTCCAAAGCTTAATGCACTACATGTGATGATGACCATGCAGTGTCACTTTACCTTTTAAATTGCTGAACAGTGAATCATTGGTGTAAGAAATATGCACAGCTGAGGTGTCTTCATTCAACTGCTCCAGAATTTAACAGAAAACAAATGAGAGAAAGAAAGAGCCGTGTTTTTCAAGCATTCCAAGAAAAACGATAGCACCAAGGAACAGACATACCAGAGAAAACATGAATTAAAATGACAAGGATAAAGAGTTTTCAGTGGTTTTGAAGCCTTTGGTTTTTTAGTAATTCAACCAGCAAAACAAAAAAGAAAACGATACCTACTCCAAAGCCACCAAGGATAAGAAGTTGGAAATAATGTTCTATTCCTGCCTGTAATATCTTCCTGTGCCTGGCTGGAAGTGCAGACTCTGCCCAGAGCTAATAACCAGCTATTACTGACTGTGACCCAGCTGGGCACCCAGGGAGGGGGAAATCATACCCCAGGTATGGGTAGGAAATATAAGCACAGGGTTGGAAATAATAAGAAGAGATTCAAATTCATAAAGATTTTACTGCCAGCATGTTGAGAAGGAAATTTTTGAAGAGCCTGTCTGTCTTAGGAGAGTGAGGAACAGTGTGGCTGGGGTGTGGTGTGAGGCTGGGGGGGCTGAGGGTGGGCAGCCAAAAGAACCAGAACGGAATCCCCATTGCCCTGCAGCAAACAGGCCTGGAAATTCTGGCTGCCCTCACAAAATGGGATTTCTGAGAGAAAGGGGAGGTGACAGGGAAGTGGTTGGGCTGGCTCCTGGATGGCCTTAGCCATGGGAGGGAGGGGGTGGATCCCTGGGGAGGACATTGGGTTGGTTTTTTTTAATGGGAAGGTTGATGACTGAAAAACTTGATGAGTTTTTTTGGTTTTTTTTTAAGGGGTTGAGTTTGTGGTTGGTTGGTTTTTGTTTGTTTAGGTATAATTTTTGTTTGTTTGGGTTTTGCTAATTTTTTTGGTTGTTTGTTTTTTTCTTGTGAAAAGAAGATCTGGTTTTGTCTTGCCTGCCTCAGGAAAGGCCTGGGATTTATCCTTTTTGATCTTCTTCTTCCCTGTCCATCAAGCTCCTCACCTGCAGCAACCCCCAAGAGTCCCCCAGATTTCATCCCTGCCTGCACCAGGGCAGTGTGGGAGGAGATCCCACAGCCCCAGCCCCACAGACAGCAGCCCTGGGATCCTCCTGAGCCGGGATCCATCACCTCCACCAGGTCCTGTCCTCCTTCACCACCTGCAGATGCTCCCAGGGGATCATTCAGATGCCATCTCAGGTGACACAAAAGCCACCTGCAAAGTACAGCCCTCCAGGCTTGTTCAGCTCATCTTGGTCTGTGACAAAGCTCTTCTGAAAAGGAAACGGCAAAAATGTCAGGATTTCCCCAAAGGACTGGAATTCCCATTCTTGGTCAGTTGTTGCTGTCCTAAAGAGGTTGTGATCTGAATGAGCAGGAGCAAGTGAGGACAGAAAATCCCAGAATAGTTTGGGTTGGAAAGAACCTTAAAGCCCATCCAGTCCCACCCCTGCCATGGGCAGGGACACCTTCCACTGTCCCAGGGTGCTCCAAGCTCTGTCCAGCCTGGCCTTGAATGCTTCCAGGGACGGGGTAGCCACAGCTGCTCTGGGCAACCTGAGCCAGGCCTAACCACCATCACAAGGAACAATTCCTTCCCAATATCCCATCTAAATCTACCCTCCTTCATCTTAAAGCTATTCTCCTTGTGCTACAAACCCTTGGAAATAGTCTCTCTCCCTCTTTTCCTGCAGGCTTCCTTCCATTACTGGAAACCACAATTAGGTCACCCTGGAACTTCTCTTATCCAGACTGCACAATCCCAACTCTGCCAGCCTTTCCTCATAGGAGGGGTGCTGATCTCTGTTTTACAAAACTGTGACATTTGTGCTGTGCCTCTGATCCTTGGACATGTTGCATTGCTTCCGGTGGTCCTTACCAGCTTCCAAAATAAAATGGGTCCTTGTCTTTTCCCCAAGAAATTCAATCCTTGTGGTCACTGCTCATGAACCCGAATAATTTAAGCCAGTGCTGAGATTTCCCCAGAGTTCAGAAGGGTGTAAAAGATGCTCTTTCTTTCCTGGCAGTGCTCTCACGGATACACCCAGAACCAACCAGCTGTCTCCCAGCAAACATTTGGATACCTCCCACACAAACCAACACCCATTTGCTACAACATCCTTCTCCACATTAACCAACATGAACCTGGAGGAAAGGCTCCTACAATGCCACAGGAATGAAAGATAAAGTGGTGTGAGCACAATAACCCATAAAACTCAGCAAATCCTCCAGTTAGAATATAATTTTACTGGAGAGGGGAGGGGGGAAATAGCTTTTCTCTCAAAGAAAAGGTGGTTTAAAATTAAAATTCATTAAAGAAGGCTGGCTGACACATTTCTGCATTCTTTGAGGAAGTATATCTGTTTCATTTAATGCACTGTCCAATTAAAAAGAAGTGGTCCCTTATTACAGATATGATTTATTCTCTGATAAACCACTGATTTATGGCTCACTGGGGTATGTATTTAATACTGTCAAAAAAAAAAAAATTTAAAAAATGAAAGGACACCCAAAACTATCTGCAGTGCTACAGTGACTCAGTCTGAAAAGGATCTGAGGAAGCAAAGACCCCTGGGAGTTAAATGTAATCTTTGCCTGGATAAAAGCACCGGGAACTGCTGATCTTCACAAAAGGATCCTTCGGCACAAGCCCCAGCCACCCTGCACACGCTCACTCTTTCTCTCCTCCTCCTCTTCCTCCTCTTCCTGCATCCCAGCCAAGGAGCAGTAGGAAAGCACCACTTTTAAACAGAAAAAAAACCCCAAAACCAAAAAGGCCCCACCCAAAAATATGGCATTATTGGAATTTTCCTCCCAAATTCTGAATGCCAGCAAAGTGCTGCCTCTTGGTACCTACCCGGAATAATAATTCATTTGTTAATCTCTAATTTAGAAAAATAATTGGGATTTTTTTTTTTTTTTTGGTAGGCAGCTTTTTTAAAAAGTGAGTTGGTTTTTTTCCCAAATTGGAAATCTTGTTTTGCTGATGGGAAAACAGGGCACCAGGATAATCAAAGTGCTTTGCTTCAGTTCCCAGCACATTTAGCAGCAGCCTGGAGGAGGGACAGCAGGATTTTTCCATGGGTGGGAGATGGGAGCTTTCCTGGCTTAGAGCTTCTTGGTCCCCATTACAGCAACACAAAATTGAGGATTCACCCTCTCCCAGTAAAATCCTCTGTGGGAGGTCTGGAATTTGCTTCTCTCCATCACTGACCAGAGGAGAAGAGGTGGACTTGCTTAATGGTGACTTTGGCATCAGGGATCCTTGAAGCCCAGCAAGCTCTGCCTGCCAAAGGATTCCAATGACAAACATGGAAAAGGAGGAGGTTTTTCATTCCTTCTTTCCTTGTACAAAGGCATAGAGCTGAACCTGTGCATCCTTGTACCCGTTGACCTGTCCCTCCATGTAGTCCAAATTCCTAGGACAGAGTACTAATGGGCCTAAATATTCCAGCAGATTTAACTGGACATCAGAAATAAACAGATGAAGAAGTAATAGGTTTTCTCTTATTGAGATTTTACCTCTTCAGAAGGAGCAGAAGTTCTGTTTTCCCAGATTTTCCCTTGTCACTGGGAAACATCAACATCCTTCCAAGCAGATGAACACCAAAGTAACTTAGTCATTGCCCAGCCTTACAATTAATATCAAACTGTGAACCTCTGCGAGAGTAGGAAGTAGAAGTAAACCCACGTGTTTTTCTCTGCCAACTCCACTTCATCTGTTTGATGAGAGAGAGATGGGACTGATGAGAAATAACAGAGAAATTTGTTTTAATTCCTTGCTTCTCCTTGCTTCTCCAGATGTGCCCACCCTAACTCAGAAAGTCTCTGCAGTTCAAAGGCAAAGGTGTGTTCTCTTTTCTTTACACACCACAAGTGTCTATTTGCTTAGAGCTGGCACCAGAGCTTGGATCAGGGATCATAAATCCAAGATAAAGAACTCTCATAAATAGAAAGAAAGCCATGGGAGTGATCTGCCTCTACATGCTTCTCAAGTGTTCTCAAAAATCTGGTCCAAAGAAACCCCAAACCAACAAAACCCTCTGAAAAAGTGATGGCATTTAACTAGAAAAGGCTCATCTGAAGATTCACTTTCTCGCCAGGTAGGGGGAAATGAGGACAAACACAGGCAAGGTGCCCATACAACCTGGAAATGCCCTGCTCAGGGTCATTCTCCACTGAAAGCAGAAGGGTGTGATGGTGAAAACAAGTCTGGTGACAACACCCGTGCAGCTGATGTTGGCAAAGAGACACGGTGGCCTCAGGCTCCTGGATAGACTTTTGGATATATCTGAAGGTGACAGATAAATCCTGGCTTGGTGGCTGAGTGTGCTCTCAGCACTGCGGAGCTGGAAGGAATCTTGGCAGATGAGCTCACTACCCTGCTCCTGCTGAGATCTTCTTGCTCCAGGGAGAGCTGAATTCCTCCACCAGGACCATTTGGAGCAGCCTGTCCTTCCCCTGCCCTGTGCCCCAGCCAGAGGAAGCTCTGAGCACGGGGATGAGGTTCCATGGCCTCTCCTGGAGTGATTCTCCACACAGAGCAGCCCGCAGCCAGCCGGGAAGTGTTAACTGGTTTTTCCAGATACCATCAAATACATTTAAACAAGCCTGATGCTTGAATGCTTTTTGCATCGGGTGTGTTATACATAAAATATGTTGAGTCAGTGATAGCGCCCTTATCTAAAGACAGAAGCCAGCAAAATTTCACCTGGTGCTCTTTGTCAGATTGTGCCTTGACACAGACAACCTGCGGCTGGCGGTGACAGCAGATGATCCCATCAGGGACAGGGAGCGTTCACAGGGAACTGTTCCCTGCCCTATTTGCTCTCCCTGCTCACTGTGGCTGGAAAACCAACAGGAGAGCACAGAGCACGTCCAGGTGGGCACCACAGGTGAGCAGCATCATGGCAAGACTGAGACTCTGCAGTTTGCCCCTGAAGATGTGTTTGGGATGGAGCCTCCTTCAAGGAGCAATCACAGACTTATATTTTTCTACTCAGACAGTGAAATGAGAAATGTGTTGGGGTTTACCCATGCACATGAAGCTGATTAGTGCTGGTGTTGGTACTTTACACATTGCCACAGCTGCATGAATTTCCTGCAGCCCTGGTGACCTCCTCACTTTCTGCCTGTGGATATCACCACAAAGACTTGGTCTTGATCACCAGAACTCTCAGGCAGGGAAGTGGCCTTCTCCAATCTATGCTGGGCAGGAACTGCATCTCCTCCACATTGCCACAGGTCTTACTGGGTCTGAACTGACTTCCCCAGGGAGCAGAAAAGCATCTGGAGACATGATAAACTTATACAGCTTGCCTTCAGCCTTTTTTGTGCAGTTTGAGTTTGTTTTTCTCCCCCACCTGACTGTCGAAACAAATGTTTGAGATGTAAGTTTGTGCCTTGGGGTCATTTTTAATGTACAGCCAGTTTTGTGTGTGACCACAGTGAATCCCCACAGCTTGCCCATGCCATGCCATGCCATGCCATGCCATGCCATGCCATGCCATGCC
>CM031865.1:25700067-25715981 GCA_018697195.1 Certhia americana
ATGCCATGCCATGCCATGCCATGCCATGCCATGCCATGCCATGCCATCCCTCCCAGTTTCTCCCTGGAACCTGGGGGGTGAGACCTCTGCTGTCCTCAGAGGGGTGATTGAAAGATAAACACAGTGATGCACCCAGCAACGATGGGGAGGGGAGCAGATAAGAACCTGAGCTGGAGAACATAGGCATAGAAATTATCTGAAGGCAGGGAAAGGATTATCTCTGTGGAATGAGTCCCACTCTGCTGAACAGGGGAGTATCTGACACCAGGAAGGGGTCTCCTTGCTGCACCCTTGGCTCCACCACCAGCACACACAGCCCACACATCCACCCCTCTGTCTGAGAGTGTGTTCATACCCCCCATCTCCCTTTCTAACTGGCTTTTGGCTCATTTGGGCACTTGGAAACCAAACCACCAGGTGAGAATGGGATGTGTTGTGACTTCTTCAAGTTGAAACCTGTCCTTGAATCAGCAGCTGCGGCTCAGCCACACTTTGGTGCAGCTTCTGCTTCCAGTGCCCTTTGCAGCCAGACAATCTCTTCGTTAATGCAGTGCACGAGCACCTCTTGACCTCTTGGAAACCTGGGCTTCTCCCAGCCCCCTCACCTGGGAAGAGGGTAAGAAACCATCTGAAGAAGAGCGACTGGGCTCTCTTTACCACCAAGAGAGCAGCCTTGCTGTGAAACTCCATAAAGGACCAAGAACTTGCTCTTCATCTCTTCTCCCTCTCTCCCCCTCTCTCGCCTTCTCCCACCTCAGAAAGTAATCTCATCCTTTCGTCACATATTATTGAAATCCCAGCTCTTAAAAAAAAAACTCTCATTTTTTGCCCAGACTGAGAGCATGTCATTCGGAAGTGATGTGCAAGGCAGGAGATAACCAGGTAGAACTCAGCGATTCGCCACAGAAAATGGCTCCATGGATGGTTGTAATGCTATCAGAGTCCGTCCCTCAATAGCTCTTTACCGCTCCCAAGCTCAGAATCTGCTGATTCAAGAACTTTGCCTGCACGGGCAGAGGAGGAGGGGACGGGGCTCAGGGGAGATGGGAAGGTGTGTAAAAATAGAGCATTTGCGCTCCGGACGGAGCACAGAATAATGCAAAGGCTCTGCTTTCTTCCCTGTTTTATTTTTATTTTTTTATTTTTTTTCGGTGATGCGGGAGAGGCAGCACAGTCCCCCCTGCTCTCGCTCTCGGGCTGTGTCCTCATTTCATGCTTTAGTTGTGCTGATTGGGAGGGCTGAATCCCCTCGGCTGGATGCTTAGTGCAAACCAGTTGCACTGCCAGCTGAAATGGTGAGAGGTTAGAAGCTAACTCCGTGCAGACAGGGGATTTTCCAGAGGCAAATGGGGTCTCTGAGGGGGTGCAGCTGCAGGAGTCCCTGAGCCAGGAGGTCTCCTATTGCTGAGGAGTTTGGAAAGAAGCGTCCCGCACAGTTCTAAATTGTCCTGAATTGTGTGTGAGGCTGTGAACCAGAAGAGGTGATGATGCACCTCTTCCATGAGTGAACACAGGGAAGGGAAAAAACCCCAGCCTTAAGCAGGCAGGCGGGTGGGAGCTGGGGTGAACACAAGTCCAGACAGTGGGGGTCCTACCAGCATCTCCAGCACCTTCCTGGATTTTCACCCTGACTCCCTTCTTTAAACTTTAAATGTGAGTTAGGGCATGCAGAACATTTTGGGTGGATTTGTAAAGCAGTGCATTAAATATCAAAACATCCTTTTGGCAGATGAGGGACTCCTGGCACTGGGAACTGGCACTGGCTGCAGGGCCAGGCAGTCACTTCCCACTTTCCTTGTTGTTCCCTGAACCCCTGAATCCATTGGCACCCCCATGTAGCTGCAGGATTTCACCCTCCCCATCCACCCTTCCCATCCAAGGTGAACTGGCAGCCAAGCCTGGCTTTAGGTTTCCTGTCAATTTTCTAGCCCTCATAAATTTAGGAGCCGTCAGCAAAGTAAAGGAGGATCACAATACCATACATGGAGAACTGCATAATCTTGGAGACGAGAGTAAAGGAAATGGGATGAAATTTAAGACTACTAAATGCAAGGTCATGCACTTGGGGATTAACAAGAAAGTCTGCTCTAAACTGGGAGCTCATCAGTTGGAAATGAGAGAGGAGCAGAGAGATGTGAGTGTATTAGTTAACCAGAGAATGGCTACAAGCCACCAGGGAGCTGCACTATGGAAAAGCAGGACTCTCAGAAACCTTCAGGTGAAGCATTCCCAGTTCAGACCAGCGGCACTGCGGTGGTGTCATGGGCAAGATTTCACCTGGGGAACTCTCTGCATGGAAAAGGTTGTCCTATCCACAGGGAAGAATGGGCAGGGGAACAAAGAGGTGTTAAGGAAGGATCCTGACAGCTCTTGGTTGAACTATTGGAGAAAAAACACAAATTCTTCCTTTTAGAGGCAAAAGGAAAGGCCAAAAGACACTTTAGCTGAATAAAATCATCACTTGAATGAAAGCAGTATGAGGTCCAAAGCAGATCTTTCCAGGAAATTAAATACAAGCACAACCTCATCAGTTTTATAAAATTCTCTGTGCTATATTCTTTTTCTGCCACTGAAACAGGTGACAATACCTGCTTCCTCCCAAGCAGTGAGTTTGAATACTCTTTCAGGAACACTAAGATATTTATGGCAGCAAAATATTACATTGTGTTCATTATTTGTGATGAGAATCTGGAGAATAATCGAATAATGTTGATAGAATTTTTTTTTTTTTTTTTCCTATACATAGTTTGGTTTGTTTCTACATTCAGCAGCAGGAAGAAGGACAATTTTACATTGGAGTTTTCCAGAGCTGCTACGGTCAAGGTGGGAGCTGGCCTCTCCAGCCAGGAAAGCTGCTTTGCCTCTACCAGCTTTGCCCTCTCCACTCCGTGTTCACCAACTTCAAACAAATTCATCTGAACCCAGAACAGATGAGCTGGAGGTGGTACCTGGGAGGGTATTTTTGTAGTTGCTTTGCTTTCTTCCCTCTTTCCAGTGAGGTTAAAACTTGAGGTTGAGGGAATATGGATGATTATTTTCACATCCATGTCATGGGTTGTCACCTTCCCCCCTGGCTAGGTAGGTGTGCCCATCTTTGGGGTTCTCCCATGCCATGGAATTTCACACCCTCTGCAGCTGCCTCCCAGAAGGTGCCATGGGGGATTTAGTGTAAAGACCTTGGAATAAAACACGCTGGGAGCAGGTTTATGCTCTGTATTTACTCACACAGGAGCAATGTTTCAAGCTGTTCTAAGGGGGCTTTGTCACCCTCTGCACAAAATACTCTGTCTCACTGCACAAAGAAATCCTTCCCCTTGCTGCCCTTTTCTCTGCCTTTCCCCTCAATGAACACAAACCTCCTGGTATCTCCCAAGCCTGTCCCAAACCTCACTCAGCATTTCCCACTCTGCTTCCATCAATCCTTGATTTTACCCAGTTTCTCAAATGTGTTGAGCAGCATTTTCCCCTGAGCAGCCCTGTCACAACCTTGGCCAGTTTGAGGGCATTGTAGTTTCTGATGGAGCACTTTGTGCCCACCACGAGGATAAAAGAGGAAGGAAAAAATCCCAGATTGCAGTGGTCCCACATTTTCTGTTACCCTAATGCTATTACTTACACAGAGAAACCATGGCTCATGGTCTGTGATCCGTCAGGACAGAGCAGCATCCCACCCCAAACCCCTGCTGGGCCACAGCATCGAAGTCACAAATTGAGGTCAAAGACCTGCCAGGGTTGAGTCTGAATCCCCCAAAAAAGGCCTTGAGAATCCTTCTCAAGCGGTGTTTCTGTGTCATCTTCAGTGACTCCAGCCACTCATCTTCCTTTTTTTTTCCTGGCCAAAAAAGTCCTGCCAAGAAGAAAGTCTTCAGGGTCTGCTCACATTCCAGTAACACTCCGGCCTCCAGAAGCCCTTTTCACAGCACACAATATGGCATTGTGATTAGATATAAACTGAAAGTGTATTTCCTGCCCTTCAGTAATTACACTGGCTTGTGGGAGCTTTATTCAGCATGAAGCTTTATTATTCTGCAGAATGAAATTCTGTATAATTTTCCTCTCCTCCAATGCGCAGATGAAAAATCATATTTTGGTCCGAGTTGGGAAGAAAGGCTCAGTTATCACTTGAGAGCGTGGTGTTATTTTCCCCCGGAATTAAAAAATCCATCTGGGTGTACGACCCCGCTCACCCTCCTGCCTCTCCATTCAGCCTTTTGTATGCATATGAACCTTATCAATTTCCAGTGCCGCGGAGAAGGGAACCACAACAGCCCCCCCAGCCCTCCCCACTCTAATGGAAACACGTGAGCTGGAGCAAGAAATGAGCACAAACCCCTCCTGCTCTGCTGAGGAAGGAGGGGAGGGAGGTGCATGTGGAATGTCTGGTTTGTGGCCACTGTCCGTCGGCATCCGTGCAATCCCACTGCCGGTCAGGGATGTTGTTGGTACAACACTGGCACCAAGCAAGGCTTGGCTTCAAAACCAACCAAAACCAGCTTGGCCACCAAAGGTGGGAGTGTGCAGGCACAGCTCCCTCACCTCACATCAAGACACACCGCAGATGTTTTGTCCCTGGCATCTCTTTCTCCAAAAGAAGACTTGGAAAGGCTCTGAGGGGTGGTCCTGTGTCTACACCCTCCCATGTCTGTCTGGGAACTGTGAATCTCTGTGCCCTGGACACTCCGGGATACTGCTGTTGCTACCATTTTTGGGAATAATTAAAGATGATGGTTTCTCTAATAGCAGAAGCTTCTCCTGTGGTATTGGTCAGGAAAATTAGACTGGAAACAGAATTCATCTGCTGAAATTTGGTATCTGTGTCATGCGAGTTACACAGGATGAATCCCTGTGTGCCCAAATCAAGACTGGATAAATCTTTGAATAATTCCTGGTTGCCTTTTCCCTGTAATTTCTTGTGGATGAGCTGTACACACTGCAATATGAAGTTGAAGTGAGACAGTCATGGCAGACAAGGATCTTGAAAAACATAAAATAAAATACTGGTGGTATATTGGGAATGCTTGATGTGAGTCCCATGCCAGTACAGAGACCCCTGGAATCTGGATGTGATCTGGGATCACTCAGATAGCAACCCTGATCAATTTTTCTGGAACACCAAGGAAAGGAAGAGCAGATCCATAGCACCCTGCTCTGTGCTACATGGCCAAGGGTAGTGATGAGATCCTTCATGGACCTATGTACCAGCCATGGCCAAAAGCAGGGTAGAAGACAGTCTCTGTCCTGTAATTCCTCTGTGCTCAACTTCACCCAGAACAGGAGTTCCAGCTCTCCAATCTCCTCCACAACTGAGAAGATGCCCCATCCATTTCTGCACAAAACACCTGAATAGTCCCCAAATGGCCTTGCTGTGGCCCTGCCCAGCCTCTGTCCTGTCTGCATTTCTATTCCTTTTAAATATCTGCTTTTATCCACAGTGAATCCATTGCATTCCACTCCTGTTTGTTCTCCTCTGGTTGGGGTCCCTCACTCCAACTCCAGAAAGCCTTGAAGAAGCCTCTGCTGCACCCCCCTTCCCTGACACAAATTTGCCATGGCTGTTGGTGTGTCTCACCTTCCTCATGTGCCCTTGGGAAGTTTGGATGTGACACCTCCTGCTCCCCTTGTTCCAGTTGTCCTGGTTGCAGTTGTGTGTTTTTGTATTAATATCCCATGATGCCCCAGATGGCTTTGGAAGGTCTTGGAGGTCTGGAGCTGTAGATTGACACTGACTTCCAAAAATAAAGATGCTTTCTTTGCTGTTTGATGAACAAGACTCCAATAATACAAGCAACCTGTACTGGAAAGTGTCCCTGCCTGTGGTGGAGGGGTCAGAGTGAGATGGTCTTTAAGGACCCTTCCAACCCCCAAAATTCTGGGATACTGTGAATACTGAAAGAAAACATGCACCGTTGGATCATCACCTGTGGCATCAGGTGCTGCTGGACTGGATGTGGAAGGGGGAAACTTTTGGAGCCAAATAACCACCATTAATATTCAGGCAGTATTCAGGGTTGTCAATGGAAATGCATCAATTAAGGGGAGAAAGGAGATGCTGGAAAGAAGTCTCCGGGTTTGTTTCCTGCCCACTGCCAAAGGAAATGGAGGAGGGCAGGGCTGTCCATTTAGAAGGTCAGCAGTGAGCAGGGCTATCAGATGCCATGCCAAGCTAATTCCTAATTGGAGCAGTGTTTGTCAACACCGCCAGAGCCTTAATGCGGGGTAATCGCTGGAGCCACAAGCTCTGATAAGGATCTAAATCTCTGCCCACGTGTCACTGCGCCCAAGCCTGAGCTCTGTGAGAGGCCTTGCAAACACCCCCTGCTTTTCTTACTGCCCAAAGAAATGAGAGGAGACGCTGATGAGAGAAGAAAAGGTAGCATCATCATGCTGCTGGGGAATTCTTTAGAGGTTTCCTAGTTGAAACTGGGTTTGTTTCACTGGATAAACGTCTGCCTTCAAAAACAGGTGCACAATAAGCCTCCAGTTGTTTCAGGATTGCCTTGGCTCCTCATATAGTCCTTCCTACTCTGACACAGCCCTCCTGGAAAAGGTTCTGTCCACCTTTGTGGATTTTTCCCCTCACAAGAGCTGTAGGAGGCAACTTCACAGAGAAGTGCATCAAGAGTGGAGCAAGGATGAGCTTTGATATAGGTCAGCTTTGAGTTCTGTGGTTGAATCGAGTCTTCTAAGTTCAAGAATCTCTCCTGATACAGGAGGTGAGCTAAGGATTTGGTCCTTAACCACTGAGGAGTTCAGGGCTTTCTTCACTTACAGGTTACAATAAAGGGGTTTGCACTAGGGCGGGACCAACGAGCCCAATTATAAAGGCCATCCTGTGTTACCTGGGGAAACAAGTTCCATTCACTGCCCAAATTTATTTGAGGATGCATGGAAAGATCTCACTATTATCTCCATGATTTTCTACCTGAATAAATGCAAGCTGCTCTTTGCAGGGTATCACTGAGCTAAGATCCTTTTGTGGTCTCTACCGGAGAAAAACAAACAGATCTTCTACTCTGAGTTGTGATGCTTCCTTTTAGCTCCCCTAAAGCTTACTGGGATAGCAGGATGCAGATCAAATCCTTCCATCTTGTAGAGTTCCACTCTTCCTCCTGTTACTGATGGCTCTGTGGATACAGGGATGTATTTCCATTACAAAAAACCTCTCATTGTCTTCAGAAAAAGATGTGTCCTAAATCCAAACAAGAATTTCTGAAAGATCTGGGGAGGAGGAAGAATTCAAAGACTCCTCACAGCCGGGTTTGGCCCCCCAAAAATGTCCTGGTTTGTCTCATACCTTTGAGTTACGGGGACGCAATATTTAGCAAAGTTGCTGCAGAGCTGCAGAAATATCACTTATCTTCTCCTCATTCATTATCCCGGGCTGCCATTTGGTACCTGCTGTGTCTCCGATGCTCTTGGCAGGATGCAGAAAGAAATAATAAAAAAAAGGAAGACACCCAGGTATCTCTGCCTTGCATGGATTTATGGAGAGGTAAGGAAATGCATTTTCCATGTCTCTGAATTCTTGCCGTGACCATGCGAGGCCACGGCTGTCCTTGTGCATAAACAACACCAGGAGTGAGTTATTACCAGCCCAAAAGACCAGAGCTCCTCACCAGAGGAGGCTTTTGTCTTTCCTTTCATGGCAGCTCCAGAAGCCTCTCAGCCAATCCTCCCCATGGCATGTGCTCTGCTTACCTGTGATTTATTGACGATAATCACGGGGCGAGCCATTTGTAATCAAACGTACAACAAAGACATCCTCGTGCTGAGAGGCAGTGATAACGCACCATTTAGTAATTTTTGTGCAGTCAGTAATTTGGAGAATGAATGATAATTTCCTGAACTGAGAATCTGCACTGACAACCCTTAGTGCTATTCACCTCGTGAATAAAGATACCTTCCTCTCCATGTCTCGTGATAAATTCCTTTTATTAGGGCCACTTATGTGGGACTTTATCTTAATCGTCTTAAGTATGGGGCAGTCTCTGTGCTGAGGTTGGGTCATTTTTCATTACGACCTCCAGCATGCTCTGGGAAGTAAATAAATACCAGGCAGTGATATGAAAACAGTCATTAAATGAAATGGGCTTTGCTAAGGCAATGCTCTGACTGGCTGCAGACAGCACATCTGCACCACAGAAGGTGCTGAGGAACAGGGGGCATTTCTTACCTCCGCCTGAGGAGGATGAACTGTCCACCAGGAAAATTGGATGGTTTTAACCATCAGAGCATTGAGCACCCTCAATGCACTGTACTGCTGCAGCATGTGCTCCCCCAGTTCCAACAGTGCTAGAATCATGGAATGGTTTGGGTTGGAAGGCATCTTAAAGTCCATCCCGTCCCTGCCATGGGCAGGGACACCTTCCACTAGACCAGGGTGCCCCAAGCCCCATCCAACCTGGCCTTGGACAATTCCAGGGATGTGGCAGCCACAGCTTCTTATTGTTTAAGCCAAGCAAGGAAATTTATTTCCTGCAGCTTTGGATTTTCAGGTAAATATAGTCTGTGAAAAGCCAAGGGGATTTTAGGATCTAGCCAGGAGTTCTGTTTGATGACCCCCAGGCTGTAGGGCTTCATGGAGTCTGTTCAAAACTGCGGGATGGAATGCTGGAGGCACTGGTTCGAAGCCACACAGCTGCTCTTCACCATGTCACAAATCCAAGCTGGGAGCTGCCATCCAACCTCAGGATGAGTTAGAGGCTCCATTCTCCATTTCTGAGCTTCTTGGACACCATCCTCAGAGCTGGCAGGTCCTGGGGGCTGTGTGGTTCTCTCCTCTTTTCTATCTCAGACACGAATCACACAATGTCTGTGTGATCCAGCAGGAGAAGTAGGTCTCCGACACCAGTGACATGGCTCCTCCTGCTCTGCACACCTGCTCCACCCCCTCAGCACTGTCTTAATGTTGGATAAAACACTTCATGGAGTGAAAATGTGTGTGGGGATGTCCTGGTTTAGTCAAAACCACGACAGGTGGGTTTCCTGAAGGCAGTGAGAGGGCTGACAAGGAATCCTGTTTCTGTCACAGGACTGTGTTTTGCTCTTCACTGGTGTTTCCAGCATGGACAGAGACTTGATTTCTATGCCATCAATGGCATTTCCAGGGAATGAACAGCATTACAGGTGAGGGCACAGCACAGACTGCCAGCTGCCTTCCAGGTAATTTGGACTGTGGTCACCTTCTGAAGGCCAAGTGTGGGCTGTGCACTGAAATTGTTGCCTGTGGGATTCACAGACATGATTTTTTGTTTTTTCCTGGCTCTGAGCACTCAACTCCCTGCTTCTTTCTTCCCTCTCCTCATTGCAGCTGTGATTTAATTCCAGACAGGCAGCAAAGTTTGGAAACATGCAGATTATTCCTGTTCTATCTTAATCATCCTCACCAGGGAGAAATAGAAGAGGAGAGCTTTTTAAAACACTTGGATAAAATGAACTGGAACGATGAAGTACATTAAGAACAGGAAAATCTAAATGAGGTGGAAATAACGTCTTTATTGAAAGGACACATTTTAATCTCTCTCTCCTGCACTTACATGAACACACCTGATGCCAAGGCAGGAGAAAAAGGTAGAAGCTGGGAGAATGCCCTGGCACTAAGTTTTTGCCAGCTGTGCCTGTGGCACTTCCCAAATCCTGGCACTGCAGTCTTCCAGCCGATGGCCAGCACTGCAGAAACCCGCCACCGAAGAACCAGGGAATCATGAAATGGCCTGAGCTGGAAGGAATGCCCAGTGATCACTGAGTCCAACATCAATGGAATCTGCTGCAGGCTACTCAGAGAGGTGGGAAACACCCCCCTGGAGACAGCCCCTCTCAGCAGCAAATTCCACACCCACAAGGATCTGTTATGGGAGCTGTGGCTGGTCACTGGGGGAGTCCATAAAGATGTTCTCTGGGGCAGCGGTTGGTGTCAACTTTGAGGTGCACTGACCTGGGAATTTTTGACCCTGAGGATGCCAGAGCTCAAGAGAAGCCTTCAGTGAGAGCCAAAAAATGGAGAGAGTCCATTCCAAAACCCGTGACCTGCTGGGATGGTTGTACAAAAAAAAGGGTGGGCCCTGCTATGCTCACACAGCAATGGACCAAGAAGAAAAATGGCTGATTTTGGAGACTCCATTGCTCAATTTTATGGTACAAAGGAGTTTCCCCCTCCATCTCTATTCATTACAGAGCCAAAGATGGTTTCTAAACATTTCTAAATTCACAATGGTGCCCTGAAGAGGTCCCAATCATCATCTGCCAGTAGGGTTGGGCTTTTTGACCTGATCAGGAAAACGATTCTTTAGATAGAAAAGATATCAAAAATGAAGTGTGACTCCCTCCACTGGCCTGAAAGAAGGCAGGTCACTGGGTGAATTTGGGATTTTAATTTTATGAATCATCTTTTGAACCATGCTCATTGTAGTGCTTGATAGAGTCTGTTTCCCTCCTGATCCCACTGATTATGGATTTTCTTCTCAGTGGTGTGTCTCGTTTCTAATGTGCTGCTATTATTCAAAGTGATTAATTGAAGTCGTTGGTCAAACCTGTACCTGGATATGAGCTTTAACCATGGATATGCCACTAAAGTTGTGCTCTTGATCTGCATCTCCTGAGGCACAGGGCAGCATCCAACATTTTCAACTCTCCAGTGGTTATATTTCCACAACAGACAATGGATTAAGAGACAAAATGAAATAGATATAGTTGCAAGAAACACACAAGGATCAAAGTCCAGCTCCTGGCCCTGCACAGACACCTCAACAATCCCACCCTGTGCATCCCTGAGAGTGTTATCCAAACTCTCCTGGAGCTCTGGCAGCCTCGGGGCTGTGCCCATGCCCTGGGGAGCTGTTCCAGTGCCCCAGCACCCTCTGAAGGAAGAACCTTTTCCTGATATCCAACCTAAACCTGCCCTGACACAGCTCCAGCCATTCCTGGGGTCCTGTCCCTGGTCACAGAGAGAAGAGATGGGAGTTGCCTCTCAGGAGGAAGTTTAGTTTGGGTTATGGGGAAGGATGGACAAAGATGGTACAAAAAAACTTATAAATATGAAGGATTAGCAACAGCGGGCTTGTCAGGCCTGGGAGAGGATGCCAGCAGGAGGGATGAAGGCAGCTGATGCTTTTCTGGCTCAACACAGTGACATAAAATGGTTTGGGGTGGAAGGGATCTTAAAGCTCATCTCGTTCCACCCTCTGCCATGGGCAGGGACACCTTCCATAGACTAAGTTGTTTCATGCCCCATCCAGCCTGGACTGGAGCTTCCAGGGATGGATCAGGAGGGCTGGGCTCAACATCTCTTCTCTGCTTCCAATAATACACATTCCAAAGTGAATGATTTGCAAATCCAAATATTAGAGGTACAATTTCCTCCCCTCTGATCCTTAGAAATGCAGATATGGATGGCTCCATCAGCAGGGCAGGAGTGACCACCTGAATGTCCCAGTTCAGGTAGGACTGATGAAGGATGTGATGGTATCAGGAGCTGATATTAACACTGCTGTGACAAAGGTTTGAGAAATGGTGACAGGGACCTACAGCTTGTAGGGGATGGCAGCCAGGAGTGGGCTGCTGTCCTCTTGTTCCATACTGCAACCTGGAGATGCTGGTGACAGGACAAGAGGATGCAGCCTCAACTCACACCAGAGGAGATTTAGATTGGATAACAGGGAAAACTTCTTCACTGGAAGAGTGGCCAGGAATTGGAACAGGCTGTCCAGGTGGAATCACTGCCTCTGGAGGGCTTGTGATTTAAAAAGGATTCAAAAGGATGTGGCACCTGGGGATATGGGTTAGCAGTGGCTTTGGCAGCATTGGGAGCACAGTCAGATTCAATGATCACTGGAGCACGTCCAGAGGAGGCAACAAGGCTGGAGAGGGGCTGGGAACACAAACCCTGTGAGGAATGGCTGAGGGAGCTGGGGGTGTTTAGCCTGGAGAAAAGGAGACTCGGGTGACCTTATCACTCTCTACAACTCCCTGAGAGATGGCTGTAGTCAGGTGGGGTTGGTCTCTTTCTCCAGGCAGCAACTGACAGAATGAGAAGACAGTCTGCACCAAGGGAAATTTAGGTTGGATATCAGGAAAAAGTTTTCCACAGAAAGAGTGATCAAGTACTGGAATGGTCTGCCTGGGAAAGTGGTGGAGTCACCATCCCTGGATGTGTTTGAAAAAAGATCGGATGTGGAACTCAGTGCCATGGTTTAGTTGAGGTGTTAGGACATGGGTTGGACTTGATCATCCTGGAGATCTCTTCCAATCTGGTCATTCTGTGAATTCTGTGATCTTGGAGGGCTTTTCCAACCTCAACCATCCTATGATTCTCTGCTCAAGGTGGACAGGGGGCTCTGTCCCCACTCTCTCCTTGCTGGAGCCACCCCAGGCCGCATTGCTTGGGTGGCCCAGCCCATGCAGAGCAGGGCTCCAACGCCAATTAGAGGAGCAGCAATTAGAGAGTGGCACAGGGAGCGGAGGGGACGGGAGGGCTGGAGAGGCAGCAGGATGCTGGAGCCATCCTCTGTCGACAAAGTGCTGAGACAACAAACTTAACCTCTCTGTCCACGGCGCGCCTATCAGCCATGGTTATTAAATCCCACAAAAGGGAGAAGAGCACCAGTGAATAGGGTTGAAAGAAAAAGCACTTTCCCCATTTGGATTACCTCCTACAGAACAGGACCTGCCAGTGAAAGGCGGAGAGTGTAATTGCTGGCCTGAAAGAGAAGGGGAAAAAAGAAGAAAAAAAAAAAAAAAAACTATAAAGGGAAAGAAAGAAAGAAGGAAGGGGGGAAAAATTGATAATGAACAATTTATCCTCTGAGCTAACAGTTAATTAATTCTGAAAATATCTGTCAGGCTAATGGAGGGGGGGTAGCTGTGCCACTGAACACAATTAGTAAAATAATAATAACAAAAAAGGGGGGAAAAAAAAGAAGAGAAAAGATTTTTTTAAGGTGTTGCTATCTTCTTAGAGACCAGGCCCTTGGCTTCCCAATGTCATTCTCAACACAATTTTTTTTTTCTTCTCTCCCTTCGTCTCTTTTCAGAAATTGTTCTCATGAATGATTTATATATGTCTAGTTATCTGGAGTGATTTCTATGGACCCGGGCGCATTGCTGCATAATTGTTAATTTTAATGCCATAATAGCTTCAGATGGAGGAAGAGATTAGGCGTTTATTGCACAATTAAATGAAACATACTTGAGAATCACAAAAGGTTCCGTAATTATTTCAGACCATTAATAAAATGGGCATTAAATTATATGGGACACAAAAGGGAAAGGAAATAGATTTTCATTACAGCAATAGAAGCCGAGAGTAGTAATAGATCCTTGTTGAATTCTCTTTCTCTCTCTCTCTCTCTGAAATTAATTGTTGCCCGGCTTATTTCAAAGCAAAATAAAAGAGAAATAAAGTGTGTTAAAGAACCTCTGATGAAAGGGCTTTGTTTGATAAGGACAATAGCCAGTGATACACTCTGGGAAAGAAGAAAAAAAAAAAGAAAGAAAAAAAAAAAGGAAGATTTGATTTTGGCTTCCTGCCCTCAGTCCTGCAGGCAGAACGGGGGCTGCGTGTGGACACACGAGGGCCTCTCCTCCCCTTCCCAACGCCATGGGGTTGTGGATGGGAGGGGGAAGGAGGGATGTGGAAAGTTCCCCCATGCATTCCCAAGTGCCTCCAGTGATAGGACCGGCCATGGGTTTGGCATCAAGGGGCAGGAGAGGTAGGAACTGGCAGAAATCCCAGAGATGCTCTCACAGAGGGGCCGCGCTTGGCTCTTTCTAGATAAGACCACGAGCAATGGATTTGCCTTGCATGGAAGATCCAGGGCCTACCAGGGATGAGGAGAAGCAGCTGGAGGCTCCCAGGTGTTCCAGCTGCAGCAGAGCCTGGAGGGTTTGTCTCCTGAGCAATCAGTCCCTGGGGATTGAAGGGGCTGGGGGGAGGAAGAGCTCCTGTCGCACCTGGCAAAGCCAGCCCAGAGCAGCCTGGACCTGAATGCCACCAAAACCTCACCTCTTGGCCTGGGAAGGGCCAAGGACAGGACCCACCTGAATAATGTGTCACGAGAACCCTTAAAAACTCTGATCTCATGCTCTGCATTCTGACAATAATAATAATCCTGTGACAAATGAGGGGGTTTGAACAGTATCTGATTCCCCTTGGAATGAGAGAAAAAAATCCACAGTGCTGATGAGGGGGAGGGGACTCAGAGCCTACTGGAGCAAGTTTTCAGGGATACTCAGGATTTCTGAAAGAAATAAAGGGCACCTCTTGGCAATTACAGAAGTCCGTGGTGACTTAGGCAGTTTGGAAAACCTCACGCTGCTTTCAGCCTCGTTTAAACATAAACATGCCCTTGATCCTGGCAGAGTTTGTAGGGATCTGAGTGAGCAGCAGCACAATTAAGAGTGAAAGAGGTCAAAAGAGGGTCATTTGTCGCTAATGGCAAGCTCGTCTTCCACCTCCCAGCCTCACTTCACCGTCCTTAAACTCCTCTGAGAAGCCTTAATGAAAAAATTCTTCCAAAACATCGCTTTTGGTCCATGAGATGTTGTGCATGGCCAGGTCACTCACACGGCTCGCTCCAGGGGCTGCAGAGGTTTCCCAGAAGATCCCTTCATTGAAGAAAAAGATGGAAAAGGGGGGGTGGGGGGAGAGAATATGACAGAAGCGTTAAAAAATTGTCTCGGCAAAGCAAAGTTTACCAACGAAATAGAATGTCTGAGGAAAGCAGAGCCAGCTCCCCAGTGAGTGTGCCAAGCAGGCAGCCAGGGCAGCTGTCACCCCCCTTGCCGAGGGGTGGGAATTGCAGAGGGATCAGCAACAAGGAGCATCCGTAGGCAGGGATAAACAAACAAGCAGCGAGGGAGTCTCTTCCCGGAGCACAACTGCACTTGAAAATTCAGCTCAGCTGACGCAGATCAGACGCACGGCGCTATTTTTAGGCTCCTTGCAGTGTTTTACTTTGCAGCTGCATTCCAGACCTGCTCCCATTCCACCAGCAGCAGGAGAAGTGATGCCTCAATGGACAGGGAAGGCCTTTGGCCGCCTGTGGATGTGTGCAGTGGGAATTTGTGGCAGAGTTTCTCCTGGGAAAATCAGTTTTTTAATGGCAGGTGTGTGTTGAGGGTAGGGGCTGAGCTCCTGCCTTCTTTGGGAGGGAGGCAGAAAGGGAGAAAGAGACTGAGGAGGTAACAGGGACCCCCCAACACTTTTGTGCAGCTGGATCTGGGTGTTTGCTGGGAAAACCAGAGAAGGCAGGATGGTCCATCTGAGTGGGACTGTCCCTGGGACTCCAGCACTCTGGGCTGCAAGGAGTGGAGAGTTGGGACAAGGGGACACCAACCCCCCCCAGACCACCAGCACCATGCTGAGCACCTGGAGCTTTGGTGGCGGGATTAAGGCTGCAGCAGGGACCCAGAGAAAAGGAGTTTGACAGGGGGGGACTTAAGGAGAAATTGGAAAAAAATATTTGGGGAAAAAAAAAAATAAAAAAAAAGAAGGGGAATGGTCGCCCACGGGGGGGAGGAGCAAATGGGAGCCTAAACAGGAAAAAAAAAAAAAAAAAAAAAAAAAGAAAGTTAAAGCAGTGAAGGAACTGTAGATTAGCAGCAATAAGGAGGCCATGGGCTGCGCCGCCAGCGCCCTCTCCTGGGCACAGCCAGCGGTGCTCCGGCCCGGTGGGAGCCAGGGACCACGGAGGGGGCGATGGACACCGGGGGGGAGGGGCAGGTGATGATGGACACCGGGCATGGGGAGATGACACCGGGCAGGTGAGATGGACAGTGTGAGGGGGCGATGGACACCGGGCAGGGGGAGATGGACACCCGGGCAGGGGAGATGGTACATGGGGAGGGGGTGATGGACAGTGGGAAGTGGGCGATGACAAAACAACAATAGGGCCGCTGGGTCGCTCACGATCTGCTCG
>CM031865.1:25716145-25726308 GCA_018697195.1 Certhia americana
TAGGGGGAGATGGACAAAGGGCAGGGGGAGCGAGGGGACGGTGGGGAGGGGCGGATGGACGTTGGGCAGGGCAGATG
Organism: Certhia americana; assembly: GCA_018697195.1. Taxonomy (NCBI): domain Eukaryota; kingdom Metazoa; phylum Chordata; class Aves; order Passeriformes; family Certhiidae; genus Certhia; species Certhia americana. The sequence continues at coordinate 25,716,223 of CM031865.1, forward strand.
GACACTGGGCAACCCCTGAGTGATGGACAGTGGGGAGGGGCGAGGGACAGTGGGCAGGGGTGATGGACAGTGGGGAGGGGGTGATGGACACCAGGCAGGGGGAGATGGACACCGGGGAGGGGGCGATGGACACCGGGGAGGGGGCAATGGACATTGAGGAGGGGGCAATGGACACTGGGGAGGGGGTGATAGACACTGGACAGGGAGGAATGGACACAGGGGACGAGGAGATGGACACTGGACACTGGGGAGGGAGCGATGTGCCTCGGTGGGCGAGTGATGCCCCCAGGGTGGAAATGAAGCTCCCCAGGGAAGGGAGAGATGCTCTCAGGGTGGGAGCGATGCACTCCGAGGAAATGAGTGATGCAACCCAGGGGAGGGTGGTGTGATGCACCCTGAGGGCTGGAGTGACTTTTCCGGGGGCGGAAGTGATGCTCCATGGAATGGGAGTGATGCTCCCAGGGAGGGAGTGGTACTCCCTGGTTGGTGAGTGATGATCCCAGAGTGGGGGTGATATTCCCAGAGTAGGAGTGATGCTCCCAGGGAAGGGAGTGATGGCCCCAGGGAGAGAGTGGGCCTGGGGCAGAGCCATCCAGGCTCACAGGCAATGCAGCCCTTCAGACAAGCAGGAAGGCCTAGAGTGATTTGGTACAGCATCAAATCAGCAGGAGGATACTTAGAGGTAAAAATAAGAAGCTAAAGGGAGAGTCGGTCAGGGAAAGCAGGGAGAGGGGAGCAAGTCTTAGAGAGATGAAAGAAGGTTGTCATTAGAGTAAGACAAATAAGAAGATAAAATAAAACATGAACAATCCAAAGTATTAAAGAATCTCTAGAAAGGACAAGGAAAACAGCCAAGTGCAGCAGGAGCTCAGCCACACCACCCAGCTGGAAATCAGCAAGGAGAGGACTCAAGACATAGGGTGAGTTTGATTTTAGTGTGAGGGAAGCCCTACTTTCTCCAGGCTGGCTCTTGGAGGGCTAACTCAGAGCACAGGGCAAGGTCCTGCCTGTCCCCATGGAAGGGACCTCACTGGGGAAGAGGAGCAATGCTTTGTCCCCTTCTCTGGGGACAGCAGTGACCCTGTCATCATCTCCTGCTGCATGAGGACACAGGAATTCCCAATTTGTGCTGCCTTGGACTCATCCCTGAGTGCTGCTCTCACATGAGGGCTCAGGGCAAACTACCTTTTAGAGGTGTTGGGAGGAAAAGCTGCGAGTCCAGCTGTGTGAAACATTTTGGAAACCTTGCTGTTCTGTTTTTGGGAGGCAATGAGGGAGGAGATGAAGGGCAGAAACTTGGAGCATGGGGACAAACTGGAGCAGGACGACACAGCTAATCCCAGTAGCCAAGTTGATATCAGATCTAAAGGTAAGGCTCAGAGTAAGGCACAAGGAAGGTGTCACCTCCCTGTGCCTGGAGCTGGAGGAGGCTCAGGGCCAGCAGAGCCTGGGGCTGGAGCAAGAGGAGCAGGGAAGCAGTAGCTCCAAGAGCACTCCAGAGCAGGAGACCCTTGGAGAAGTCACCAGAGGCATCACAGCACGGGTAAAATCCTTCTAATGTACCCTTAATGCACAGCCCGAGTCTGTCTTTTGGTTGTAGGCACCCAACACAAGCTTGTGGGGTCTGCACCAGCAGGTTTAAATTTGGGTCTCTTGGGTGAGTGTGGAGAATGCAGGAAGGCAATTGGAATCTCATTTTGCCTTGAATCCAGGCAGATTTATCGGGATTTATCAGCCTGCAGGCACAAACAGGCAGTATTGCCACCGGGTGTTATCCCACGGGGCAGAGAGGGCTTCCAGCCCGGTGCTTTCTCCTGGAAAACTCGGGTGGTGAGACCAGCAGCGACTGGCGCAGAACCCCGGCTCTCCCGGCCGCATTTCCCAGCCCGAATGCGGCACGGCCCGAGCTCCAGCTCCGTCTCCAAGGGCTGTGGCTCCCGACAAGGCCTGCACAGATAACGTGCTTAGCGCGGTGGGGGCGAGGGGAGGCAGGAGCCCGAGTGCAGCGATGCGTCCTGCGCTCCCCCGGGCCCCCCGGGCAACTCCGCACTAATCGCCCGGCTCCCCAGATTAGCACCGGGCAAGCCGCGATTTGGCAGCTCCACCTGCCCTGGAGGAAAGCCCAGCAGGCATGGAAAACTCAGGAATTCCTGGATACTCTTGCAAAGCCAAGGAAAAATGACTGGTTCTCTCTGCTCCGTCACTGTGGGAAGCTGTCGCCTCGTCCTGGTGGCCACAGACCTGTCCCGTTGGTATGCCGCAGGACACCGGCTGTGGTGGCCCCATGGCCCCTGCTCTCCACGCACTCCAGGTTTGGATGGATTCAGGGCTGTGTGACAACGGGAGCGATACACTCACTCCCTTTCATTAGCAGAGCCTAAGGAGCGCCCTGATTACCAGAGCCCCCTGATTGTCATCATCATCCTCATTCCGAGCTCCAAAGTGACCTCAGTAATACTCGGCAAAAACCTGTTTGACCTAATCCAAACCAGGCAGTCAGCACCGGGGGCTTTGAGGAGTGTATTCACTGTGCAGAAATAGGGGAAACAGTGTCAAAAAAAAAAATAAAAAATTAAAAATAGTGAACCTCTTGGTTGAAGGGGGCTGCGGTTTTATTTCCAGCTGGAGTCAGCTATGCTTGAACACAAAGGTCAACACTGGAAAGAAAAACAGAAACAACCAAAAAACAAAAGGAAACCGGTGAAGCCGGTGAGGCTGGATTAGAGTTTCCTAGATGGGGGTCAGAGAGGGGAGAGCTTTTAGCAGTGATTTGCACTCTCCCGAATGAAAGCTTTAGGATTTTCCTCCACTTCAAAGAAAAGATGCCCAGCCCGCTGCAGCCCCTCCTGGTCCCGGCGGGCAGGCAGGAGCCGGGTGAGCCCTGCTCATGTGGAAGAGAAGGGAGAAGGGGATCACAGCCCCTCTGCTGCAGCCGAGGAGATCTCAAAGCACAGCACAAAGATCGAGCTGCCTGGCTCACATCGAGGGCTACAGCGGCCGAGCAGCCAGATCCTCAGGCAGAGCTTCCCAGACTGGCTCCCTGCTCTCCAAAGGCCTCACTGCAGGGTTTGGGGCTGTGTTAGGGGTTCAGGGAAGACCTGTGACACCTGAGAGCGTGGCACAGCTCTGCCACTCCACATGAGTGCGGGAGCTCGGCGATGGGCAGCCCTGGGATGTGAGGTTTGGATTTGCAAGAGGGTGAAGTTGTGGATGGGATGCCACATCCCTGGGAGTGTTCAAGGCCAGGTTGGACAGGGCTTGGAGCAACCTGGGCTGGCAGATAGTGTCCTTGCCCATGGAGTGAGATTGGAACCAGATGAGTTTTCAGGTCCCTTCCTCCCCAAACCATTCCCTGATTCCCTGATATCTGCACCCACACAGGTGCACCCTCTCTTTGGGCCCTCACACAGCTGAGTCTCCACCTTGTGCACATCCCTCAGGTTTATTCTTGCAGACTTTTAAACTCTGCTCATCTATCAGCACATCCTAAGATGTTTCTGGCACCTCACCATAGCCTGACACATGGATCCTCCCCTCGAGGCTCTGGAGTTGCTGTGCTGTTTCCCTGTCCCAGGCAGTTTGGATTGGCAGCTCCAGCCGTGGCTGCTGCTGTCTGGAGCTGCTCCTTTCACTTCAGTGGCACTGAGCTATTTCGGAGCGGCCGGGACCTGCCCGTGCCATCCACGCCTTTCCCAGACTCCGGTGGAAGTGGGAGTGTTTTACAAAGGTGGTTTGTGCCACCAGTCCCACACTGGGATGGGGAAATTGATGCCTTGTGACACCAGGACGTTGGACATCCTGCAGGCCCCCATTGCTTCTGCCTTTATTTGAGCTGTGACACTAAAATGTGGCTCCAGTGTTTTCGGGCTTTTATTTCCCAAAAAAGCACCTTAAAGTAGATAAACATCCCCCTATATCCCTTGTATTTCACTCTAATTTGAGTTTGCAGCTGTTTCTTCTTACTTTCCTCCCCCTTTTTTTTTTTTCGAGTGATTTATTGTAGATTTCAAAATGTGTAATATCTGTAAAGCCATTTCTTAAAAAATGGAAAATTTCCCCCCGAGAAGCATTCCTGATTTGCCAGGGAAACAGAAAACGTATTTGCATCCTTAAAAAATTCCTGTATTAGAATAAAAAACCCTTCTGAAGGAATAGGACTCGAAACACAAATAGTTTGCAACTGCAACAGAAAAACCGGAAACGGGAAGGATTTTTGCAATCCATTTTCATAGCTTCATGGAATGTTTTGGGTTGGCAGATCACCTGGACCAGATCTCGTTTTCAGAGATTTTTGCTGCCAGGTCAGGAGCAGTTCTCGCCTGGGGATGTGCCAGGGGACTGTGCCAGGGGACTGGGTTCCCATCCCGCTGTATCCCTGGACCGTTTTGTCCTGAGATCCTGCTGAGGATCGGGAGCGAAGCCCTGTGACCCCGGCAGCACCACGTACCTGGCAGGTAACGCCTAAAGCACGGCATGACTCAGAGAGAGTCCTTGGGCAGCAATTAAATACACGACCAGGACTGATTAACTGGAAAAGAATCCTTCTCCGTAAACTGAAGAAAAATACCGCGCTCCCCGCACGTGTCAGGACAGCGATGGGATCAGCAGGAGCCTTGGCACAGCCCAGCTGCCTTCCCTCGGGACTCAGCACACCTTCAGCCTTGAGGGGAACCGTGCTCGGATGATCCCAAAGCCAGAAGAAGCCACCCAAGATGGAAGATCCTCTTCCCCTGCTCTTTGGAGTTAGTTTTGGGGATGTGTCACTGAAGAGCAGCGCACGCACAGAAATGGAAGAGCAATCTTCATTTATCTCGGTGAATTTCTGCTCAAGCAGAAACTGTTGTCATCCCACGGGGGGAAACTCCGGTGTTAGCCTGGGAATAACAGCAAAGGAAAGGACTTAACTTTTAATTCCCTCTGCTTCGATTCATTTTGGAGGCTCTCTCCTCCTGTGTCTCTGACTGACGGCAGCGTGAGATGCTGGAGTCGGTTAATTGTTATGGATCCCTGGGGCGTTATTCCAAGCCATGTGAAAGCACCGAAGGGAGCAATAATCACCTGTGATTCTGGTGAGAGCTTTAATCCTATAAAATCGGGAGAATTCTTCCGTTTGGGGAGCACGTGGGACCGGTTTGCTCCTCTGCAGTGAGCCTTCCCCATGCCAAGGGGTCAGATGGAGTCCTGTGGGCTGAGGTGGGGCTCGTCTCTTGGAAACTGCTCCGCTGGGATTATGGGACGCAAGTGGCTGAAGAAATGGATGACAGCGTGTGTCACTGCAGCCCGAAGGGAGGCACTGAGCTGGCTGATGCTAAGTTCCCTCGCTCCTGGTAAAACGGGCCACTGGCAGCTCCTCTGGTCTAAAAACTCGATGTCTCCTCCTGGGCAGGAACCACGGAGACCAAACTGCCGAACTAAACCCAGCCCCGGCTGGGAGGGGAGAGGATGGCACGGCCTGGGTAGGGTAGTGGAGAGTCCTCCACCCCCAGCACCTCTGGAGGGCCTGAGGGATCTCTTGGTCATGACAGACCTCTGGATCACAACAGAGGCGGAGCAGCAGAGGGAAATGAAGATGTTTCTTTCGGGCTTGTGCCCCGGGCGGTGTTTGGCTGGACTGAGCAGCCCGATCTGTGCCATCAAGCGGCGCTTCCCAGGGGAGGGAGGTGATCAGGGGAGTTATCTGCGTGCCCCAGGGAGTGGGAAAAGTCAGTGCTGTGAACAAAGCGCTCATTCTTCCTCCTTGCCCTGCCAACGAGCAGCTGCTGATTAAATCCCTTTTCAGAGGGGAGAGTTACAAGGCTCCTACAGCTTTCCCCGGCAGAGACCTCTCTGCTCTCCCTGTGTTTGCATTCTCACACCGGCCTCTGCCCGCTGAATAACAGCGGTAATTGGATGTGTTTAAACAGCGCTGCTCGCTATTGTTTGCCCAGTAATCAGACACGTCTCCCTTTCCCTGGAACCTGAGCGCCACGTGCCGCGGAGGAAGGGCGGCCACAGCTCCTCCTCCTCTCCTCCCACCTGCATCCCCTCACCTCTCCAGGCTGCCCAAGTAGGGCGTGAGAGTTGTACTCCGGCCACGAGAAGTTTTCCCTCCATCCGTAGCCAGGGGAACTCTGGAACTACATCAGGGCAGCCTCGTTCTGTCTGTTGGGACGGGAATTGCCTGCGAAGGCCAAGGGCTCGAGCAGAGGAGATGGGGCCGATCCCCTGCTTCCCACGGGCACAGCCTGGGGCTGAGGCTGGCCCTGGAACGGGAGGGAACGAAAGGCTCTTCATGCATCTTCCCAGGAATGTGCTGGCTGGCAGTGCAGGGCATCTTGCAGGTGTGCAGGCTCTTGGAGATGCACGGGCAGCACTGGTTGGCCGCCGTGCAAGCTCAGCTGTGGGATACACCGCTGGACACCGACATGCCTGTGGGTCAGAGCGGCATTGGCGAGGACCACCAGCCCCACGGGGGTCGTGCTCTGTGTTGGAGCAGCCCCATTTGCTGGAGAAGCAGGGGATTCCGGCCTGCCAGAGCAGGTTTGTGCCGAGCATCTCTGCGGTCCTTCCTCGTGCTCCCATTGCTCGTTAAAAAGGAAGCAGGGATAACACCAATCTGTCTCGAAAGCAGGACCTGAATCACCACTGGGATCTGGACTCAGGGCCTGTAATGAGCCTTTGCCCACAGCCCATTGGCCACCCTCCTTTGCCTGCGCCGTGCCACGGCTCCTTATCATGACTAATAGACACACTTGCAGAAATCAGAATCTATTTCCAAGTGATTCATGAGCGGGTAGGGAAAGGGGGGGGGGGGGGGAAACGACAACAGACTAAATACACCTGGTAATTTATTTGCTATGAATAATTCGAACAGCCCCGAGTGACGGAGATACCTCAGTTATTTATCCTGGGGGAGAAATTTGCAGGTGCTGCAGACTGGGTGTGCTCCAGAGCAGGCCCTGCCTTTAACGTTTGCCTCCCCCGCCCCAGTGCAAACCTCTATGGCCGTGTTTGGAACGAGATACAAGACAAGCTACATCCAAGCCTTTCATTAATTGCCCTTCCTGGAATCTCCTGCCGGCTAAATTGTTCCCCGCAGAATCCCTGGCTCCAGGGTTAGGAAAGGGTTACTGAGAGCGCCTTCCCGTTTGGGCTGGGTGGGTGGAAATCGCGTTGGCTTTCATCTGCAAACCTCGTAAAGCACGAGCAGCTGCTGGAGGGAGATGTGCGCCTTGTAAATCAGCGAGAGGAATAAAGAACGGAGCGGCCGCAGCGCTCGGTGGGCACGGAGCCGGCCCGGCCCCGCAGGACTCCGGAGAGGAGCCGGGGCTGTGCCCCGCAGCGTTTGCCCTCGCCTGGCTCCTGGGGAGCGCCCGCCGCAATTTTGGGCTCCAAGGTTGTTGGAGTTGTTCCTTGAGTCATTTTCGGAGGCCGGCCCTGCCGTGCCGGAGTGGTTAATGCGAGTATCTCACGTTTAGCGTCAGCATCTTGTGACTACTGAGGGGTTTTGTCTTCTGCCACCACCGGCCTGAAACGCGTTTCATTATTTCCGGTGTTAAAATTCATAGAGGGTTTTGTTCCCCCCCCCCCCCCCCATCAAGTATCTTTGTATTTGTTTCCAGAAACAAACGATTAGCATTAGTATTCATTAGTATTCGTGTTAACAATTGATAAAGGGCCCACTACTGTAGTATCTGTACATAGCACACAAAATTCAATTAAAAATATAATAATTTCCTCAAGCCATGATCGTACAATCTGTACCATCCCCCAAAGTTAGTTCCTGAGACTTCCCCCAAAGTTTCCTGTGGAGGGAGGGATCTATTTGCCAGGGAAGAAGGGCCCTGAGTCAGGGATGCTGTGGTGGAATGAGCAGGACCAGGCTGGGGAGGGCAGGAGAGGGCATGTCCAGCACAAGCCAAGAATTCCACAAGCCAGGCCAGCTCTGCTCCCAGCCCTCACGTCAGTCCTACAGCAGGGCTGGTGGATCTCAGCCAGGCTGCAACCCCCACCAAACGGGATCTCTAAATGCCTCGAAGGATTTGGGACTACTCCATCCTAATGTTTGCTGCCTCTATCCCTCTGGGTGGCTCATTTGTTGGAGTCTGGCACAATGGATATTTCCCTCTCTCTTGGCTCTCCAGACTTGTTTCCCAGATGTGTTGCTGGGCAGGTCACTCCCATGCCCAAGGAGGGTGCTGGGGACCATTGCATGGCTGGAGACCACAGCCCTGCTGCTTCCTCTGAGGAAAGGCCTGGAGAGGGCACTGGGGGCTCTTCCCCTCAGTGCTGGGGGCTCACTGCTGACTCCCTAGCAGACCATGATCTCTGCCAGGGCATTTGGCTCCCAGCTGACACCTCAGAGCAGGCATGACCTCTGTACAAAGTCTACGTGCAGCGTGTGGACACCTTCCCTGCTTGAGGTGCTCTGTTCTCCTGAACCTCTGAGGGCAGTTCCCAGGCTGGGGATGAGCCAGGGAGAAGCTTTGCTCCAAGATGCCACCACAAACATCTGGCAAGAAACAAAAGGCATCTCAGAGGCATCTGGGCTCCTGTAAAGCAGCGTTTGGATGGAAGCCGTTGCCCTTTCAAACTGCTTGGGTGGATACGTGCCCTGTGGTTTTCCCAGAGCTGGCTCACTCAATGAGGTCAGTGGCAGGGTTGAGTTTTCACTGAACAGCAGCACTGAGTGGCTGCTCAGACCTGGTTTCACCAGTTTGACCTAAAGCTGTCTTTGCCACACAGGCTTGGTTCTGCCAACAGCATCGGGATGTTCAATGTGCTCTGCACAGGCTTTGGAAGGAATCAGGCTTGAGACAGGAGAGCATCTGTCACTTCTGGTTGTCTCTTGCTGCCACAGAGTAGGGGACAGCATGGAGCATCTCTTGCTTGCTGAAGAATCTCTTTCTTGCTGAAGCATCTCTGACAACCGTGGTTCCTCTCCGGCAATCCAGGACCTAAACCACATGCTTAAATCCTAGCTGCTCTGGAGGCTTCCCAGATCATTTTGGACCACATGACAAACTACTTCTCCAGGATTATAGCAGGCAGCCATTTGTGGTCCTGGGAATTCCCAGCATCCCCATTATCCTAGGAATATGTCATGGAGAAGAAATGGTCTTCAATGCTTAAAATACTCCAACCCACACCTGGAACTTCACCCTGAGAACACTGAGGACAATTGTAGGAGTAGTGAGGAGAGGTGTGGAGACCTTCCAGTAAGACAAATTGGCTGTTTGTCAGGTCTCTGATGGGTGTCAAGTGCTACCTTCTCACAGGTTTTGTGTTTCTGCCACATCAGGGTCTGTGAGAAGAGCAGGGAAGAAACTCTATGGCTGTTGTATGGTTTGGTTCATTTACTTGGGAAGCTTGACTGTGCTGAGGGCCTGGCTGTGTTTGAGGGGGCAGATGTCCACAAGATGGGACACACTGACCAAACAGGGAAGTTTGGACAGAAAAATCCTCCTCCACCTTGTGTGTGATGCTGACAGATCCAAAAAAAATGGAGTGGACGTGAATTAAACCACACTTCACTAAAACAACAGATGGTTCTTAAGTTCCAGCACCACAACCCTCGGGGACCTCGGTGGTGGCTGCTTTTAAACATCACTGGCCTCGTTCAGCCATCCAAATGCAAAATGTGTTATTTGGGGACAAGACCCCGATTTGCAGTAACCCTGAGCCTTTTAACTGCTGTTGAGAGTACACATATCACTAGAATGAGTATTTTCCTCCCTACATTTGCATTGTGGCCAGATCTCCACTGCTCATCTAACTGTGTTAGAAACACAATTAAGACATTTTATTATTATAAGACAATAAGACATAATTATTATTATAAGACAATAAGACAAAATCCTCTGTTTGTGGAACACAGAGTTGAGCATGTCTGCCTGAGCACCACGTTCTTTCCACAGGCTTCTTTCATGTCAGCCATCCAGAAAAAAAGCTACTCCAGAGCTCACCTGTGTTTCTCCATGCCTGATGCATGGCTGGGAGCAATCCCACTGCAGAGCTCCATCCCACCTTGGGAAGAATGGCTGGGTAACAGGGAACAATGCCACTGCAGAGCTCCATCCCAGCCCAGGGAGGATGGCTGGATCACAG
>CM031865.1:25735586-25758946 GCA_018697195.1 Certhia americana
TTCTCTTCTCTTCTCTTCTCTTCTCTTCTCTTCTCTTCTCTTCTCTTTTACTGTTTTTGCTCCTCTCCTCTCCTCTCCTCTCCGGACAATGCTCGGCTCAGTGCTGCCTGCAGGACCACCTAGAAACTTAAAACCATCCACTCCGGTCCTGTTTTAAACAAAACAACAAATAAGAGAGAGGGAGAAAAGATCTCGGGAGGCCGAGGGGACCGGCAGAACCCTCGCTGGCGCCCAGGTGTAGCTGTGCGATCGCCAGGGAGCTCTGCTGCAGGAGAGACAAAGACAGAAGGGGAATTAAGTGATGTTAAAAAACTTTATTTTAAAGGACACATTAAGCCCATAGAAGTCTCTGAGAGATATTACTTATTTCTGCTTATTAGTGATAATAGCCCAGTAAATTTGCTATTGAGTGTATCAAAGGCATTCAAAGAGACTTTGAAACATCAAAAAGATTGCAATTCTGATTTTACGGTTTTATTCCAGGCCCGACCTCCTGGCTACGTTCCTTGATTGTAGTGTTTAAAAGTAAGCGGTGATCAGAAACACGTCCTCTTCCTCCTCCTCCTCCTCCTCCTCCTTCTCCTCCTCCTCCTCCTCCGCTCGCAGCGGCCCCGACCGGCCGGGCCGGGCCGTACCGGGCCGGGGAGCCCGGCGGAGCCCCGGGGGCTGCGGGCGGCAGCGGCTGCCGCCACAGGGGTCCCGCCGCCGCAGCCTCCTCACCGCCTCTCCTAAAAAATACCGCAAAACCATCCAAAATGCTTCGAAATGCCAAATCCCGAGGTAACGGCAGCCCTGCCCCGGCTGCTCCCTGTCCCCTCGGGGGGCTGCAGGAGCCCGGTGCCGCCGGGGGACGCGGGCTGAGCTCCCGGCGCTGCGCCGCGCTCCGGAGCGAGACAGCCTCGGGGCTTCTGATGTGCCTGTAATTTACCCTTTTTACTATGGTTTTTTGTTTTTTTTTTTTTTTTCTCTTTCGGTCCTTAATTTTACCTCCTCGTCTCTCTTTTTTTTCCCTTCACACGCCTCTATTCCAGTTGGAGTGTTTTATACCAACATCAAAGGGACAACGCAGCCTTTATTATTATTATTATTCCTTTCTCCTTTTTTTTCCCCTCCCTTTTTATTAGGGAAAAATACTTCATTATTCCTGAACGCTCCTCGTTCGGAAAGCTAAACAAGAAATAACGTGCAGGGTCTGTGCAGGTCCACGCTGCAACAAGACAACATGTGTACGCCTAAAAGCCCCGAAATTAAATCCCGGTTGATCCTAATGTAAAAGAGGAGAGCGAGGGAGCGGGAGCCGGCTCTTTGAGTGGGTGAGAGAAAGAGGGGAAGAGATGAGTAGCTGGTAATTATTGAAATATAAGGATGAGATTAATTCAAAGGAAACAAACTATGAAAACAATTGGAGCCGAGTGAAAAGCAAAACCCAGATTAGAATTTGCTTGTGGTTTGTTGTCTGTCTGCTTTCTTTCCTCCTCCCCACCCATTGTCACAGTGCAAGGCAATGGGATTTGCACACTTGAGGTGTAATAGCATTACTGCATTAATTAAAATTTTCATTTCACGTCCAGATTGTTTACTTATCTGCTGGAAACATATGTCGGGAGAAGTTGAGATTCTGGATTCTGCTCCGCTGCCCAAGGTGCAGCGCAGTACAGGGGGGGAGAGGATGACTTCAGATTTTTTTTTTCATTGCATCCTCCAGCCTTATCTCTCCGCTGTAAATTATAAGGAGACTCCATTGAACTGAATATGAAGATTATATTTGCGAGCGGCGCGTCCTGGAGCGGCCCCGGTCCCACTTTGAAATGAAACAAGCCTTACGGACCCCGAGCCTCCCTTCTCCTCCCTCCCCGTGCGGTCGCAGCCCCCCGGGACCCCCCGATACCGGCCCGCTCCCGGGGGAAGGGAAGAAAAGAGGGAGGGAGCTCCGCTCTGCTCCACGCTGCTCCCGGCTGGCCCCTCGCTCCCGCCCGGGAAGCAGCGGGGAGAACAGCCAGGCTCCCCCGCCTCCCAAAAGCTGTCCTTCCCGAGGCGTCACCCCCCAAAAAAACACTCCCGGGGAGGGCGAGCATCCCCCGTCCCTGCCGGTGGGACAGCGGCGGGGTCGCGCCGTCGGTGCGAGAGCTGCTGGGCTCTGGCGGGGCGAGGGATGCTCGGGCGCCCGCAGCACTTGGTGGGAAGCGTCTGTCTGTTCCCCCCCAGCCCTCCCATTTTTTCTCCTCTTTCTTGGGATATTTTATTTTCCTATTTTATGCCCCCCCCTTTTTTTTTTTAATTTTTTTTTTTTTTTTAAGAGACCCCTGAGAAGGCAGCGAGGTGCCGTCCTCTCCGCCGGGTCTATCTGTAATTGAATCTAGGTCAGTTATTCTAAAGCATGGGAGAGGCTGATTCCCTCTTTCCGACATCAGCCCGGAATTTGGGAGGCGGGGGTGGGGGGGGAAAGGAGGAGAGGGGGGTCTTGCAATTTCATTTAAAATGTAATGGTGGATGAACCGATAAGCAAATAGGGGAAAAAAAAGGCTCTGCTTAAAAGAAAAAAAAAAAAAAAAAGGCATGCTTTTAATATGCTTCCAGATGGGGGGAAAATGATTTACATGGGAGTTTATTTCCTCTTTGCTGATATGAAAGAATTACAGATACAAAACCCACTGATCTATAGAATAAAAAAAAAAAGAAAAGAAATGTTATTTTCCTGTAAAGGTATCAGTTCATTTATATTCATTTAACCATCCATCCATCAATTCACTTTCTCACTCCCTGCACATTCTCTCTGCCTCTGGTAAACCATACCCCACCAATATACTTTTCTGGAATATACAATGAAGTTTCCTTAAAAAAAAGAAATTATATGAGATCCAGCTGGAGTAGATAAAGTGAAGTTTCCCTTCTCCTCCTCTCCCCGGCTCCTCTTTTATGCTGCAGACTTTGAGTAAATTAGCAGTGTGAAAGAGAAAATGGTTTAGTTGGGAAAAAAAATGTCTGTGTATATCAATAAATAATATATGCAGTATAGGTGTTACAGATGTGCCTATATGTGTATTTATAATATACAGAGAGCAAGGTTTGTGTGCTCAACATGTACGTGCTGCGTCCCGGTGCTTGCGTGATCCCAACAGTTCATTCTCTGCCTCTAAAATAAAACACACACATAATTGTACAGCTACTTCCAGCATTCACATATCCACGGCCTCAGATTTAACCACCCACCCAGCCTGCGTATGCTGTAGATATGCATGATATGTATGATACCTGAGCACCTGCAGAGGCTCTGAATTGGAGCAGAACAGCTGGATTTAAATATAAAATATTTCCCTAAACTGTTGGCACGTGTCCTCTGGGAGGGCTGGGGCACCCACAGTGCCCATCTTTTGGGTGGTCTCTGGCACAAGCTTGGCCATGCACAAAGCACACACGGCACGGCTCAGCCTGGCGGCCTCTGACCTCCCAAATCCACCAGGGCCACCACGGCTGAGTTTGTTTGCATTTTGGATGGTACCTGGAGCTGAGATCCAAATTCCCTTGCAGGAGAGCGGCTGGAGAGCAAAGCTAAACCTCTCTGCCGACACCTCCAAGTGCCAAACCAGCCCCACCTGGGAGAGATCTTCCTGTGGCTCTGCCTCGCCGGGTGTGAGGTGGGGACAGGGGGGACTTCCTTCTCCCTGTGCTCTCCGTGTGATGGCCCTTCCTTCACAGGAATGGCCCAGGGAGGATGAGCCCAAAGACAGAGGCTGCCAAACCATCCGTTGTCTCCTGGACACCTTCGCTGAGGCTGGGAGTGGAGGGATGTGGAAAAACTTCTTTTTCTGCTTTAAATGCAGTGGCAAGAGCTGTGTAAGAAGTTGCTTTTTTCTTGTTAAAAGCAGGTAGATAGAGAGACAGACAGATTTGGAAATTCTCTATACATACAGATAAAAATATACATCTTTATCTCCAGCCAGATATGGATATAGATCCGCACAGAATTTTCCTGGCGGTGGCTGTGAAAGACCTCCACGCCGGAGCTCGGGGGGACCTCGTCAGCCTTTCCCAAAACTCCCTGTGCAAATAAAGGCAGCAGGCAATCCCCCCCAGATCAAAGGGGCTGGTGGCACTGTGGAGCCCAGCACCTCGTGGGTGCCTGCCCTGCGCAGAGCCCACCCGCCCGCGCTCCACATCAAAGGCTGGAGTTCCCCGGCTCCGTGTTGGAAGTGACACCTGCAGATGTTCCCCTGCCTCGTGTTTCCAACCCGGACCTGAACAAATACATAATCATATCACATAGCATAATTAATAGTGCTATCACCATGAAGGACTCTTAAAGGGAAGGCTGTTGAAAGAGAGTTCCTGAAGATAATCCTTTTAAAAGGTTTCCTTAAAATGCAACCACTAGCGGGAATAAGGCAGGTTTAGTTCCAACATCTTAATACCTCTGCAGAGCAGAGTTTTAGATCTTGTAAATGTCTTTCCTTTAATAGTAGCTTGACTTTTGATTTGGGACTTGTGCTTTTTGGAGGATCTTGCGGCTGTTGTGGTTCTCTACAGAGAAGGTCCTTGAGGAGGCCTAGGCTGGCTTCCTAATCAATTGACCTGTCTGGGACTCCTAACCTCATTCCTGCTGGAATTCTGACGTGGTCCCATCCTGTTTGGGCTGGTGTCCTGCATTTGTGTCTAATGACCCATTTGAACACTTTTCAGGGTGCTGCTTAATTTGTTGTTTTTTTCCCTCATTTTGGATGACCCCCTGGCTTCTGGCCCACGTGGAGTGGGGTTCAGCTGCTCCCCAGCTCTTTCCTTAGCACTGTCTCCTCCACTGCGCTCAGAGAATTCCTGCATGACGTTGCTGCCAGGCTTGGTGAGTAAATCACTTTATTTTGGCTTTCCCAAATGATGCCTGTGTGAAATGAGCAGAGCTGCACAGTGACCTGCGTGTCCGAGGGATAAACAGGCACCAGTGGGTTCTGCCTGGTGCCCCCTCACCCCTTCTTCCTCAGCCTTCCATCCCAGGAGCTCTTCCCATAGTTATTTGGCATCCTCACATTTCTCAGGTTTTGCATGGAGAGGGCAAAGCTTGAGGAACCGGGACCACCTGGTGGAGCAGAACCCTGGCAGGAGAACCTGGGAGCAGCCAGGTCCTGCCTTTTGCTGTCACTGCTTTTCTGGAGCTCTGAGCCAGCCTCCTGATTTTCAGCAGGAAAAGTTTAGATTTGTGAAAAATGTTGTCAAATTGGTGTGGAATTAAGTGAAGGCTTCTGGAGTAACGGATGATGGACACCTCCTCCCAAGAGCAATAATTAAAAATTCAAAATAAAAATTAAATTCAGTTAAATCAGATATTTTTACTTTGTCTTACAGCTGTGGACAGTCCTTTAGACTATCCCAGTGCAAATTCCTCTGTCGGTGGCAGGTTTGGTGTCCGATCTCTCTAATCTCACAAGGCCCCTGGGACACCAGGGATCTCCATTCCCAGGGAAGTGCAGACCAGGCTGTTTTGTTGTGGCACTGTGCATAGGGAAAAACCTTTAGAAGGCAGCAAGAGCTCTTTGCTGTGCTCTGGCTGCTGTCCCCTCTCTCGGAAGGTGGCACTGCTGCTGTTTGCCCAGCATGCTCAGAGGTGGTGCCACCAGAGCTCGGCCTCTCTCTGCAAGTGACAATGGTGAAACCTTTTGGGTGTCCCAGGAGAGCAGGGTCAGGCCGCTCAGATATTTTCAGCTCTTTTGGCTTTGGAGTCAGTGCATGCAACAGAAAATGCGCTGCTGCTGCTGCCACTCGTCACCCGCCAGGCGCCGGGGTGGCACTGGCACCGTTCAGCCAGCAGGAATGGGGAGGCTGAGGGGACCCAAAGGGGCTGAGGACACCCAGGTGGCACAGGGGGTGATGCCCATCACTGGTATCAGGCTCGTATCACCCGCCAGTGATGCACTCTGTGGGCCAGTGTCCCCCTCCCTGACCAAGCTTTACAAACCAAACCCGCTCTGGTTTGAACAATGTCCCTGTTCCCTGCTTGCCCAAGTTTTCTTTTTCCTGATTTATCTTTTGGCTCCCGCTTCCAGGTGTTCTTCCTTATCTAGGTCAGGGCCCTCTGGTTTAGAGTATTTAATTGCTTCTAATTTCTCCAAATTTCAGTGTAGGCATTTTAATGTTTGCCTCCTTCCTTCCCTGTGAGCTATTAGCACGAGCCAGTTTTTTCCTTACATAGACAAGGGTTTTTCCCCTCTCCTCCTACTCCTTCCAGCCCTACTTACATGGGAATTCCCCCAGCAGGCACTGAAAGAAGAAAGGGAATTAGATCTTTATCAGAGCCTTACTTTCACCCAAGTTTTCCTTAGATCAGGGAGTTAAATAGAGGCCAACAGAAGCCAAACAAATGCTTTCTCTCCTACCTAGAAATAACCCTCCTGCAGCCAAAAGTATTCCCTCTCCTCTTTTGGAGGCAAACCAGAGCTGGTGTGACTGTGTGTCCTTCTTTCAGATGTACCAGTGTCAGTCCCCTGCCATGGTTGAATTTCACGGGTTCTCTCTTTGCCCACCAAGTGCCAGGCAAAACAAGAATTACATTTCTAGTAGAAAAAAAAAAAAAAGAAAAAAAATAGAGAAAAAGAAAATTAAATCCCAGTGTTGCTTCAAATCCCTGCCAACTTTCCAGGCCTTCGTAACTCAGCCAAAAATAAGGCCACAAACCCATTTTGCCTCATTTGCAGGTCACCTTGAAGGGTAGATGAGGAGTTCTTTCAATAGCATTTCTTTCAAGGGGATTCAGTGAGAAAAGTAGCAGTGATTGAAATTCCCTGTTTCCTTCCAGATCCTCAGGTTTTCCTGGAGGATATACAAACACCCCAGCAACTCCCCACTGTGGATTTTCGCTCTGTTTGCAGTGACTCGTGGGACTACAGAGGTTTGGCACAAACATACTTCAATGTAATTTTTTAATCACCTCTTGGCCTCCCAGCCCACACATAGCAGCAGGGCTGGAGGAGATGCCGACAGAAAAATGGGACAGCATCTGCTTCCCACTCAAACCCAGCTCCTCCGTGAGCTCTCCGTGATGTCCTGGTGAAAGCACCTTCTGAGCTGAGCAGACAAGCATCAGAAACCACGGGAAGGAGGTGCAAACTAGAAAAATGAGAAGTGCCCTGATGCCTTCTCTCTTGGGGACAGGACGATGGGTAGGTGCTTAGAGGCATCAGGGTGTTTCTCTCTGCTCCCAGCCTGTGTCAATCCTCCTCCTTCAGTGTGGAGCTGAGTGGGGACAGAGTTCCCTTGCTGAGACATTGGGAACAGAAGGTCAAAATGTCTACGTGCTTCAGTTTAGTCCAAGTGCTTTTCCCAACCTCAACTGATAAGTGATGAGCAAGCCTTCCCTTCCACGTGTACCCATGCATATGGATAGACACGGACATACACACACATGTATATAAATAGATCTCCTTAAATTTAAATAGATTTATGCCCAAGGACAGGAGGGTGGGTATGAGGTCATTACAAAGAAAGAAGTTGTAACACATCCATATGTTCTCTTGTGGGGATTCAATCTATAGCAGGTTGTATGCAGTGCTAATACTCCTATTAATTTCTATTTTTCATTGTTGTTTCCACATTTGTCAGGCTCCGATGAAGGGATAATGAAGCGAGAGGATGTTAACTGCAAATTAATCAACCCTGTCTGGGAGTGTAACACAGGTTCCTGTTTGCTTCCCCTCTTCACCCAGGAACGATAACACACTTTCTACATCACCACCAGGAAAACCTCCTGGGTGCTGTGACAGAGCAGAGAAAAAAAGAACAAGGAAGAATGAGAGACACCCTGGCTGAGAAACTTCTAATTCTCCTTGAAACCATCGAGTTTGAATTGTAAGAAAGCTGAGGAAGCTGAGGTCGTGCTAATTTTGCAAGAAGAGCTTGTTGGAAACGCTGTGTTGGCCATGGGCAGGTTGGACATTTTGTTGTCTTTAACTCCTGAAGTGTCAGAACCTTTTTTAGAGTTTATTTTTTCACTGGGGTGTGTCCCTGCCCATGGCAGGGGATTGGAATGAGATGACCTTTAAGGTCCCTTCCAACCCAAGGCATTCTGTGATTCCCCAACTCTCTGATTGACTGGTGCTGTGCATGCGGGACAGGTGTATTTACAAATATTGGGATCTTTTTATTGCAAATTGTCTTGCTTGGCTTTGGAGCTTGGTGTCTGTGAGCCTGGTCTGGTTGTGGTGTCTGGTGTGAGGCGGGAGGTTCCTTGTGCCAGGATGAATGGCAGCAGAGCCAGAGAAACCCCGGTTCCCCAGGTCCCTTGGGAGAGACTGGAGCAGCAACCAGCCCCAGGAATGCATCCTCTCGTGGATACACACTCAGGGTACCCTGCCAGCATCCCTTGGGAAAACACTGGTGCTTTGAGCACCTGCTTTTTGCAGTTTGGACTTGGAGCCAGGCAAACACGGGAATTTCTACTCGGGTGTTGCGTTGCTGATGGATTGAATTTGGTTCTATGCAGAGAGGCCAGTGGAGTTTAACTACCCAGACTCATTTTGTGCTCAAGGAAGGAAACAAGTGCAGATTTGGGATTGCTCATTAATTGCTCACCCTTGTGACGATCACTCGGTGCTGGTTCTGGTGCCAACTTAGATTTCCTTTTGGAAAACTTCCTTCACCTTCCCCATATCTCGGGATGCAGGTCTTCGCAGCCAAGTCCATCCCTGCTGTGGCAACCCGGGGTGCCTCCAGTTCCCTGCAGCAGCACCAGCACCCAGATGTGGACCTCATTTCTTGGATATTCACGTGCCACCCTGCCCAGCTCCCAGGGTGCTTGGATAGCAGCATCCATAGATCATTTACCTTTCCAGGGAAGGAAGTACTTGGTCAGACCAAAATTACCATCAATAAATTCATGTAGCTGTAGCAGCTCTCCTACCCTGTTAGGGGCACATACTAGCCCAAATAAATGGGTGTCTGCCTCATAAATACAGAAAACTTTCTGTAGTCCTAAAAATGGGCATTTCATGGACAAGCTCATACTGCCCAGGGCAAGCAGCACTCCGGGCTCATGTCCAGAATAATTAGGAAATGCGGCAAGATTTAAATGTGTTGCTGTTTATTAGAGAAGAGGCATTGTAGATGATTTGAGCATGCCTTAAAGGGATTTCTCCCAGCCTCTGTCCCTTCCTTTTATCACCTTCCTCATTCCAGTCCTTGGCACAGTCCTCTCTCTTTTACTGATTAAACACTTGATCAATTGATCAATTAATCACCTGATTGACCCAGATTTTTTACGTATCTATCCCCCAATTTTTTTTTTTTATTTTTTTTTGTCTCCCCAGCCTAGATTTATCACCAGTCCTTCCTTTTTGAAATGCAAGGTTTTGACAACAAAGTGTTCCCTGATCATTGTCCTTCCACACATCTCCCAGGGTATTGCCTTTCTTGGGATCTCTGTACTTTATTTGGAGGCACTGCATGACAGGTTTCTGCAAAGCTTTCCTGGAAAAGCAGCTGAACCTCACAGTCTACCCTGTGTTTGGGTCAGAAAATTTGTTTAGGCTCCATCCTCTGCACTTGGGTCATTGGGATTAAACCCAGAATTTTTCATTGTCTCTTCCCCTCTTTTTCTTCCCTTCTTCCTTTTGTCTTTTCCCTCCTGACGAGCGCAGAGAACATATTTTCTGACAAATACTTAACTCCGTGGATTTCAAAAGGGATGGATTTTGTTCCTCACCCACCATCTCCACTCCAGGCTCTCCAAGCTGAAACATCTCTGTTCGTTCTGTGGGCCACGGGAAAAACAAAGCAGTGGAGAGGGACGCGAGTATCCTGGAATTCACTTCTCTGGTGAAGTGAATTCACTGAGCTTCTCAGTGCTGACCCGTGGCCACTTCAGGGGCTCTTGCATAATGCTTTAAGCCCCATGCTTCTTTTGTTTTGTGCCCAGCCCACGAATTCAGTTTTTAATAAGAAATCCCAGAAGTGTCTGTGAAGGATCCAGGCTCCCGTGCATCACCGGTGCAGTGCAGACGTGGGAGCTAGCGCTGGCTCCCCTGGGCCCATGGTCTCCATCTCCTGGGATTAATGAGGGTCCAGTGTAGTCCTTGCCTTCTCCTCTTGCAGAAGCGTGCAGCGGAACTCAGAACTGCCTCTGCCTCTTCAGGCATCTTCTCCATGGCATCACGTGCATGCAGCTGCTGCTTGGAGAGCCTTGGAGAAGCGGGAGGAAGGCAAAGCACGGATCTGATTTCCTTTCCTCACTGCCCCCATGGTGGGAGGAGCAGCATGCTTCGGGTGTAGCTTACCCTGCCTAAAGTCTCAAGAAAGTCACCTGTTAAACCTGACTCTGGCTCTTTGTCCTCTGGGATTCAGCTGTGCCTGGCTGATTGTCTTCCACAGGCCCACATCAAGAGCTTGCGCAGAGGAACAGTGGCTGCCCCTGGATCCCTGGAACTGTCCAAGGCCAGGTTGGATGGGGCTTGAAGTAAGCTGGGATAGTGGAAGGTGTCTCTGCCCCTGGCAGGGGGTGGAGAGAGATGGTCATTTAAGCTCCCTTCCACCCCAAGCCACGTCTTGATCCAAACAGCAGAGACCTGTCTCTTCTCCCATGCCAGGGCTGGGATTTAAATGTGGTGATCAGATCTATGCAAACTTCATTGGAGTTTAGGATCCTAAATCACACATACTTGTCTAAAAATAAAATACAGGCTCTAAAACATCTCCAAGCAGTTTAGTTCATTTTTGTGGCAAGATGTGAGATATTTCTAAATGGAATCAGGAATGCAGAGAGCAGCCAGGCACATTTTAATTCTAATTTTTCCTATATATCAAGCGTTAAATTAACAAGTGAGGGAGAACCCTCCTGAAGAGCTATCTGTGGTTTATATAGGCATATCAGGATAAAATTACTCTGGGCTGTGGTTTGTCTGGATCTTCCTGGAGCTGCAGCAGTAAAGACTAAAATTGTGCTGCTCTTGGAGGCTTTGGGTTTGCTGCTGTGGATCCTGTCTTCTGACTAAGCCTGGGTTCCTTGCTGGTGTTAGAGAACTATTCCCTGGAGATGGTTTACACCCAGGCAGGGGGCAGAGCTCCTCAGAAGGTAAAAAAATGGTGAAGGGCTCAGGAGAGAGACTTTTATTTGTAATCATGCGGGTGTATGGCTCAAATAGCAGAATTAGAGAACCACGGAATGCTTTGGGTTGGGAGAACCTTAGAGCCCAGCCGATGCCACCCTCTGCCATGGGCAGGGACACTTTCCACCATCCCAGATTGTTCCAAGAACTGTCCAGCCTGGCCTTGGACACTGCCAGGGATCCAGGGGCAGCCACAGCTGCTCTGGGCACCCTGTGCCAGGGCCTCACCACTCTCACAGGGAACAATTTCTTGTGTCTCTCTGACCCAAATTTCCCCTTTTTCAGTCTGATCCCTCCCTCCTTGCCCTGTGACTCCAGTTCCTGATGAAGAATCCCTCTCCAGCTTCCTTGTAGCCCCTTCAGATTCTGGAAGGTCTCCCACGTTCTCTCCAGACTGAACAGCCCCGGTGCTTGTTTTTAGTCTCCAGTGTTTGATGGAGAGAGTGTTTTGGTAGGGAAGTCTGATGTTCCAAGGAAATATTCGGCAGACAAAGGGATGGTTTCTGCTTCTGAATGATCAGTGCAACACAAAGAAGATTTTACTATCATCCCACCGATTTACCTTTTTTGTGTCTGTATTGAGAATGAGGATTGCTGTCACTGCCCTCAACTTGGAGTAATTCAGTTCAAAATCAGAATGATCTTCAAATTCTTTTATTTGCTGCATGGTCCTTAATCTGCTTTAGTGAGGTTTTTGGAGTCATTAACACCATACTGGTCACTTCTGGTTGTGGCACAGCTGGCATGAACCATCCACAAACACCCAAATTCTCCTGGTCCTGACTAAAGTAGTTGTGATTGACTTTCTCTGAAGCTCAGTTATGAAATGCTTCAGTGCATTGAACATGATTCTTTTTTTCTCACTCCAAGTCCCAGGAGGACTGACTCCAGGTATCCCCACTCCATGAAATATTGTCTCTGCAGCCAGGGAAAGCAATCTCTTGAGTATGAACCTTGAAGCAGAGGAATGGGTGATTTCTCAGCAACCTTTTGATATCATCACACCTTCAGTCTCTTGGGGATTTATGGACTTTGCCAGTACATGGGACTGACTCTGGATACTGAATGCCTAATTTTCTCCAAATTTATAATTATTCCCTTTGCACTTTTTGTGTCCTATAGCTGTGGGAGCGGTATCATTGTTCCCTTTTCATGGATGGAAGGGTTGTGTTGCACAGAGATTCCTGGGAAGTGTTCCCAAGTCTGCTCTGCATTGTGACTTCCTCCTGTAGTGCCAGTTTGTTGAGGAATGTGTGTTTCCTGATGGCTGATGTTAAACCTTTTACTTCTCCTTGTTTTTAGGGTCAGGCTCCCTCAGGGTGAGCATTTCCGGAGGTGACCCTTTTCCCCCGTAGAGCAGAAGTGGGATATAGCTCCACCTTTTTCAAGTCTGTGTATTTGGCCACAGTGATGGACCCTGAGATTGTCCATGTCCTTCCAGGAATATTTCCAGGTGTCATTTGCTGAAGTAAAATCCTGGCTCACTCTTTAGGAGGTTTCAGCTCCTTTAATGTCCCCACAGAACTGTGAGTGGCCACGTGGACCTGGAGCTCAGGAGAGCTCCCTCTTCCCCAGCCCACCAGACCCTCCTTGACTTCATTTGTTCTTTGCTCATGGTTACTTATGACTCAGAACACTATATAGGGAAAATGCGAGCATTTTCAGCCAGACTTTAATGAAATGTTTTCAAACTTCCCTCAGTTTTGAAGAAGCAGCACTGCCCGTTCCCTGTGGAGTTGTGTTGGGGCTGCCAGCTGCACTCCCTTAGGGAGGCTGCAGGGTCAAGGGGGAAGAAGCACCACAAACCTCACCTGCTCCAACCCCGCACCATCTGCTGGATCAATTAAAAGCTGGAACTAAAAACTAATCCAGGAAGAGGCATGAGGGCACAGTTCTTTGCATTCCAAAAGTTATTTTCCAGCCTGTTTCTCCAAACCCCAACCTACTAGATGGTATCCTACCAGTCCCTATGCTCCTCTGTCTTCCCAGTAGACTTACACATACTCCAGAGGTGGCGGCAGCAGGAAGTTTAGATTCATTATCCCACTTTTTCCTGGCACTAAAGTTGACCCCTGACATACTAGGCTACAACAGCTCTGTATTTGCTGCAGTGCTGGGAAACGGCAGCAGGAATTACAGCAGTCCTGCTGAGGATGTTATGTATTATGATCAGGGTTTCCAAAAAATTCCTGCCACGTTGCCCCCCCTGCTGCTGCCACTGCAAAAACTGAGTTTTACCCTGGCATCATCACTGACTGTCTCCATACTTACCTCGTGGACACACTTATGGCTGGTGTTAAGAATGTGTTTTTCATCTCTTCCATGTTTTCCAAGGTTCTTGAAGCACCAGGAGACGAAAGAGCTGGAGAGCCACTAAAAGAGCCATGGAAGCATGATGCAAGCAGCCTCTGCTTACTGCCTTTGGGAATTGTCAGGCTTCAGGTGGATTTGTGTCCTCAGGGAGGTTCTGGCTCAGGGGAAGCATGGAGATGCTCGGTTGGATGTTTTGGTAGCTGCTACAGAGTTGTTTCTTATTGCTGCACGCTGACCTGTTGCTTTGTGTAAGCTGCTTTACACCAGTGACAGAGCAGTATAAGAATTGCTATTTTTTGTCCATGAGACATGGAATTGCTATTTTTTTGTCCTGTCTTCCACCTTTGCAGTCTCTCAGAGCTCCCACTTTGACTCCAGAGTGCCACTGAGACCATGAAAGAAATGTTTAGGAGCTGTTCTAAAGCTGGGTTTAGCAGCTTAAATGAGCTGTAACGCTCAGCATTACAGAGAGCATGTCCCTTTCCCTCCCTTATGGAATGGCAGTCTGCAGGGATGGAATTCCAGCTCCCACCTCACCACACAATTATTGACAGGCATGGTTGGCATACATTATTTAGGTAATTTGGCAGGTGCCATATGGGAGCCACCTGGACAGGACAAGTGCTGTCATTCCCAACAGGCCCAGGGATCCCACTCCTGCATCTGGAAGGTGACAGAGCTTTGGAAGGGTATTCAGGGAGTGATGGGCAGTGTTGGCACCCAAGGGGACCATCATGAGGTTCCCACATGGCAAAGTCCAGTGGGACACATGCAGGGAGTGCCTGGGTATGGCTGGTCTTGTGGTGGCTCCTGGTCACTGCTGGAGGGTGTTTGCTTAGGGCACCCACACTTCTGGCTCTGGCACAGGCTGGCCAGAGCAGCTGTGCCTGCCTCATCCCTGGAAGGGTTGGATGGGGCTTGGAGCAGCACGGTGTAATGGGAGGTGTCCCTGCCATGGCAAGGGGTGGAACTGGATGACCTCTAAGGTCCCTTCCAACTCAAGCTATCCTGAAATTCTGTGGGGTCACAGAATCAAATGTAGGTGTTGGCTCAGGCTGGTGATGCTGGCAAGAGTCAAGGAAACACCACAAAAGCCAGACTGGTCTGGTTCCTACAGCCTTTGGCTGTCCCAGCACACAACTCCAGAAGGCAAGGAAGCTCAGCTGAGGGTGCTCTGAGGGAATCTGCTCTGAGGGTCCTCTTAAACTGCTGCATCTCCTGTTCTCAGAGGGCACTGGCAGCACTTGTGAAAAACAAAAAGCCTGCAGAGCCTGTGGTGCTCTTTGTGAGGTGAGGGATTCATTCCCACTGCTCCAGGAAGTTCATCTAGGGAAGATTTCCCACAGTATTATAGGAGCCATAATGTGGTCTTAAAATAAACCCAAGGAGTCCATGGAAGTCCAGGTGAGGAAGCCTGAGCTCCATGAGCAGTGTGAGGGCTCTGACCCACCCTCATCAGTGCTGCTGTCTGCTCCAGGTGAGTGATTGCAGTGCCTGCTGTGCTGAGGAGTCTCCTGGAGAGGTTCAATTAGGAGGCAGCAGCTGATGAGCTGCTGTGTGAGCACCTCAGGGAACCTTTCCCAGATTAGTCACGAGAGCCAGCCCTTGCACCACACTCATCACTAACTCATGTCAAAGTGCTCTGTGAAGTGCTGCTGCCCTTGCATAGGTGAGCAAGTAGGTTTCCCAGAGCTGCCTAGAGGGCCAGAGGTGGAGAGGGGTATCTGTGTCCTGGAGCAGGATCCCTGGCTTCTGCATTTCCACAGGGAGAGATGTACAAGTCTTGGCCGGAAGACAACAAAGCACCCCCAGCCCTTGTGGCCCAAAAGGCAGAGGTAAATAAGATGTGGGAATATCTTCCTGGAGGGATTTTGACCATCTCTGTTGTATCTGGGGGGACTGACAATACCTCCATCAATTCTCTTGGAAGCTGACCACCCCTTTGCCTTCATTCCATCAAGTTCTCTGGGAAAATTTCCATCTCCCACTTGTCTTCTGCTACTTCTAGTGCAGTGAGGGGCTGCAGCTCCTTCCAGCACAGGCCCTCCACCTAGATACAGCTGCTCTGTTTCCCTGCTGGCTTTCAGCAGCACTTTTCCAGCTTCATGGAGCATTTATCCTGGCCTGCTACCCCTCCAGAGTATTGGAAGTTCTGCTGCTGTCTCCTGTGAGGGCCAGTGTCTCCCAGGGGTTTCCCTTGGGGTCCTGGCTTGCTCATAAACCACAAGAGGTGGCCCATGGCAAATGGACTTCATCCTCTCTGCCAAGGCCAGCAGCTTCTGGGTATTGGTAGCCTGAGGCTGCCTTGTTCAGGTGGAAATTGTCTTCTGCACTCAGGAACTGCAAGATATAAACCCCAAAGCTGCCAATGAGCTAAAAGAGCAGGAATTGTGGTTAAGTGTAAATAAACCCTGCTGTCTGCTGTTCCATATCTGTCTGTGCTACTGCTTTCTAATATCTGTGCTTCTCTTTCTAATATCTATGCTTTTCTGTCTCCAGTGTG
Source organism: Certhia americana (assembly GCA_018697195.1). Lineage (NCBI taxonomy): Eukaryota > Metazoa > Chordata > Aves > Passeriformes > Certhiidae > Certhia > Certhia americana. The sequence continues at coordinate 25,751,484 of CM031865.1, forward strand.
TTGCTGCAGAGGTTCCAGTTTGAAGTTCAGAGCAAATGAATTTCAAAAGCTCTCCCAGGGAAAGCTCCTGTGAACTCCTAGAGAGAGGGTCAGAGAGGACACAGCAGATTCTGGATGTCACAAGAGCAGCAGAGAAGCAAAATATCGCCTCAGGGTGTCTGTGGATGTGTTCCTCTGAAGTGAGAGATGCCCTGATCCTGTGCCTGACACCAAACTCCACCAGCCTGTGCATCCCGGGACCAAAAATTGCTGCAGCACCAGAGTCAGCCAAAGCCCTGCAGGGGTGTTGGAAGGGGCTGCTGATGGGGAGATTTCTGCCTGATGGGAGGCAGAACAGTGATTTCATGGATTTTCTGAGCTCTGTGTCGTCCTGTAATGAGAAGGTGCTCAAAATTCTTGCCTGCTCTCTCAGCTTGCACCGTAGGGGGATGGAGGCTGAGGGAAAACTGACGGGAAAATATTTACAAACCTAACTACTGAGTGAGGCCTCTCTAATGGAGGATTTAATCTGCAGGACATTGTTATCTCTGCTAGGTTTTCTATATCTTATGTACTCAATAAATGATTGCTAAAGTAATTCAGCATTCTCCTCTCAATCAGAAAACACAGCCCCATGTCAGGTACCCAATCATGCTCTCATTCAGCAAACAGAACCCAGGCAGGCCAGGCCCATGTGTGAGGAAACTCTGAAAATAGGCCTGAAATGCAGGCCTGGAGCTTGAAAAGGTGATGGGAACACTCTGTGGCCAGAGTTTGTAGGAATGAGGTTAGGAAGAGCTGCAGGAAGCCATCCACAGGGAAATTACATCAGAACCACTTACGGGATGGCAGCCAGGTGTTGAAGTGCTCAGCTATACCCTAAAACATTTCCCTGACTTGCCACTGCTGAAAAAATCCTGGGCTTCTGTCTCTCCATGCCCGGGGGCACTTCCTTGTGGCCTGCATTCTCACTGCAAGCTGTGAAGCACCAATATATTCACAGAGGTGCTTTCCTTTGTTGCTGACACTCAGCACCCTCCACCAAGCACACTGGTCCTTCCCTTGTCTCCATCCCTCCCTTGGTACCCATCCAGGGATGGATCCCCTGGATCTTCCCCCTCCAGCCCTCTGTGTCCCTCCTCTGTGCTGCATTCTCAGTTCTTCCAGCCTAAAATTCCAGCTGTGTGGGGCTGTGCCCCCTCTCCAGTGGGTGCAGCCCCAAGTTGCGATGCCCCCTTGAGGGATGTTGAGAGCCTCCTTCTACCTCAGATGAGTGAGTCTGAGCACTGGAGTTGGAGGTCCTGGGCTGAGCTGCCACCGTGGTCCCCTGGGATGTGGCTGCAGCTTTGCCCCCTGGTCCCTGTGGGGTGTAACTCAGTTCTGTGTACGGAGCACTTCCATTCTGCGTCTTCAGACCTGGGTCAGATTTAATACAGTCTGTGAGAAAGGCTTAAAACAGCAAGGTTTGAGATTGAATTATGGTCTAATCTGCCACTAATAGAACCTGACCAGATCCATTATTCACTGTCAAATCACTGCATTTGCTATTAAAACACAGTGTGAACTTCCCTAATTTCTGTCGGGTTAGGACCATATCCATCATCCTCGCCTGAACCGACACCAGGGTAGTGCAGATAACACAGACAAATTTAATGTGGTTAATTCACCAGTGGTGCTGGGGAGGGAGGGGCTGGGGAGTCCTAGGAGGAAAAGGATGGATGAGAGCAAGCTGCAGTTTGACATTGCAAGGGGTGATGAAATTGCACAGGGCCTCTTTAGGATGGGGAGGTCTGAGTGACCCTGGTGCTCTGACAGCCTGACCTAAAACTGTGCTCAGAGGGGAGGGGACACAGGAGGGGCCATTTCTGTGGTCTGGGGCAGGGGAAAGGGAGCAGAGACCATAACCACAGCCCCCAGATGTGCAGTTACACCACCCTTGCTGCAGCTGTCACAGCTTGAGGTTGCAGCCCCTTTTTCATGGGCAGTGAACACCTTAGAAATCAGCTCAAGCTTTCTCCCAAGTGATGCCATCCTTGGGAAGGAAGAGGTGGGATCAAACTCTGCCTCACTCCCTGGTTGGCATCAACCTTCTGCATGGAGGGCAAATACCCTTTGGGGTAAATTGAACTGCTTGTTTGCAGCATCCTAAATTTACCCAGGAGACCGCAGCAGATGCCTGGAGAGTAAAACAAAGGCTGCCTGGCCTGGTTCAGCTGCGACTCATACCAGGACTTTGGCTCTTCATTTGCAGAGGTGGAAAGAGTCTGTGAATCTGGTGAGCTGGCAAAAAACCTTTGGCAGAAATTCTGTGTTTATGTGTTGTCTCTTCCTTTTTTGCTGTCTATGTCTGTGCTAATTCTAGAAATAAAGAATTATGAAGGTAAATGCCTGCCACGTTGACCAAAGGAAAGGGAACTAGAGACAGATGAGACCATTACAAGCATTTTCAAGGGTAAACAGATTCAGATGGCAATGGGGATTAGAATAATTCATTACTCAAAAAGTGGGAGTTGTCATTACCTGGTCTAATGAGTTGACACTGGTGAAGAGAGACTTGTCACCACAGAAAACAAATATTAGGAAAGAAAAATAAACAATTCCAGCTGGGTGGTGAAGACTTTATCTGACCACTCTCTCCTGGCTGGAATGAGTCCAAGCAGCAGGTCTGCCTTTGGAAGAGTTTGTGTTTCACCCATCTTTACCTTCAGCACAGCTCCTGTGTTGCAAGGACCAAGGCTTTGGGGACTCAACCAGCCTTCAGCAACTGGTGGATGAATCTGCCTCACACTCAGCACGTGGTGTATAAGCATGTGAGTGCTACTCCTTCCAAAGGGGAATAACCAAGCAATTCTGAGGGCTATCTGGATAAGCCCAACGTTGCAGATCCTTCTCAGCTGGTAGAGATTCCTGTATCTTTATTAGACCTTGTCCATGAGGATCTGACCCTGGAAAACTTTATCCCTCCTCCTACTTTTGTTCAGGATGTAGCCACCTGTCATGGCAAGCTCTGTCGCTTGACCTCCCAAGGCTTCTGTCTGGGCCAAGAGTTCATGGACAAGAAGAAGAAACACTTTGGCTTTTTATCAAAACCAGATTCTTCGGTGTTTGTGCTCCTTCCAGAGCTGCCATTTGCACCTCCCCCAGCTGGGCACGACGAGGCAGATGCTCAGGAATCCACCACATCTGCATCCTGGATCAGCACTCATATTTAACTTCCATGACTCTCTAAATGCCTGCCAGAGGATTTGGGAGGGTTGTGTACACAAGCACCAGGCTTGCACACACAGATGGACTTCATGGATGCTTCCCAAGGGACAGGTGAGGAATGGAGCAAAGAGGAGAGGCGAGGAAGCTGTGGGGTCATTCTTGACTGCCATCTCCAAAGGAGCTCTGTTAAGGTGCAAAAAAACCAGAGTGCCACAGGGCTAAAGGTCTCACAGGGTCAAAGATGCTGTCACAGACATGTTCCCACAGTAATTAAGAACATGCCAGGAGCTTCGGAGTCTCTTGGGACAGGAAGCAGCACATGTCAACCTCCATGTGTGTGTGCAGCTCAGTCAACAGGGGATCACACACAATTGCACTGGGAAAGGTTCTTCCTGAAATTGTAGGAAAGGCTCTGCTTGACCTGTAGGAGCCAGGGAAGAGCATCTGCTTGGAGCTGCATCTCCTGTGCACCCTCAGGAGAGCCCAAGCCACAGGTCAATGCTGCTGTGGTGAGGGGGATCCATACTCAGGTGTGCAGCTTCCAATCCCACAGGCACACACCTGAGGCTGCCTGAAGGAAAAACTAAGGAGAAAGGGATAGCACAGGGTCTCTGCCCTTCATCCACACTCATCTGCAAAGTGGTGATGCTGAACTTGAATAAACAGAGATTTGTGATTCTTCCTAAAGACAACCGTGACACCTCCTGAACACTTGTGCTGGGTTTGCTCAGGCATGGCCTCTGCAATTACTGGGACAAGGAAGGCAACCAAACCCCACACTCCTGTGCCAGGGCCTTGGGACTCTAAAACTGATGGCTTGGCACGGGCAGACCTGACACTGCTGTGCCAGTGCCCAGTACAGAGCTACAGGGGCAGTGTAGGGCCACCAGAGGGGCACTCTATTTGTGGTTCCTTCTCCCTCCTCAGGAGATCAAGGAAAGTGAAAATCATCCCCATTCAATTTGTCAGCCCAAAGGCTAATCCTGGTGGCATGGGAAGATCTAGGCCACAATACATCAGGTAATTCCAATGGAACAGGAGCTCCAAACACAGGTTTCTCCCTCTCCAGTCCCTCCAGTCTTCACTCACTTTGCCTTTTCTGGGTTGTCCTCTCCCAGGGTTGACTTTTTTGCTCTCCCAAATCTTCCACTGCAAGCACTTCAGAGAGGACAGGAGAATGTGTTCTTTCCAGGGGCTAAGGCAATATTCCTTGATCGTGTGTCTTAGCCAGGGAAAAGAAAGGGCTGAGGTCAACATGGAATCATAGAATCATAAAATGGTCTGGGTTGGAAGGGACGTTAAAGCTCATCCAGCTCATCCCTACCATGGGCAGGGTCCCCTTCCACTAGCCCAGGCTGCTCAGAGCTCATCCTGTGCTTGGCTCTGTGTGAGGGAATCTGACTACCAGGATCTGTTTGGAAGGAACTATCCAACTTCCAAGATTGTGCTGGTGGACTGAGCTCAGGGAGGATGCCTCCCCCTCCTGCAGCACCATCCCTGTGTGAGACCCACTGGATGCACTGTGGCTTTGCTGCTGTGGATAATTTTGATGACAGATTTACCTTTGCACACATGAGATGAGCAATACTCACTGTTTTTGCCTGCCCCTGGATCCGTCTCAATTAAAAGGTGCTGCTGGAGAGGGTTTTGTGAGGCAGCCACGGAGCTGTGTGTGGGACGGGAGCACTGCAGTGTCTGCACTGCTCAATTATTCATTCCCCATTTCTGCATATACAAAAGGTTAATCCAGCAGGCACCTGCCACACAAGGAAAGCAGCTCTTTGGAGACAGCTCGATATTATTATTTTTTTTTTCCTGGTGGTTTTTCAAGCATTATCTCTCCTCTCTTTCTTCTGCTGCTGGCGATGTGGGGAAGGGAGCATGGAGGATAATAAAGAGCTTCCTCTTCCCTGGCAGACAGCTTGAGGAGAAAGTTGATGTGGTTGGTGTGGGCAGGATGGACCATGAGTCATTATGATTTTGGAGTTTGAGTCCTCCATCTCTCTAGTTCTCAGCTTCACCAAGCGTTCTCTACCAGAGGATAGATGCATTTGTCCCACTCACCCATGTATAGAGAGGCTGAGTAGATCTGCTGCCTTATTAGTAATAAAGACATTCAGTCCTTTGAGCAAACTCAGCCCTGTGCCCTCCAGCTCACACTGGGGAGCTTCAGAGTGGCCTCATTCCTTGGCATTCCATGAAACAGTGCTTCCCAAGGATATGGAGAAGGAAACTTCACTTTTGCAGTGAGACCAGGCAACAAAACAAGGCAGGAGGTAGTGTGGCACAGCCAGTGCTGCAACAGCCTGGGAGGGAAGGCTCCAGGGCTGTGTCTTCAGCAAACATTGCCATGGAAAGCACATCCTTCCATCAGAGCAGCTTGTGAGGGGGGCATGCAGAGCTCTACATCCTCCTCCTTTCCTCAAAATATGTTTTTTCTTGACATCCAGAGGCTTTGCCCTGCTTCTGTTGGCAAACTCTGACAGAACCTCTGGAGAAGCCCCAGTGTCCTCCTCATGGCCTTGCTCTGCTGTGTTTTTGTGCCTGGGACTCAGGACAAGTTCCCTGTGCTGTTCTGAGCCACCAGGACATGCAGCTTGGAGGAGTTGAGGTTTGGAGGAGAATTGGAGCCAGGAAGGGCTTTTGCCTCACCCTGGGCTACCCTGGAGGTTATGGGGAAGTGAAAGGACACAGCCAGGCAGGTGTGACCTCAGCCACCCACACCTTCCCTGGTGACCACTGCAGACAACTGGGTGACCCACAGTTCTTCCATTATTCATCCTGTTGGGCTGATCTCTCTCCTGGAGCTGTTGGAAAGGTCAGCTCTGTATTAAGGTGCTGAATGAGAAGGTGCCATGGGCTGGAAATTGAGCCTGTCACACCAGAGTGACTCTCACGGATGGTGTTTGATTTACCATTAATATTAATTGTAGCTTTTGAGGGACACTCACAAAGATTTGCCACGTGGTGACTGTCTCCAGCAGTACTTGCCTTTGGAAAAACATAAATACTGTCCAGAAGTTGTTCTGAAAGGGCTGGACTTCTTCCTGCAATGGAGCACAGAGGTGAACAAAGAGGTGTCCAGAAGGCCCAAGTGAAATGGAGCCTATGGGACATGCTGCCATCAATTCCCATGCCATCCCACAGCTCCTGGGATGAGAGGGGAAAGCAGGAATCTCCTGAAACCCATCAGGATTATCAGGCAGATGTGTGGGCACACCGGCAGCAGCTGGATTTCCTGTTGCTGTTGTTCAGTGCTGTGCAGAAAGACACCCTGCTAACTCAGGATATCCCATATGAAGCCACAACACCCAGTCCTCTCCTGCCACAGCTGACCGGGCCACACAAAAATCACCTTGCTGAGAGTTTTCCTCTGTTCCCAAAGAACCTAATCACCTTTGTGTGGGCCACAGAGCATTTCTGCCTGCCCAACAAGAGGTGACTTCAAGGCCAGGGGCTAAATCCACCTCTTTTTCAACGATGAGGTGGCGCTGATCACAAAACTGGGGTGGGTTTATAACCTCTGTGGGCTGGCTGAGAAGAGAAGGAGAGACCAGTGTTTCCAGGTGAATTGCACCATGGAAGGACACATTTCTTTACCTGCTGTTGCTGCAAAGTAAGATTGGCTGACAATGGCTGCCTGGGCTTTTCCACACTCCACTGAAGAACTGCAACACCTTCAGGTCCCCACTTCCAAACCCTGCTTTTTGGAGAGGACAAACCATCCTGTGGTGTAGCCAGTAGTCCCTGCTGTTCAGGGAAGAAGTGCAGGTGATGTGGTTGGATGGCTACAGGTGGTGAAAGGAGCCAGCACTTCTGAGTCATTTGGTTTTCCAGAAATACTTGTAAACTTTCACTGGTATTTCTAAAAAGGATTGGGAGGAAACACCCAGGAAGAGTAAATGTTTCCTTTTGGTCTTTCTGAATGAAAAGACCAAAACCATTTACATTACAAACACTGAGCAAGGAGCAAGTGAAACTTAAATTACCAACAATAGGGAAGAAAACCTGACTGTGCTAATGAGAAAGTTTGACCCACGCTGTGGGGTTAGTTGGAATCCTTTCTCTAGGAATACAGAATGTTTCCAGTTTGGAGCTGGTCAAAGAAAACCCCGGTTCAACAAAAAAGAAGTGGAGAGTCCAGGGGACAGCTGCCATGGAGGCCATATTCCAGCCTAGGTTAGGGTTAGGCTTAGTGGTTAGGGTTAGAGTTGGGGTTATGGCTAGGATTTAGGGTTAGGGGTAAAGGTTAGGGTTAGAGTTATGGCTAGGGTTAG
>CM031866.1:52404-70112 GCA_018697195.1 Certhia americana
ATTCCAGGACATGGATGAACCAGGATTCCAGGTCATGGATGAACCAAGGTGCCAGGCCATGGATGAACCAGGATTCCAGAATATGGATGAACCAGGATTCCAGAATATGGATGAACCAGGATTCCAGGCCATGGATGATGAACCAAGGTTCCAAGTCTTGACAGGACATGGATGAGCCAGGATTCCAGGCCATGGATGAACCAAGATTCCAGGACATGAATGAACCAAGATTCTAGGCCTTCACAGGACATGGATGTCCTGAGATTCCAGGACATGGATATCCCCAGATTCCAACTCCTGACAGAAGATGGATGTTTCCAGATATGGCTGGAATGGAGCTGGGAAGGCACCTGGCTTCCAGAGAATCAAAGAATATAAAATATCCTGAGTCAGGACAAACAAGGGACAAGATCCATCCCCCTGGCCCAACAATCCCATCCTGTGCCTGAGGAAAAAAATTCCCTTGTTGAGAGGAAAACTTGTCCAGAGCCAGGATCCATGCAGGGATGTGGCAGTGCTGGCTTTGTGCTGCTCCTTTGAAGTGGCTGAGTTGGTGCTTTTAGGAAGAAAAGTCAAAATATGGGAACCTGAAAGCAGCATTTGAGTTGTGGGATGTAATTTAGGTGTCAGAGGGAATCGAGGGGCTGAACTGAGTAAGGAGAATCCCGGGATGTTCCTTCCCTCTGGGAAAATCGTGGATCAGGTGAGATCCATGGATACAGAGCTGGGATCCATCCACAGAGGTGAGTGGGAGAGTGAAGAGTTTGGCTGTGGAATGTTGGCATGGAAGTGTCCCCAGAAATGCTCTACCCCCTGACTGATTTAAAGAACGATCAAACAAACGTCTGTCCAACTGCACAGAACTTCCAGCTGATCTCCTCTGTATTCTGTTTATACAACATATCAGAAAGAGTTATAAAACCCATAATATTTATGGATTAATTGTAGCCCTTGGAGATTTTCCAGGCTATTTTCATATATATATTTAGGCACAATTTCAAATAAGCTCCTTCACATCTCTTTACTCCCTTCCTTTCCCACCCCCAGGGTGGCTCTGCCTGTTCCTCCTGAGGATTAATATGTGAGTTGAACAGAATCTAAAAATGATTTCAAGGGATAAATGCAGCAGCTGACCAGAGCCAGGCTTCAGTTTTCCATCTCTCCTAAGGTGGAGACCGTGGCCCTGTCCCTTCCCTTTCCTCAGGGGGTTTGTGACCCGTGGAGGTGGCAGAGGAGCCCATCAAGAAGGATTTGGGTTTTACTAACCCTCAAGGAGTTTGGAAGCGTTTGGAAAGGTCAAGGATGCAGCAGCCACTGTGATAAGGGAAGGAAATGAGGCAGAATGGCCATGGTGGGACAAAAAGTGGTGGGAATTTGGGATTTCCCTTGGATCTCTCAGATCTCCTGAATCCCACAGCTCGTGTAGGGCATGAGGGCAAAACTCACTGTCTGAGGGATGTCAGATGGTGGATTTTGGGGTGCCACTTGAACTTGGGTGAGATTGGGATATCTGTGTCCTGTCAGGGCCTGGAATCTTGGGATATCCATGGCCTGGAATCTCGGTTCATCCATGGCCTGTCAGGATTTGGAATCTTGGGATATCTGTGTCCTGGAATCTTGTTCACCCATGTCCTGTCAGGGCCTAGAATCTTTCTCAGGGCCTGGAATCTCAGTTCATCCATGTTCTGGAATCTTGGTTCATCCATGTCCTGTCAGGGCCTGGAATCCTGGTTCATCCATGGCCTGGAATCCTGGTTCATCCATATCCTGAAATCTTGGTTCATCCATATCCTGGAATCTTGGGATATCCATATCCTGGAATCCTGGTTCATCCATATCCTGAAATCTTGGTTCATCCATATCCTGGAATCTTGGTTCATCCATATCCTGAAATCTTGGTTCATCCATATCCTGGAATCCTGGTTCATCCATGTCCTGTCAGGGCCTGGAATCCCATTGACCTCAGCTCTATGGACATTGAGCAATCAGCTCCATTTTAAATCACTGAAATTTGAGCTGAAGAAAACCTTCGTAAATCCTTTTTTTTTTTTTTTTTAAGGAGTTACCCAGCTGCTTAAAGCTCTCCCAAAAGAAACACTCCTGACTGTGGAAAGCTCAACCCGAGGCCCAGCACGTGCAAATCCACAAAAAAAAGAACCCCAAGTGTGCTGGAATCCCAGTTCAGCCCCAGCACAGAGCTAATATTTCACCCCCTTCTTGCACAATTAAAAGCTGCAGGGCCGGAAGTCAGAGAACTCAAAGCTGAGTTGAGAATTTAGTGTTTTGTTGAACTTCCTCCCACAAAGTACATTTCAAAAAAAATAATAAACACAGCAGACAGTAAAAGCGTGACTTTCATATAAACCATAATAGCAATTGCACGGAGCACGAGATCAGCTCGCTGATAGAGAAAAAGGAGAAAATTCCTGCCAAACAAAACTTTCAGGGTTTCCAACCCAGCTTTCTCCTGCATTGAATTGTTTAATTGTTTAATGGCTGTACCTTGAACTGCAGGCACCCTCAAGAGCTGGCTCCAAGGCTCAGGCACCAGCATCGCTCACAGCCAAAGGAAAATTCGTAGGAAGTGCAAGTCAGGAGCACAAAAGCTGCTTGGGAAGCATGGACTCAATCCCTGAGGGGGGAAATTCTGCTGCTTGGAGAAATCTTGGTAGTACAGTCCAGAAATGAAGGAATTAAATTGAGATCTCCATCCAGAGTGCCTCAGTAGAAGCACTGAAGGAGCTGCAATTCTGCTGGCTCTGAGGGATAATCACTGAGCTTCCAGCAGGCTGCAGGTAAAAATTCCAATTTCTCTGGCTCAGCTCCAATGTTCAGTGTTGTGCTCAGATCACTGAGAGCTGAAGCACAGCAAATAAACTGCAGGAGGATGATCCTTGTGCCATTTGGACTGATTTGAAACAGAAGGAGAGCTCACAGCCTCTTTAATCCTTTCAATTGGGGAAAAAAAAGAATTAAAAAAAAGCTTCATTTCCCTTACAGGTAAGTAAAGACCCCTAAGCCATTTAAAATGTTTTCTGGAACAACTACACAGCTCAAGCAATTAGGAATGACATTTGCTGTAACAAGAGGCATTTTTAGGATGTTGCTTAACTATCTCGTGTCCCTTCCCTAATAATCTGGCAAATTCTGGGCCTTGTTCCTCACAGTAAACACATTTCACCACACAAAAGAGATCTTATCTGTGTGTTAGGAGTTACTTTTAGAAACCGTGCTTAAAAAACAACCAATTAGCAACGTCTGTGCTCTGGGGGCTGGAAATGGGGGAATTAAGTGAGAGCTGCAGCTTCGCTTGACAAACAACCTGAATTCTCCTCTTTAGGTCCTGTCAGAAAAACAACAGAGAAGCACAGGAATAAAGCGACTCGCATCAAAGCCAGAGTGGCCAGCTTTTCCTCCAAAAAATCCAAAAGCCTTAAAAAAAAAAAAAAAAAAAAAAATTCAAAATTCCTTAAAATGGTGGTTAAGGACGGGCAGAGAGCTCCGTGCACACATTCCCAGAACAAGGAGCTTTCCTGGCTGGCTGGGACACAAAGCCATCCCCACGCTGATGCTTTCTGCACTTGGCAGGGAGGGTGACAAATAAAATGTGGATCAAATTCAACAGCTCCAGTGCAAATGAACAAATGGCTCTTTGTCTCCCAGCAGCAATGGCCAAGGAAGGGCTGGACGTGGCACTCGGGGCCTGGGCTGCCGACGAGGGGCTGAGCAAAGCTTGCACTCTGGCATCTTGGAGGGCTTTCCCAACCTCAGGGCTTCTGGGATTTGGCCAGCAGTGCTCCAAAGGTGCTGGTGAGAAGGGTGGAGATGGAGAAATCCCCCAAATCCCTGCTTTCCATGAATGCAGCCCAGCAGGCAGCCAGCACATCCCTCTGAATGCCAGGCCCGAGCTGCACTCAGACTGAAGAATTTCTATTTCCTCCTTTATTTGTTCCAAATGAGAGTGAGCAGATTTCATTTCCTTATCTGCTCTTCACCTTGGTTGGGTGCTCCCCACCCACACCAAATATTTGGGTACAGAATGCCTCCTCAAGTGCCCTGCTGGGCAACTCCCTGCCCCGAGGCTTTCTCAAATTATTGCTTCTTCCATCTCAAGCAGCACTTCTAAAAAAGGGACAGAAAATTGGAACAAACCTTTCCCAGCTGTGCCACCTGGGCTCGGGAACGACCAGGGGCAATCCCAGCACCCAAAGATGTGCTTTGCTCAGTTTTAGGACACGACTGTCATTTCAGGAGGAGCTGAAATTTGAATTATACAAATTTTCTCTCTCTCACACACACACACATTTTCTTTCTCTTGCAGGAGGTTCCGTTTCAAGCAGGCAGAGAATTATTCCAAACCCCACATGGGGTCACCAGTTCAGCCTTGTGGGGGAGGGAAGCAGAGCAAATTCAAAAGTTCTTTATCCCTATCCCATGAGTAATCTGATGGGAAAAAGCAAGCAGGAGATGCTGAAACGCTGGCTAAATTCCAAGTTCTGAGTGTCTGCCAGTGGAAAACAAACCAGGGAACCCACACACGGGACACTTGAGGAAACCCACACTGCTGGCAGTAGAGAGGAGGATGCCCAAACCATCTGGGGCAAAGATTCTACAAATTCTGTCAGATTTTGTAGCTAAAGTATCAGTAAATGCATAAATGGAGAAAATGAATCCGAGTCTGAACAGGCTGGAATTCCCAGAGAAGCTGAGGCTGCCCCTGGATCCCTGGAAGTGTCCAAGGCCAGGCTGGAGCAGCCTGGGATGCTGGCAGGGGTGGGGATGGGCTGTAAGCTCCTTTCCAACCCAAACCATTCCAGAATTTTATGGCATGCATGGATACTGAAGCTCATCCCCAGCTAAAAGGTTTTTTAATAGGATTCCTTCAGACAAACCGAATTCCCCCACAAAACAAAAGCCCCAAACATTCCTGAAGTTAACAGACAGAACCTTCCAAAGGTATCTGCTTGGGATTGCACTTCCATTTTCTTCCTCTGACACTCCAAAAAGGGGGAAATTATCCCAAAATCCCCAAAAATGTCCCCAAAATATCCCCCCAGCTCCTGAGAGCTGGCAGGGAGGGAGTGCTGATTCCTGCAGGGCACAGAGCTGCCAGCAAAGGGCTCTTCCCACATCCAGGAATAAATAAATAAATGAACACCATCACTCCTGCACTGGAATGTCTTGGGGAAATTCCAGCCTGATTTTGGAGTATTTCTCATGTAAAAGTGATGAGACACATACTGAGCACCTAATTAGCTGCCACCACCAGCACTGCCTGGAATGGTGATTAATCAATTAGGGTTTAGATTAAAGCTGAATAGATACAGTGCACCTCTGCAAATACCTGAACCAGAAGCTTAAATTGCCAAAATCTCTGCTTTTCCCTCCATTCCAGCAGATAAACAACAACAAAAATAAAAAATCATGCAAACAATTGTGCCAGATCTTTCAGAAATGCACAGATAAGCTCAGCACTCAAAAAACAGGTGGAAAAAAAAACCTGAACCAGACCAAATTGCCAAAATCTCTGCTTTTCCCTCCATTCCAGCAGCTCAAGAAACAAAACAGATCCTTCAGAAAGGCACAGACAAGCTCAGCACTCACACATCAGGCCTCCCACATCCCCCAGCCCTTCAGACTGTCACTGGAAAGTACCTGCTCAGCTTTGTTTACAAGGGATTTCTTCTGCAAAGGACTTGTTGGGGTTTTTTTTTTGTTTTTTTTTTTCTCACTCACCCACCCTCTCTCCCCAGATCTCCTCTCACAAATCTGCTCCTCCTACCAGCAGGGAATCTTCCCTGGGGTTTCAAGCCACACAGAAATCACCAGGATTGGTGCATTTAGGCAGTATTGAAGAGTATTAAAAGTTAAGCATGCTGTGAAGGGCTGCGTGGAGCCAGAAAAAAAAAATAATAAATAAAATCATACATTATATAAAGCTCTGGGAGCAGCAGATTCTTCTCAGGAGCTCCACCAGTGATTTCTACCTTCGCACAAAAATCAGCTGCAAGAAAAGTGACCACAACTGCAACAGAACCACAAGTTCCCTAAATTCAGATGTTCAGGCTGTAATGGATCCAGCAAATTTCCAGCCTGGCACTCCTTCCCAGCACAGATGAGAACATTTTAGAAGCTTGAGGGATTTGAGGGTGGTTTTGTTTAGTTTTGGGGTATTTTTTTTAATAACGAAACTCTGTGGTTTGTATGAACTACTGAAAGCAGACTGGTTGGGGGTTTTTTTTGGTTTTTTTCCTTTTTTTTTTTTTTTTCCCTCTAAGATTTAGTTTGTTCCTTGTCAGAACCCCCCCCTTTTTAAAAATAACGGATGTTTAAACCATATTTAGAGGCTCAGCTAAAAGCAACTAATGAGCGTTAGGTAAGATGTCTCTCCATGCAGAACAATCTGTTCCAAAAGTTACCAAAAATAGCAATTCTCTAAACACTGCCGTGATGCAACATTTAACCCCTTGCTGCCCCAGCAGCTGAATTTCCCCCGTTATCCCCCCAAACCCTGCCAGCACTCTCTCCTTACCTAGGCTGGTAGGTTTGATCAGCTCGTCCAACAAGTCGTAAAAAGGGAGTTTCTGCAGTTTGATGTCGGGGTGCACGGGGTGCAGGGCCGAGGTGAGGTGGGGCAGTTCCAGTTCGTGTTTGGGTCCCAGCAGTGACACGGGGAGCAAAGGGGACGTGGCGGGGTGGCCGTCGTAGCCGAGCTGTGGAATGGTGGATGGCGACAGCGTGGCCGGCATGGAGCTCGAGTGCACGCTGGGGATGGACAGATCTGCCGGGCTCATGATTTTCTGGGGGAACCTTCTCCTATAGAGTTCTTTGATTTTCATCTGGACGGCGGGACTGCAGCCAGCCTTGAGCAAGTGCAGGGCTTTGGTCAGCAGTTCGTGTTTGCGGCCGTGCTTGTTCCTCCCCGCGTAGCCCAGCAGCACCTGCAGCTCCGAAACTCGAAGGCTCATAACCATTTGCTTCAAAGAGACAAAACAAAGAATTAACGGGGCACCTCCAGCACCCTCAGCCCCATTAGAAAGGGCTCGAAGCCCGTTAAGCATGAAGTTTTTAAAGGCTCTGTGCCACTGCTCTGCCCCCATTTATTACAGTGCTCACGTATTTATTTTCGAGTCCGCAATGAGAGATTTTTTAAAGGTATTTCCATCCTGTGGGCAAAAAACCTGGGTGGGAAATAAAGGTTATGACTCTATAATTCTTTTTTAATCTCTTGCTAGAATCTCTGATGCTAATAATTTCATATTGCTCTAGCTGGATGTAAAAGCAGCTGTACACTGGTGGTATCCAAGCCGTGCCAAGCCTCAACTCCAAACAGCACTTCCAAGAGTTTCCCTCAGTTTCTGCCATGCAGAACCAATCCACACAGGTTCAGAGAAAAGAGCTCAATGACATTAAAAGGAGAGTGAATATAATCCCATTTGTGTGCAGCTCCTTGTCACCATTCCTGGGTTAAGAGGAATTTCCTCCCATTCCATCTCTGCCCTTCTGTTTTGGATGTGGGGAGCTGGGCTTTGCCTTCTCCCTGCTAATTAGCATCTTCATTAATGCAGCCATTTAGTGCCTCCCAATATGATCTAATGAATCAAACTGGTACAACTTGTCACCTGTTTCACTTCTCCAGGAACTGAGAAAAACCCTTCCCAAACCAGTGAAACCAGTCATCACCAGCGTGCATCAGCTGGAGCCAGAAAATCAACTTCAGGGCCTGGGTTTTATTGAAAAACATATTCCAGGGCTTGTTCATCATCAGAAGGCCTGAGCCATCTGCTGGGATGATGCTAGCCCTGGAGAATTCTGGATTCCCAAGGAATCATAAAGAAATGCAATGCCTAAAAGCCACTGATGGTACAGGCTGCCTGCATCTGCTGCACAAAAGCCTGAATGTTCTGTAGTCAACCCCAGAAGATCTGATTCCATACAACACTTGATGGGTATGTATTTATTTTTTTATATATATATATATATATTTGGGACCAAAGCAGCTCATTCAGCACTCGAGGGGAGGTTCTGCAATTTCCCAGCCACTGAAAGATGAAGACACAAACCAAAATTTGCACTTGGAATTTCTGAATTTGACTACAAACGCTCCCATCCTCTCTGGTTCCTTCAAACTGTGCAAAGTATTCAGTCTCAAACACTGCTCTGATTTTTTCCACACGAATTCTCAAACCTGAAGTGCCAAGATCAGAAAGGTGCTACCCTTGGCTTTACCAAACCAGCCCAAAATTGCCATCGATCCTCAAAGCTCCAGCACCTGCAAGAGATCTTCACTGCCCAGGTGTCCACGGGAGGTTTTTCCCTCCACTGAAACTGCTCCTGGTATTTTAAAAGCCCTAAATGAGATGATTCATGTCTTTAATGAGGTTTGCAGCAGCCACACTGAAGACAAATCTGCCACAAGATTTCTGTTCTGCTGAACCACAGCTCGGGAACCTCGCTTCAAATCCTTGCTGCAGCCTTCCACAAACCCTTCAGACAGAACTGGAGTTGGGTTTTTTTTCCCCCCTGAATACCCCAAGAACCTTCTTCACACTTAACTCTGAGACTGTCACAGAGCCACTAATGAGAACAGACGAGGTACTTGGTAAGAAATGAAGATGTCTTAAAAGAATAAGGCATTTCAGTTCCAATCTGAAGTGTTGACAGCTGAAAGGAAAGTGAAACAAATAGATTTGAAACATGGAAAAACGCTATTTATAATGCTTTACAAACACGTCTTCAACAGAATGAGTAGTTACAGCTGAAGGGTTTAATGCCATCACCATTAAAAGTCACTTCCTGAACAGCCAGAACCTCTCAGAGCTTCACTCTGTTCTTGTTTTGTGATGAACTCAACGGGCTCGGCTCGCGAAGAGCACGAGAGGCTTAAAAACTAACTGAGGCAATGGAGAAGCTCCTGCTCCACGTCGGATAATTTGAATTTTTAAGGTAAAGGCGAGCTGGAATGAGCACACAGAAAGCAGGGTCCATGCTGGAGCCAGGCTCGGAGCCCAAACCAAAGCAAATTCCCACATCTTCCCCACCCCAGCACATTCCTCACACCGGAGGACAAGAACAGGATTTTGTTTGTGGTGTTGGGGGCACTGACAGAGCCATCCTCCAAACCAGCAATAAAACCGTGGGGGTTTATCATACTCTCATCATTTCTAGATAAACTTTTTATCCACAACAAAGAGAGGCAATGCCTTAAACCACCCCCACCTGGTGCAGGGCTCTGTGTCCCTGGGAAGCCGAGCTGGGAAAAGGCTCCTCCAAGATGAACGGGAAAATTCCTGTCCCCTCCTCCAACACCCAGCACCCAACCCAGCTCCACCAGCAGAAATCCAACCCTTCTCCATGCTCTGATCCATCCCTGGAACAGGCAGGATAATACAGCAGGGAAACAACCCAAGTGCTGCCAAACACATGGAGAAAATTCACAAAAAAGCCTCAATTTCTCCCGTTTTCTCTGTCACATCTCACCTCATCACTGGCTCAGCTGCAGCAGAAAGGCTGAAGGGCAAAAGACACAAAGAGTTTTCCAGGAAATGTTGATTTTTATTTTTTTTTTTCCCCCTTGTTGCCTGCAGCAGTTGAGCAAAAAGATCACTGGCACCTGCCAGGTACAAACCCCACCACAAAGAGCCCCAAAACCAGAAAATAACTGCCCCCACCTGTGTTAGCTGAGCAGAATGGCCAAAATTTGGGGATTCCTCTATCCTAACAAGAAATAAAGTAACAAAATGACAACAGAAAGCTGAACTGCAGAGAAATAAAAGGATATTATGCTCAGTTCCCAAGGACTGAGGCAGAGAAATCCTGCACGGTGCCAATTCCAGGTGTTGAGTTTTGGGAATATTCAGCCTACAAACATCCCAGCAGTGCCCAAGAAATGGATTGTTGTTTAGCTCTGAAGAGGTGGAGAGGGTTTGGCACTCAGCTTCAAACTGGTTTGCAGCAAATCCCAGCACCAAACACACACTGGTACGGTGCATTTGAGGGAACACCCAGAATTCCAAAAGAGGATGAGGATGGTGAGAAGGGTATTTCAGAGAGTAAAAGTCAGAAGAAATTTCCAGGAAATCCAGCTTAGCTCGGGTTGGTGGCCAGTTTCAGCTGTGGCTGCCTGTGAAGACCTTGCTGATCTCTGAAGACACATCTGACATTTCCTGCTCCACAACACAACCCAGCCACGCGTTCCTCCCCCAAAACTGCATCGCTCATGGATTCCTTATCCTGCTCCCTTCTCCCACCCACAGCCTCCCCAAACCCCTCAGGGAATTTCCTGCCATCCAACCAGTCCCACATCTGTGTGAGGTGGGAATGAAGCCAGCTTGTTTTCCCACCTCCCTGGGTTTTTTTTTTTCAGTGTTTCCAACCTGGGTCATTTTTCTGGCTGTGTTATCCCAAGCGTTTGAGGCCACTGCAGGAATTTCTGTGTCTCTGAAACAATCCACCTGGAAACAAAGAGTATTCCCACCAAGAAGATTTGGGGGAAAAAAAAAATAAAAATTGAAATATATGAGAGTAATCCATGGGCAGCACTGGTGTCATTCCCCTCACGGTCTCCGGTGATGATCCCTAGGAAAGGGATTTCTACCTCCAGCTCCTTTCCAAAATAATCATTAAAATCTTTAAAAATCTATTAGAGATGAAAATTGTTGAAGGGAAGAACCATTTACTTGGATTTTCTCTGCAACACCAACAGCAGAGATGAAATCTTGGCTTTCCACACAACCTCAGAGAAAGATTCCCCAAGTGGGCAGATTCCCAGCTGAAGGAATCCCAACCCTCAGAGCATTTCCAGGAGTTGCACCTTGCTTCCATGACCTAAGAAAATTGGGAATTCAGGTGAAAACAGAAATAAAATCCATGTGTTGGTGCCTCTGGATAAGAAATCCCCTGGATTCCTGTGGCTGGCCTCACAGGCACTGATCAATCAGGGAAATAAGAGTGGAGTCAGGCTGGGAACATCACGGAAAACTTGAAATTCATGGAAAGGTTTAAACTCTGCTGCAGGAGAAAGATCAAACCCAGCTTATCTGCTGAGATCCAACACCACAGAGTGCAAACCTGAACTTCTTTCCCCATTTTCAGAAGGCAGGGACTGGTCTGAGAGGTACAAACCAGTATTTATTTCTGTTTTTAACAAACTGAGCAGCACCCACAAAGTGCTGCACAAGGCTGAGCATTTTTCCCCCATCCTGCAGCAGCACATGAACTGTCTTCAAAGTAAAATGTCCAAATCCAAGTTTGATCCATGTTTTTTACAAAGGAGATTTCTCCAGTGATCAGCACTAAGATCTATCTGGAGAATCCAACGGGTTATTCCTGGATGTTTAGGAGAAGCAGAAGCAGGGAATAAGCTCCAAGAGATATTTCAATTATTTGCCAGCACAACAAGAAGCGTTTGGCTTGGGCCCACACCACAATCTGTGCCTAAAGCAATCCAGCAGGTCCTCCCCAATCCTCCAGGTATTAACTTGGAAGGTAAAGGGGGAAAAAAATGGGAATTAAAAAAAAAAAAAAAAATCACCTCAAACCCCGTGAAAAGAGTGAGTAAAAGGAGAAAAAAAAAAGAAATGAAAACTCACCGATTTATAAACAGCAATTTCAGGCAATGACAGTAAATTTGTTGTTATTAAAAACACAGTGATTAGCTTTAGTGATCTCTGAGTAATTAAGAGTCATTATGACAGAAGAGAGCAAGCTCTGCAGCAAATTCCTTCAAAGGTGGAGGACAACACAAATGGAAATTTCCCCTTTGTGAAAAAGCAATTCCATAATCACTTCCAAGAGACAGGTTAAAAAAAAAAATTAGAATTGATCTTTTTTATCCTAATCAAAGCAACGAGGAAGTGTTAGATGAGTCTGGAAAAGGTTCTGAATTAATCCCAGTAAACTCCAACCCCCAGCTGTAAAAATACAGCTCCTGCATGCTCTGAGCAGCCTCTTTAACCCCTGAGAGGAATTTTCGGGAGAAGTGAATTCCCTCCACTCCCATTAAACTCTTGGCTCCTTGGATATTTCAGATTGGGGAAACTGGGCAATCCTGAAGGTAAAAAAAAACCCAAAATTTCCCCATTTTCTCAGATATTTCAGATTGGGGAAACTGAGCAATCCTGAAGGAAAAAAAACCCCAAATTTTTTTTTTTTAAATCCCTATTTTTAATAACCCCCATTCCCTAAGCCTAAATTCCACCTGCAAGGCTCACCCGAGGAAACTCTCGAGGCTGAACTATAAAACTTGAACTCTTTCTCCCAAAAATCTGCAGGAGGGAATGAAACAAACCCCAGGAATCTCGAGGGCCTGGATGACAGGCTGGAATTTCTGTGTTTGTCCCAGGCAACCAAGTTGAAGTCCCTGTAATTCAAACCTAGAGGCAAAGGCACAGAAGAAATCATAAATATTCAAGATCCTCCAAGCTTTAAGGAGTTTGTCAGCAGGAAAAAGTCTTTTGGCTGGAGTGGGACCTCCAAGGTTTGGGGAATTAAGGCAGAGCTAAAGGAAAGAAGGCAGCAGCAGGTATAAATATGATTTGGGTTTTTTTTTTGTTGTGCACACACACAGGAGGATTGAGGATTTCTTCATCAGAGAAAGCTCTGTTTACACAGGGTATCAGTGCTCAGAAAGGACAGGTGGTAATTGGAGGAGCAAACTGAATAGCCAGAAAAAAAAAAAAAAAAACAAAACCAGGCTGGAAACCAGTAAAAATCCCTCAACAAAACAATGCTGGAAATACCAAACCAACCTGGGCAGAGCTGCTGATGGCACCTCCAGAGATCTCTGGGCTGCCTTAAATTTAAACTGGATTCCTGATTTTCCCCCAAGTAATGCATTCCCTGCCCCAAAGCTGCAGCCAGCAGGTGTTATTTACCTTTGCAGGCTCCCAAACAGGAGATTTCCTGGGGAATTAAATGGCTGCAAATCTATTTATAGACACGGGCTGACCCTTGAACCAGCCTGGCAATGACAAAGCTGCTGCAGCCTTAACGATTCTGCCACTGGGCAACTTGAAACTCAAGCTTCTACGATTTTAAACTCCGTGCTAACATTAAAAAATTGTCAGGGGGGAGATGATAAAAACTGCAGCACTTCAGGTGGAAATTTCTGGGCAGGATCTCCCACTAAAATCCTTCTGTATCAGCCCGCAGAGGCACGGAACCACTGAATTTGGAATTTCACAGATAATTAATCCAAGGAATATTCTCCTGGCATGCACTTCTTCTAGTTTATATCTGTTGTGTTGGCAAAACTTGACTATCCCCAAATTCAGTGAGTTTTAGGCAGCTCAGTGATGTTGTTTCATACTTAAACACAAATAAATCCCAAAATTCATTGAGTTTTAGGAAACTCAGTGATGCTGTTTCTACCTGACCACCGCTAAATTGAAATTTCAGCCTGTAAATCCCAGCGATGTCACCGAGTTCTCTGAGATGTCTCTCACTGCCTGGATTCCAAAAACCCACGGTGCTGAAAGTACCAAAACTCAGGGATGAGCGACAGGATATTGGAAAAGCAAACAGAGGCAGCTCCAGCCCCCTGAACCGCTGCTGGGAAAAAGCAGAATTTGGAATTTTTAACATTTTAAAGGTTGTCCTGTGGTGTTTTGCTGGGCTGTGGGAGATGGGAAATACCTAAACTTGGCACACTGGTGCCCTTCTAGACATCAATTCCAGCCCTTTTCCTACAGTTTTTCCTCTGGGAGGGAGATCCAGCCAAACTGAGCACCCACACACCCCAAATTCAGTGTTTGACCACTGAACCCTGTGGGGTTTTTGTGAGATCCAGCCAATCTGGGCACCCACAGCCCCCAAATTCAGTGTTTGACCACTGAACCCTGTGGGATTTTTGTGAGATCCTCCCTAACTGGGCACCCACAGCCCCCAAATTCAGTGTTTGACCACTGAACCCTGTGGGATTTTTGTGAGATCCTCCCTAACTGAGCACCCACAGCCCCCAAATTCAGTGTTTGACCACTGAACCCTGTGGGGTTTTTTGTCTGGTGACAATGAGGGCTCACCAAGCATGCCAGGCAGAGCTGCTGGGGCAGGGATTTGCTCCAGCTGGGAGAGAGATTTGTTAGGAAAAGCCTGCCAAGACTTAAGTCACGCCTAAAGCAGGTTTGATTTAAAGCAAGTCCCATTTTATCTTAATCTGTAACGAAAGTTTTACCAGTCCCAGGAGAATTCCCCTGCTAGGTGAAGGATATTATTACTTTTGCTATTAAATAAGGTTGCTGACACAGTGGTAATCTCCATTCTCTTGGAAACTCCAGGTTTTTTTCAGTCACGCTTAAACTTAATTGTCCCTGGTGTCTTTTCTCTTAATTGTCCCTGGTGTCTTTTCTCTTTACAGCTGGGAATTCCGTGCTGGAATGATTTCCATGCCAAGGAAAGACAGAAATTCCAGGTTAGGAATTCCTGGATCTGACAGAGGAGCCTGTCTGCAAACACACCTAAGGCTAAGAGTGAAGACAATTACTTGGGAGAGGGTCACTGGCAGACAAATTGAGTTTTTATTAAGAATATTCCTCACTAAAGCCTTGCTGGCTGACAGAAGAGCCAGCTCCCACAGGCTGAGGTGCAGTGGAGCCCCAGCCAGATGCAGACAGATGTGCAAAAAGCTTCCTAAACCCAGTGTCCCCTCAAAATCACTGTGACAAAGGTTTAGAGCTTCTAATCGAAGTAAACCAGCTGCCAGAGCACTCCAGAATAGTCTGAAATGCTGTTTGTAGAGAAAAAGACAGGCCCAAGACAGACCCGTGGGAGGTCACAAATTCACATCGATTTCACCTCCCTCAGTGATTTTAAAAAAAAAATAAAATATGCACTTTAGAGTTCACAATTAACACAAAATAAATGGTCACACCAAGGCTTGGAGTGATTTGGGATTGCCAGACAGGATTTTCCTGTCAGACTCCCTCCCAGCCATCCTTTCCCAACCAGATCAAAGCTCTGGTGACTTCCTAAATATCTCAAATAGCTGCATGAAGCACAGGGAGCTTTTGTAAGTCAGTTTGGAGGGAAAGCTGGAGAAGAATGCACCTGGAATTCAATGAATGTCCTCCAGGAGCAGGACACACACACACCAAGAGCAGCATTCCACATCCAGGGCTTGATGTTTGCTTGTAAAACTCTAAATCCTGCATGGACAGACATCATTGCTTGGTTTGTGTTTGTCAACTCCATCACGATCAAAACAAATCACTGTCCTAAGAGATGCAGATGTTCCTCCAAGATTTGAAAAGAAAATCTTAGCTCTGTACCCTGCAAAGTGATTTATTCCCCACGTGCCCTAAGTGAAAAATTAGTTATCCACTACAACTTTGCTATTAATTAGCTCCAAATGAGATAACACTTCAAGATATGAGATTATGCACTCAAATATATCCAAACTCTCCCCGTTTTTTTTTTCTCCTCATTTGTCCCATTTTTTCAGATGCAGCACAAGAGACAGACATCATCATCCCTGACTATTATTCTGGTATCTCAAGAAGGTTTAATTAAGAATCATATTAAATTTGGGTACTGAATTGCAAAGTGCTGAACAGCAGGGTGAAGGCAGGACATAATTGAATCTCATTTCTCTGAAAAGTAACCAATGGCTCTGTTAATGCCCCAGGAGAGGGAAAACTGCAAAACTGGAGGGATCAGCTCACAATTCACACTGCAAAAAGGAAAAAAAATAAAATAAATCAAGAAAGCCAAAATGGAGCATTATAAAATTCCTGTTTTCTTTTGGAATTTGAGGCAAATTCCCTTCAAGAAATGAATTCCCAAGTTTTGTGAACTGGTTGGGGCTGAGGCTTTGTCAGTGACCTTGGTCACATCCATCCCACAGGATGTGTGGCTGGGATTTTATCTGGAATACAGAAAAGCCTCCACTAACAGCTCCAAAACATCTTAAAATTGGGGAGGGAAGAGGGGAAAGGGGAATAGGCTAAAACATCAGGTATGGGAAATGATAATTAATCACCAAAAGATTCCCCTTCCCAAAGGAAATGAACCTGCTGACAACAAATGCCTCTGAAATCCACTGGCCAAACACCCTAATAGCAGTGAGAATCAGAACTCATTACTACCAACAATTAGCCTGAACTGTGATCACAGAAATGAGCAGTGGAGCCAAAATTCCCACTGTGAAAAGAAGCTGAGAACAGGATCCCACCAAGGAACCACCCTGGAAAACGTCAAATTTAAAAGAAGAGCTACTGGCCCACGTTTCTTTATTTCCTAAGCATGCACAGCAATTACATCAGGCAGCCAAAGTTTTTTGGATTTTGTTTTTTTTAAGCAGTCACCAAGATTAATTAAAATTTTCTACTTTATAGAAGCATCTCCCAGTGAATGTACAGGTTCAGATTTTAGGTACCAGAACCAAGAAACTCGTGTTTCCATGACTCTAGAATTATTTATTTATTGCAGTTTATTATATGGTATAGAATTTGTATTTACATCCCATACTGACACAGATTAACGTGCTAAAATATATTTTATAATTAATCAGCAAAAAGAAGTACTGTAATGTGAATGCAGGTGATAATCCTGCCAGGAAAAGCTCAGCTGCCAGGAAAAACCCCTGTCCTCACAGAACTGCAATTTATTTAGTTATTACACAGTATAGAATTAGAATTTACATCCCATACTGACACAGGTTAACATGCTAATATATATTTCATAATTAATCAGCAAAAAGAACTTCTGTGATGTGAATCCAAGCCCAGGTGAAAATCCTGGCAGGAGAAGCTCAGCTGCCAGGAAAAGACCCTGTCCTCACAGAATTTACCTATTATATGGTACAGAATTGGTATTTACATCCCATACTGACAGAGATTAATGTGCTAAAGTATATTTTATAATTAATCAGCAAAAAGAAGCTCTGTGATGGGATGCTGGCAGCAGCAGTACCAACCTCAGCCAGGCCTGGGGGCCCTGGATCACCCCATAAGGGACCGGGGGGCTTCTCTGGGGCTGTGCCAGAGCTGCAGGCTCGGGAACCCTCCTGTCGGGAATCTCCCCCTCGGGAACCCTCCTGTCAGGAATCCTCCTGTCCAGAATCTCCCAACAGGAATCCTCCTGTCAGGAACCATCCTCACCCTATCAGGGATCTCCCTCTCAGGAATCACCCCTCAGGAATCGTCAGGAATCTCCCTGACAGGGATCCTCCCATCAGGGATCACCCCCTCAGTCATCTCCCCCTCAGGAATCCTCCTGTCAGTCATCTCCCCCTCAGGATCCCTCCTGTCAGGAATCTCCCCCTCAGGATCCCTCCTGTCAGGAATCTCCCCCTCAGGATCCCTCCTGTCAGGAATCTCCCCCTCAGGAACCCTCCTGTAGGGAATCTCCCCCTCAGGAATCCTCCTGTCAGGAATCTCCCCCTCAGGATCCCTCCTGTCAGGAATCTCCCCCTCAGGAACCCTCCTGTCGGGAATCTCCCAACAGGAATCCTCCTGTCTGGGATCCTCCTGTCTGGGATCTCCCAACAGGAATCCTCCTGTCTGGGATCCTCCTGTCTGGGATCTCCCAGCAGGAATCCTCCTGTCAGGAACCATCCCCACCCTATCAGGGATCTCCCTCTCAGGAATCACCCCTCAGGAATCGTCAGGAATCTCCCTGACAGGGATCCTCCCATCAGGGATCACCCCCTCAGTCATCTCCCCCTCAGGATCCCTCCTGTCAGGAATCTCCCCCTCAGGAATCC
This sequence comes from Certhia americana, assembly GCA_018697195.1. Lineage (NCBI taxonomy): Eukaryota > Metazoa > Chordata > Aves > Passeriformes > Certhiidae > Certhia > Certhia americana. The sequence goes on from CM031866.1 coordinate 70,106, forward strand.
TCCTGTC
>CM031866.1:70122-86080 GCA_018697195.1 Certhia americana
TGTCAGGAATCTCCCCCTCAGGAATCCTCCTGTCAGGAATCTCCCCCCTCAGGAATATTCCTGTCAGGATCCCTCCTGTCAGCAATCTCCCCCTCAGGAATCCTCCTGTCAGGATCCCTCCTGTCAGGAATCTCCCCCTCAGGAACACTCCTGTCAGGAACACTCCTGTCAGGAATCCTCCTGTCAGGAATCCTCCTGTCAGCAATCTCCCCCTCAGGAATATTCCTGTCAGGATCGCTCCTGTCAGGAATCTCCCCCTCAGGAACCCTCCTGTCAGGAATCTCCCCCTCAGGATCCCTCCTGTCAGGAATCTCCCCTCAGGAATATTCCTGTCAGGAACACTCCTGTCGGGAATCTCCCCCTCAGGATCCCTCCTGTCAGGAATCTCCCCCTCAGGATCCCTCCTGTCAGGAATCTCCCCTCAGGAATATCCCTGTCAGGATCCCTCCTGTCAGGAATCTCCGCCTCAGGATCCCAGCCCTTCACTCCAAGCAGCAGCAGCAGATGCCAAGGCCTGAATGCAGATCCTGGGGCTGCAGCTCCAAGAGCCCCGGGCACAAAGAAAGGCAAAGGGAGAGCAGGATGTTCAGTTTTTCCTATCAGCCATAACGAAGGGCTTCTCCCCACTCTGGAAAAATGCAGAAAGATGACAGAAGAACAGGAGAGGAAGCAGACTTTCCTGCTTTGCTACAGCCTTCGATGAGGAGAAAGCAAATGGGTTTCAGTGAACGCGCCGTCAGAGAGAAGATTCATCCTAAGCAAGGCCTGAAGTCCTGGCAAAGCTGATCCCAACCCCACAATCCTATTTCACCTCTCAAAATCTGGGATATTCTGTCCTTCCAGCTCCTAGAGCTGTCCATGCCAGAAAAGTGCATTTTTATGTGCACTACCAGTGTGTTACCTATAGGCTCAGGCACGCAGTGAGTTAGGAAATGATATATATTCTCTATGCAATATTTTCCTGGCCCACACAGAGCACAGCAGGGCCTTCAGGAACATTTTCCCAGCACTCTGGTACATGGCTAAGGACACTTGCTTGGTGGGAAGAGAGAGATTTCATTCCCCCAACACACCCACCTCATCCTCCAGACGCTTTTCCTTACAATCAGACTGAATCCGATGAATTTATTCCCACAATAACCCTTACTCTGCATGGAAACAAGCCCCTTGATGGAATGAGGGGTTTTTTAGAAGCCGAGTTTCAGCCATACCTGGGATTTCAAATACATGAAAATCACTGCAAGGAAACTCCAAGCGGGACCCTGCACTCACTGAGCTACAACCATAGGAATAAACCAGGATCTAAAGAAAACTCTGATACCAAAAATCAAAATCCCAAGCAAATAGGAGTGGCAGAGCTGTAGTTTCTGGTTCAGGCATTCCCTGACTTTCCCAAGCTTCAGCCACGAGAACAAACCAAGAAAAATCAAAATCTCAACCAATAAGAGTGGCAGAGCTGCAGTTTCTGGTTCAAACATTCCCTGACTTTTCCAAGCTCCAGCCACAAGAATAAAACCAGGACCCAAAGAGCTGCCTAAGAAAAGTTTGACAGCAAAAATTAAAATCCCAGCCAATAAGAGAAACAGTGCAGCAGTTTCTGGTTCAAGCACTCCCTGACTTTTCCAAGCTTCAGCCACAAGAATAAACCAGGAAAAATCAAAATCCAACCAAATGAGAGAGACAGAGCTACAGTTTTTTGGTTCAGACACTCCCTGACTTTTCCAAGCCTTCCTCCCCACATTCCCATCCCACTGGGGCAGAGGGAGGAGGAGGAGGAGGAGGCTCCACCACTGCTCCTTTTCATCCTGACTGACCAAACCACTGCCCCACCTCATTAACCACGCTCAGCCAAATCCCACCCCAACAGGAATTTGCATACAGACAAGGTTTTTGCAGCTCATTAATGGCCTCTGAATAACTCTCACACCTTCATGAATTTATACCCTGCTTTCCTTTTTACAAACACAAGGACACCAGGGTTTATTTAGGCTCTGGGGACAAAACAAGGCATTTTGGGGGTTTCAACACAGAAATTTAGCATGAATTGGTTTCACCTTTGCGCCTCCTGATCCATTTAGATGGTAACAACCTACAGTTCCTACTTCCAGGTAAGGATGTTTTAATTGCTCCACAATACTGCTCAGCCCTGTGACAAAAGGAAAAATAAAAATAAAGGTATCGTGGGGGCCCAAGGAATGGAGCCCATAAAGTTAATCAATTATTAATTAGCTCCAGCCTTTTACCAAACTGTGTAAATGTCCTCTGAAATTAAACAAAGGCACATTCTACCCAACTTTTCAAGTGAAGTGAACACAGGGAACAAGTTCCAACACATCTCTGCTTCCCCTTCACGCAGCTTGGCACCACCTCAGAGTCCTCCATGTGTTTCAAAACAACACAGGTGAAAGCAAATGATGAAAATCCAGCCTGCACACACAGGCTGAGCATTCCTCCAGCATCAATAACTCCTTTAAAAGAATAAAAGCAGGCCTTGGATCCTCAGTTGCTACTCAAAGTTCTTCTGTTACCACCGGGGGCTGAGCTGTTCCAAGAGCAAACAATAGAGGAAGGTCATGCATGGAGTCCTGCACTGGCACACTCGGCTTAACCTGTTCCTGAACAGCCAAGAAAACTCTGGGATCAGCAGGGTTTAAGGATGGAACATCACTGGCAGAGCTCAGTTTAACATCCAGAACTTGTGAGAAAAGCAGAGCAGCCAGCCCAGAGCTTTGCAGAGCTCTGGAGTGACCTTTGCCACTGCTGGGCCCAAGATAAACACAGGTATGAAAACATCAGCTCAGCTGTGAGCACGCAAATCACTGGGAGAAATGATTGGGAAAGGAGCAGAGAGCAAATCAGGAATCATTCTAAATGACAGAATTCCTGCGTCACCCAAAGCTCTGAGTGTGGCTGGGCTTGGTTGTCTCATCATAAAAAAATGTATTCAATAATTATATATACATACAGACATGCACACGAGAAGTGGAAATGCTCAGAGGATGGCAGAAGTCCAGCACGACTTCCCTAATGAAGAAATAATAAAAGCTAAGAGTTTTCAACCTAAAAATAGAGGACCTGGGGACAGCTGTGATCCAATCCAGAAAAACATGAGCAGCACATCGAGATGGACAGGGATGAGCTGTTTGTCCTCCTCCATCACAACATCCATGGATGGATCCAGGCTCAAAACAACAGCAGCAGGGTCAGAAATCCCTCCCAAAACACTGGCAACAAAATCAGGTTATAAAGGGTCAGGAGAAACCCGGAGAGGCACTTGAAAATCGATTTATTATGGCTCATGCACCCCAGTGGATCCAGAGGGCTGAGCTGGAAGTGGCTGGAGATGAAGGGATATTGCAGGGAGGGGGTTTCTCCCACTTTGCCCTGTGGTTCTTTTTCCCCACTCGTTCATTTCCAGAAGCTGCAGGAGACACCACGAGGCTGGATGGACCCCTGCTCTGAACCACCACAGCCCCTTTTCCATTCCTAACACGTTTATTTTCAGCCATTTCCTCCGAAACCCGAGTGACATTGTCGAGGGCCTCAAATAAAAACGTCACTGCAGAACAGAAAGAGTCAAATTCTAACAGCAAAGAGGTAAAAGCAGGAATCCACTGAATGAAAACCTGGGTGCACACCCTTTAGAAAAATATTATTTAAAATCCTTGTGATTCAAACCAACAGCAGTTCTGATACTTGAAAAAAAAAATAATTTTTGAAGCCCTGCCATGGAGTGGCCCCAGCAGATTCTCAGTTAAATCAACACAGAACCTGCCCAAAAGAACAGCTTTGATTCTGTCCCCCCTTTCTCCTCCTGGTGCTGTGCATTCCTAGGTGCACTCACAGCTCCATCCAGAGCCTGAGCTGGCTCCAAACAGCCTTTCCAAGGAGCTGAAAATCTCCACAAATACTTGGGCTGCTTCAAAGCCTCTTATTTTGCACCAGGGAAACGAGATGCAACATCTGCACAGAAGTGAGATCATTTTGTCAAGGGAGTCTCGAGAAACAAGATGAGGAATGAACGTATCAAAAACATTCCTGTCCACACAACTTTTTACAGGACTCTCCTGCAGTTCAGGCTACAGATTTTACCTGAACCAAATCATCCCTACTGCATTTGAACCAAATCATCCCTACTGCATTTGAAAGGGGACTCTCCTGCATTCAGGCTACAGATTTTACTGAACCAATCATCCTACGGCCTTTTGCTCATTTTTACAACAACCATACCAGAACAGGGGCTGCACCTAAGCTAAATTGCCAAGGAAAAATCGGGTGCTGCTGTTTTCATCCTATAATCTGTTTGCCATAACTAATCATTTTTCAGTTGAATTGCTTGCATAAGCCATCTCGTATATCCCATTTTTCAGCTGAATATCTTGTATAAACCCAGCTTAGAAAAGCCAGGCCTCTAAGTTCTGCCCAGCACAAACTTCAGAGAACATTTATCACATGTTTGTGATACTCAGACTCCACTGACTACGGCCACGAAAGATGCAACATCAGGCGTGGCAGCCAAGCAAAGGAGAAGCTTGAGCTCACTTTTCCTTAGAACCATGGATTTCCTGGGAGAAGGAACAGTGGGAGAGCTCGGTATCCCCAGTTTCAAAATGGACAATCATTTCATGGAGCTTCCTGGGGAAGAGCTGCGTGGCACCACCTCCCCTCTGAATGTTCACTGCTTATGAAATTACAATTTCTGGAAGCAGTTTCCACCTTTTCCACTGGTTATCAGTGGACAGGCTCAGGAACTTTGCACACTGCTGAGGATGGCCACGAACAGAAACCCTCAGGAGTAAAAAAACTCCTCGGGGAAAGACATCACAGCATGGAATCACCTGGCCAAATCCCATTCCCAAAAATTCTTTTGTCAGAGATGTCAGGTCCAGCAGGATGACCTGGCAGGAGGTTTGGGAACGGGGCTCTTTAAGCCTTGGTGGAGAGAAGGCTTTGGAGCAACCTCCTGGCAACCTTCCAACGTGTCCAGGAGGTCACCAAGGAAACAGCCGTGATCTTCCCACTGGAACGCAGCACAGGCTGAAGGAAGAGGTTCAGGATGGAGATTAAAAGAAGCCAAACCAACCCTGTTTTCCCCCTGAAAACACTGAAGCCAAGGAAGAGGCTGTCCACAGGGGTGGTGCCATCACCATCCCCGGAGATCTCACAGCCTGGACTGGGGGAAGCCCTGAGGGAAATGTTCTGATCCCACAGCTGATCCTGGCTGGGATGGAGAGTTCCCACAGCCCCTCCCAACCAGAATCACTGAATGATCCATGGTCAGCACGGAGGGAGCAAGAAAATGTCCAACTGAAAGAAACAGCGTGGAGTCCTGCTGAGCTCTGGTTTAAGGAATTCAGCATGGCAATTTATATCAGGCTGGGAAATTTATATTAAACTGGGAAAAAGCACTCAGCATGCACCACAAACACACAGAGGACAGGGAAGAAAGTTCTCCAGAGATGAAGGGATGCTCCACCGTTTGTGAAGGAGGAGCTGCTGGCTGTGTCAGCCTCGAAGCAGGCAGAGATTGGAACTGCCCCTTGCTCCCTGTCCTGCTGTCAGATGTCCTGCCGGGATGGAGAGCAGCCACTGGAGCATTTCCTGCAGCCCAGGCAGAGCCCAGCCATGTTTATTCCCACGTGGACAGCGAGCTCATTCCCATTTCCTAACCCAAACATGGGAAGTTCACCGTGGAGCATCTGCAGTGCTGCCCAGGAGGTGACCAGCACTTATCTCTGTCCCCTAAATAAACTCCCAGATGGCCCCAGAGTCTGTGCCCTGCTGCAGAGCCCAGGCTCCCTTCTCCCCAAGCAAAGGCTCCTTTTCCTTCTCATTCATTATCGTGCCACTTCCCATATAAATCTCCTGTAGATCATCTCCTAGAGACGGGAAGGTCAAGCTCAGCCTGACCTCTGGTCTAATTGTACCCTGGCTTGTCATTTCTTTGTTTCCCATATTCCAGACAAGCCCAGAATCCCCTCCCCTCTCTTCCCTAGCCTTGGAATCCAATCTCCAGAGCACTCTGAAGGGACACAACAGACCAGCAGAGACATCCACAGCCAGCCCCAATCCCAAAAGGAAAACAAGATGAAGCAAATTGCTGACCAACCCCTGGATCAATAGAGCTGCACCAGGCACGGGAGCCTCAGCCAAGGAAGGATTAAAAAAGGTTTGAAGCACAGCACAGGCTGGACAATAATATCCTGTTCACCTGGTTCCATCCATGGGCTTCTGCCTGCCACTGAAAATCTGTAAGATCAGAATGAAACTATCATCTCCTGGCCCCATCCTCAGCTCCACATGTTCCCAAAGGTTTAACACCCTCTAGCACGAGCTGGAGCTGGTAAAGCAAAAAAAAAAAAAAAAAAACAAACAAAAAGAAGTCTCCTCAGAGTCACTGCTGCTGAAGAAGCTCTGAATAAAAATTTGAATGCCAATTCCTGAAATCCTGGAATGGTTTGGCTGGGAAAGGACCTGAAAGGGATCTTGTTCCACTTTCCACTATCCCAGGGTGCTCCGAGCCCTCTCCAGCCTGGCCTTGAACATCCCAGGGATGAAGAATCCAGAACCTCCCTGGGCAACTTCCAGGGAGATTCTACAACTCATCTTGTAGCCCTCAAGCTTTCAATTTACTTTGAAATAGCCACATTTATAGCAGTGACTACGTCAGAAATGGCTGTGACAGAGTTGAGTAAAATCACAGAAAAAAGCAGCCTTTTGAAAGCTCCTTTCTCCTCCTCATCCCCCTCCCCAGAAAAAGATTCTACTTTTAAGAAAGGCATTTGTTTCCACGAACAGACTGCCATTGAAGGTACTACGTGCAATTTCTGCATCATAAAATCCAATCATCTCCACTTTAAAAAGCCCAAACCAACGCTCTCAGCACTCACTGGAGCAGTGATAGAGCACAATCCATACCTGAGCTTCACTGAGAGGATTCCAAAATCCAGCTGCCCCAGCAGCCACTGAAAAAAGGGCATTTCCCCTTTTCTCCCTGCTCAGGAACAGGACAAACATTTATTTGTGATTCTGTTAATTAGAGGTGAAGGGGGACAGCACAGGCTGAGACATACAAGACACACGAGGTATTTACAGAGAAGTTTTTCCACGTAAAAGCCATGTTTGCATTCTTCCCTGAAAGGAGTATGCTTCCAGAGGGTCAGATCCCCTCATCCCAAGCTTTAGGACAAACAAGAATTCCAGGAGATGCTCCAGAGGGTCAGATCACCATCCCCCCCCAAGCTTTAGGACAACAAAGGATTCCAGGAGATGCTCCAGAGAAAGCAGAGGGCTGGGGCTATCTCAGAACAATTACACTGGAGTCTCAAGTGCCTGCAGCTCTGTTTTGTTTTCCCTCTAATGGCACTAAAGAGAGACCTGAGGAGAGGCTGATTTCCCCGAGAAGGGATTCCAGGAACTCCGTGCCCCCGTTCCAAAGGCATTAGTGAGGAGCCTGCCCTGCCTGGGCTCTGGGGGATGCAGGGCAAGGAACAGAGCACAGCACTCAGAGGCTCCATCCCTAGAAATATCTTCAATATCAGAGCTATCTGAGCTGTCCACACCCTGCTCCACAGGATGCTTCTAACTATTTGTCTCGTGTGCCTGATCCAGGAATATTCTCACCAAAAGCCAGGCACTCCTGAGCACTTCTCCTCCCTGCAGGAACGTTTTTTTTTCATGTAATAAAGCTAAATAAGGTGCCTCTCCTACCTGCTTCTAACAGGAATTTCTAAATACCTTCCTAACCAAGAGAAAAATCATCTGTAAATCCATTAAAAGTAACTACTACAGACTGCCTGTGCTGGTGCCTTCCTCCTCGAATGAATTCCACTTGCACAGACCCACAGATCCTCCCAGGATGGGGAAGCTTTACCCACAAGTGAACTGGCACTGCGTTTATATGCACAAAACAATCTGGGGTTTATTGGCAATAAAAAAGGGGTATGGATTCAGGCTTTGGCAGTTCAGCTGCCAATTTTATCCCTCTGGTATCTGCAACTCCAGTGTCTACGACCAAAAGCTCAGGGAAAAAAAAAAAAAGAGATACCCATCCCAAAAATGAGTTAAAGACACAATTCTGGTGACACACACCAAATTACAGCACGAAGGAACGTAATCCAGGGGCTCAGATAACAATGAAAAGTAGATTATATTTACTTTAATCTCAGCAACACGCAACCTCAGCAACTTAGAAAAGGATTTAGCAGAAAAGGCTCGTAATGTAGGAGTGTAAAATTCTCACTGAACGCTGAAATAGGTAAATTGTGTTTATGAAAATGAGGATTGCAATTCCACAGGTCCTCTGTTATCCCCAAACTGATTTCAGGGAAGGCGATTTCCCAACTGAGAATATTTCTGAGTGGTTTGTTTTCCTCGCCATTGTGTGGAAACGCTGTGATGAATTTTCATTCAAACTCTTGGCTCACTTTTTTTTTTTTTTTTCTTATTTTTAAAGTATAAATTATGTCTAACAAGAAACACACCAGGGATCTCTTCAATCCCCAAAGGCACTTTCTTAAAAGGAGAGAGAACAAAGGAGAAAACCTCCCAGCATGTGCTTTCCAAACCAGCTTCTTAGGACAGTATCAAGAATGACAATACTTGAACATAAGCTTTTCTTTTTCCTCCTTTGATCCGTGGTTAATTGAATTGATTATTGCAAACTGTGTAATGATTTCCAAAATGCTGGAGTGGAAGGCGAAGATCACAACAATCTAATAACCAATTTAAAGAGATGTAAGAAATATTGAAGGAAAGATTTAATCACTCAAGTATACTCCTACCAATTAGAAAGAGCTTTAAATAGCTTACCTTGAGATAAATTAGAGTCTGGGTGCAATTAGACAGGAATAGTAATTAAGATCAGGAAAATTCACATATGCCTCAGCCTATGGAGTGAGGGAGAACTCAGCAGAAGAACAAACTTCCCAGTTACCTTATTGCAGCAGCAGAAAGGAAAACACACTGCTTCCATTTATCCAAACTTCCCCAGGAATTCAGTAACCTCACAAGGATGGGATCTGCTAAGTTATCTTTGATCTTATCTGATTGTTTGGAGTTTTTTCTTTTTTTTTTTTTTTTCCCCAGCAGAACAACCAATCCCAAATGGGGCAAAAAGGCTGAAAGGCTCTGGCTTGTGGTAAAGAAAATACATGACGGGAAAAGCAATTTCATGATTAAAACTCCATGAAAAATTGTGGCAGGGAGGACTGACCACTGTTTTTCTGGAGGGGAGAAAGAACTTGAATTTTCCTTTGGCAATAGCACCCATCATATCACATTCCCTAATTTCCACATGCGACACTCCCCACACATAACCCCAGGGTTCTCTGCCCAGGAAGGCAACAAAGTTTTAGAAACTTGAGGAAGTTTTTCTGACAAACCTTTTCTGGCCAGGCAAAAGAGTCCCTACCCAAGTATTACAGCTGATTTTAGTTTTGAAAGGTCACTAAAATCTGAAATCAATCCCATTTGCTAATTAATCAAGAGAGAACCGTAAAAGGTTTCACCTAAAAAAATGAAAATAATTAAAGGAATTCACTGGTCATTCTTCAAAACAGCACAGCCTTAATCACAAACCCTGCCTTAGCTACCAAAAAAACTCCAAAAAAAAGAACTTTAAAGCACTTTTGCTGGGGATTTACTCCTGTGACCACGATTGTCAGAGCTTTCCTTGAGCCACTCACCTCCTGCAGAACCTGGAGAGCTGCAGCCTGCCAGCTCCAACCCCAAGCAGGTTTTGTGCCCCCTCTCCCTCCTGAACAGAACAGGACCCACCCAGGCACCGTTTTTAATTCTGCACAGTCTAAACACACAAAAAAAAAAATCAGAATGCCCTGAGGTCTCCAAAGTATGAATTTATAAATTCCTTTTTTTTTTCTTTTTTTTTTTAAGCGAACTGCCATGGCTACAGAAAAAAGTTTTCACAGAGTGCCAGTCCCTGCCTGTGAGTACCACTCCGTACATAACCTGAGCAGAAAATTGAAATTGAGAATAAAACAGTAACTTTGGCATTTACCCTCTGCTTCCCTGAGGCGGCGACGGCACTTGGGGAAATATAAATTTTCCAAACTGTGGTTTTCTCAAGAAGGAGACATCTAGGAGCGCTCAGTGAAGGGGGTTGGAATGACTTTATTCCCTATCTCCCATCTCTTTTAAACTCCTTTTGAGTCAGTTCCTGCTAATAAAGGCATCACATAAACCCAAGCTGGCTGCTGTGCACCACGCAACTCTGGCTCAGTTCAGTTACCAAAACACATTCTTCCATTTGCCACGCTAAAATTAACAAAAAAACTTGAGCGCCGGAATCGCATCTGAACCCTCTGATCTCGTTATGTGGGAAGCAGAGTTTGAAAAGAAAAGGAAAAAAAAGGCTTAAGGACTACACAGCTCAAGCAATACAATATGGTCTGAAGATAAAGCAGAAAAACGGAGGCCAGAAGAGGATTTAAAGGAGGATCTGAAGGGTCCTGACCCACACAACTCAGAACACACTCACAATTTGATATTTCCTTACCTGCCGACAGCTCCTTAAGCATCTAAAACTGAAAGCGCACGATCCCTGCGAAACACAGAAAACCCAGATCTCCCCAAACCTCGGGGGAAAGACAAAATATTTCCTTAGTCATACTCGACGTGTCCCGTAGTTTATGTCACACATTTAAACACGCTCGTGGAGCCTACACATCTAATATCCACCTGGATCGTGCCGTTCATTCTGGCAACATGAAAGGAGGAGGAGGCAGGAGCCCTCCTGGGGAAGAAGGACCCTGTGACAACAGCGAGGAAAAACTCTGAAACTTTGGAACACCTGGCAGGGTGCAGGTCTGCCCCCACACACAAAGTTTCGGGGATGGGGGGAGTCTTTTCCTTGGATTTTGGGGCGGATGCCTACCGGCCTCTTACCCCAGGACTGCTGTTCCTCAAAATCGCTGATCCTTTTGCGCCTTAGGAAATCCAAAGTTCCGCGTTCGCCACAGCCGCTCCCGCTCCCGCCCCTCCCGGGAACCCGCCCCCTCCAGAAACACCCCCAAAACACCCCAAAATCGCCCCAAACCCAGCCATCCCCCGCCGTGCGGGCTGCGGGGTGGCTCGGAGCTGCCCGTTTCCACGCGTTTCGCAGGATGACAGGGACGGCGGCCAGCTCAACACGGCGGAACTCCTGCACATCTGCTTGTGGCGTTCTTTATTGCCCGGCGGGGCGGCCAGCCGCGCTGCCCTGCGCTCTCCCCCCGCTGTCACCAACGCTAACCGGGCAGCGCTCCCGCCGCACTCCCCCAAAAACTTCGCGGGGCTCCATCCCCCGCCCCGCTGGGGCTCCCCTGACCGCCGCCCTCAGCGGTTCGGCCCGACCCGCCGGAGCGGAGCGGAGCGGAGCCGCCCGCGCTGCCCCGGCTACCGGAACGCGGCCGGCCAGGGGGGGCGGCGAGGGGAAGGCAGCTCCGCGCTGCGCTCCCCACCCACCCCGCCCCTCAGCCCCCGCTGCCGGCGGGGCTCCGTCCGCGGCCGCCCCGGCGGGGCTCGTCTCTCGGCCGCGGCCCCGGCGGCGCGGCGGGGGGACGCGGAGCTGCGCTTTACCTTTAGTTCCGCACTGTCCGCCATCTTGCGACTCTGCGCGCAGGCGCAGTGAACCCCGCCGGGACACCGCCCCCCCCCCCCCCCCCCCCCCCCCCCCCCACCCCGCCGCGTTTGAATCGCGGCCCCCCTTGGTGCGGGGGTCCCCGCTGCTCCCCGTCAGTCCCCGTCCTTCCCCGCCGCTCCCCGCCGCTTCCCCATCTCGTCCCGCCGCTGTGGCACCGCCCAGGGCTCTCGGTGCGGTTCTCGGGGCCGCCGCCCTGCCCGGGAAGTTGGTTCCTGCGCAGCGCGGCCCCCGCGGCGCTGCCGGCCCCGTGAGGGGCGCGGGTCGCTGTGGGCGCCCCGGCTCCCCTCAGGCTGGCGGGCCCCCTTCGGATCGCCGCAGGGAAGCGGTGGATGAGCGTTGCTGCAGTAATAAATGAGTTGATTAAAGTCGGATTTTGCAACTCTGCTTCCTGCTACTTAATTTAAGTTTAAGTAAAGGTTTAAGACCTTTAGGAGTGGATCGGGATGGGGCCGGGGCCCCTCAGCGGGCGCTGGCGTAACCTCCGGCTCCTGGTGTGCACCAAGCGGGGAATTAGGAGGTTTATTTCGGGAAATTATGAGTTTTATTTCCCTGGGCTACTGCGGCATCCCCGTGAGCTTGGCCGCGTTTTCCTGTTCCCGAGGAACAGCAGTACAGGTGTTTGAGGAGTCTCAAACAGCAGAGATTGAGATCCAAAGATGCCCATTTCACGTCAATTTGGAGTAAAATTCGTGTTCTTCCAACAGCAGGCCAGGTAGTGCGGAGGGGAAGATACCTCCCAAAATTCTACCTGGTGAGATGATGCCATCAGTTGTGAATTTGGGTGGGTTAAATGTTAATATTTAAGTCACTATCGCTTGATTCGGCTTCTTTCTACCTGTGTGTTATTCTATAAATATAGATCACCATGACAATTTCTCTGCTTGGCCTTCACCTTACTGCACAGAACGGAACAAAGAAGACACAAAATTTCCTACTTTTCCATAGCTGCCATAAAATCCATCAGAAAGCACTTAGATTATGGTCACTGAAAGAAAAAATAAAACTTTAATGGCTCAACTCTGCAGATTCAAACAAGGCGTGCTCGGGTCCACGCAGGCAACCTGCGGTAAGATAACCACGAGTGGTAATTACAGAATTAAAATTTCAAACATTTGACTCAGAGGGTTGCCCAGGATTTAAAATGAGGTAGTTTGTGGTAAGGGAAGAATGGGAGAGAGGTATCAAATGTGTTTTTAGGAGCTTTTTATTAATAAGAATATTTATATGAAATAAAGTGCAGAAAAAAACAACTCCTAGTAAGTGGGGATGAGAGAGGGATCGTGTCAGGCTGTGTCACATTCCATGGATCCAGGACTTTGAACAAGCTGGATAAGGTCACATATAACCTAGAAAAAGAACATATAAAAATTATATATGTTGAATAAATAAATTTTTGACGGCATCTTGTCTATGGTAAGGATCTATATGATAACGCCGAGCAAAGCAAACAGCTCGCACCTCTTCCCAAACTTTCCATTTCCAAGCATTTCACCCAGAAATACTCTCCAGACTGGCAGAAAATCAGAGGAACTCCTGGCTGACACTCTTTTTTTCTTCTCCATGCCATTTCCGTGGATGTCCAGCGTTCTCCTCTTCGTTCAGCACAGCAATTTAGGGGAGCAGCACCCCGAGAATCCTGCGATGATGAAGGATTCTGTCCCTGTCTGAAACGCTGGTTTGGGGAGGGGGCAGGGTGCTCGGTGAGATAGCTAAAAAAAAAAATAAAAGTCAGATGACTCCAGCACGCCCACGGCTCCCAGAATTAGCCCGTCTATTTCAGTGGCCTGAGCCACTGAAGAACCCCTTCCATTTGGAATTATTAAATACCAATATCATGATCTAATACCATAATCATGATCTAATACGATCAACGAGTTCGTGTCAAGTCGAAAGAATTTGGCCTCAAAGATCTATAACTGCGTGGAGACAAATCCTTGGTTTATTCCGATTACTTTTTCTTTTTTTTTTTTTTTTTTCCTGCGCAGCAAAAACAGCTTTTCCTCCGCTTCTTCACTTCCTCCCAAATTCAGTGGGATGTGGACATGTGCTCCAAGTGTTTTGCTAAATCATGGCATAACACTATCAAACTTGACACGTGGCCATAAACCACAGCGTCCTCTCTCAAAACTCGCTTTAAATAAAAACAGCCCCAGAATGGCTTAAAAGAAAGAAGCCAGCTAAAAAAGGGGACGCAGAAAATCAGGTTTAAAATGGTCCTGCCAGTGTTTTTTTTTTTTACAGACAAACCTCACCCAGGTTCCTCTTTAATTTTTTTTTTTTTTCCCAGTTTGGGTTTCCTGATAATCACTCCCTTCTCAGTGCAGAATATGCTGGAGGATGGAGAAGGAGCTTAATGAGAAAAACAATCTGCGCTTCTATTTTTAGGCTATTATTTACATGTAGTGAAATTTTGTTCCTCTCTGCTCCCGAGGCTCAGATGATGGGTTATTGCCAAAAAAAGCCTTTGTCAACACGCAGGCGTTTCCAGAGGTGGCAGCTCTCAGGTCTGTCAGGATCCTCTCCCCATTTCCAAAAGGAAAATTTGGGGATGCAGCTGGAGTAGGGGGAGAACAGCCCCAAAACAATCCTCCTGTTGTCCTGCTTCTGAGCTAAAGCTACGACATTTTCTTGGATTTTTGACCTCTGTGGGGAGAGAAAATGAAAGGTCAACGTTTCCCTCAACCCTCCAAACTTCCAATATTTTCAGTTCCCAATTTTCCAAAGTTATATTTCCCCCTTTTGGCCGTATCACGATAAAATAAATGACTGGAGAATCTGCCTCTGACCCCCATTTCTTTTATTTTCCTCTTCTGTAACTTCCCCAAAAACCTACCATGTCACATAACTCCCAAGCTCAAAGCCATGTTCAGACACAATAATATTTTTAAAACAGATATGCGTTTTTTTTTTTCCTGCGAACATGTTGTTTTCATTAGTCCGAGTATCCAAGAATTTCCCCTCTTTGCCTAATAATCCAAATTTACTCTTTTTTTAAAAGCAATATAAGGGCATTTCTGAGCCTGAATAAAACTGATTTAATGATGGACTCTCGGTTATTATTTCTTGATAAAAAAACACGACGGAGCCCATTAAAATCCCTTTTTCTGAGGTGGTTGCAGGCATGAAATGTGGGAAATCCCCTTTTCTGTGGGACAAAAAAAGGAATATTTCAGTGAAAATTACTTGGCTGCACGGGAGGACAATGGAATAGCCAATATCTGATAAAACAAATAAATTTTTTTGTACTTTATAATGACACACGTTGCTGGATGTGCTGAGCCTCCCTCAAAATCCCCATCCTAGAGCAATATCAGGTGAAATTATATCATTTTTATGTTTCCATCCTCTCCCAAACTGGGCCCAAACGAGGGCTGCTGCTCACAAAAGGAACTTTCCTGCCAGAGTTGTGACAATTCCCAGCGGGGGAGCTCAAATCCGGATTTTGGGAGCGATCCTGGAGCGTTTTGGGAACGTCAGCCCAGCAAAATGAGTTTCTGGAATGGATAATTAATTACCTGAGCAGTGTGGTGGTGTGGCACATCCCTCATTTCCCTGTTTCCGGGTTTTTTCCTTTCTCTGATATCCAGAGGAGTCAGGTTTTACCCACCATGGTTTTGCACAAACCCTCCCTGGCTGCAATTTCTGCAGATCTTTACCAAAAATTGAATTTCTCACCTCATTTTGTGCCTGCCCTGCAGACCCAGGTGGCATTCCCAGTCTGGAATGACAAAATTCCAAACCCTCAATCCCAGTCTGGAATGACAAAATTCCAAACCCACATTCCTAGCCTGGAATGATCCATTCCCAGCCCATATTCCCAGCCTGGAATGACACATTCCATGTGCATATTCCCAGCCTGCAATGACAAAATTCCAAGCCCAAATTCCCAGTCTGGAATGACCCATTCCAAGCCCACATTCAAGCCTGGAATGATCCATTCCCAGCCCATATTCCCAGCCTGGAATGACAAAATTCTGAGCCCATATTCCCAGCCTGCAATAACACATTCCATACCCACATTCCCATCTCATATTCCCAGCCTGGAATGATCCATTCCAAACCCTCCTTCCCAGCCTGGAATGACAAAATTCCAAACCCTCATTCCCAGCCTGAAATGACACATTCCCATCTCATATTCCCAGCCTGGAATGACATCTTTTCATCTCATATTCCCAGCCTGGAACAATCTATTCCTAGTCCATATTCCCAGCCTGAAATGACCCATTCCAAACCCTTATTACCAGCCTGGAATGACAAAATTCCAAACCCTCATTCCCAGCCTGGAATGACAAAATTCCCATCTCATATTCCCAGCCT
>CM031866.1:92748-126553 GCA_018697195.1 Certhia americana
CTGTGACACCCAAACACCTCTTGTGACACCCAAAACTCCTCCTGGGCCACCCAAAACTCCTCCTGAGCCACCCGAACTCCTCCTGTGACACCCAAAAACCTCTTGTGACACCCAAAACTCCTCCTGGGCCACCCAAAACGCCTCCTGTGACCCCCGAATGACTCTTGTGACACCAAAATACCATCTGGGCCACCCAAACCCCCTCCTGGGCCACCCAAAATGCCTCTTGTGCCACCCAAATCACTCTTGTGACACCAAAAACTCCTCCTGTGACACCCAAAACGCTGGGGGACAGTGGGAGTTGTCCCTGCCCATGGCAGGGGTGGCCCTGGCTGGGCTTTAGGGTCCCTCCCAGCCCCAATCCTTCCAGAATTCCATGATAATTCTGCCTTCAACCTGCCCAGCATTAATTTGATTTAAGGCTGGCTACCTCCGACAGAGCCAGCACCCAAAATCACCAAAAAAAAAAATTATCCCTCATTCGTGACACAGTAAAAGAAAAATAGGGGGAAAAAAGAAACAAAAAGGGAAAAAAAACCCAAAAAACCAACCAACCAACCAACAAAAAAAAACCCCAGGCAGAAATGTGATGACAGAATTTCCTCTGCTACATGAAAATGAACACAAGAGCTTTTAATTTAGCTGAGGTTTCACTCACTCGAAGAGAAGGATGTCCCGTTTGTTCAGGATGAATTGACAGATGGGAAGATGAAGCCTTCCGTTATTGTTCCGTTTGCTGGATGCAAAAAATTTCCTCGACACTTCCAGAGGATTTGGAGGTTGGGAGGAGCTCTGGAAAAATCCGATTTATCCGGGCAAAAAGGAAAAAATCAGATCTGTGGGGGCCGATCCTGGGTGATGCCACATTCCTCCAGCTGCTCCAAAATTCAGCTTTTTCCTGAGCATTCCTCAGCCGTGTCCCTGTGGGAAAGCCAGGGAATAAAAAAGTGAATTTAGCATTAAAAAAAAAGCAGAATTACAGAAATCCTTTCTGTTTGATGCCTCCACCCAGCAAACTCTTTCAGAACAGGAAATTCTCTCAGACAAATTTTTCTTTTTTTTTTTCCCCGAGCTAGAAGCCTTTAGCTAAAATATTTTTCTTTTCTCTGCTAATAAAGACAGACTGTTAGCTCTGGGTTTTTCCTTTCCCGTTGAAGATGTCCTGCAGTTTTCTCCCGAGTTTTCTTGGGATCTGGGGCACCCAAAATCCTTTCAAATGACACCGAGAAATAATTGGCACCTCTTGGCCAAAACCTCTTGGTGCTGCGTTCACACCTGGGCTCTGCCAACCGATAAATTCTGGATGAATGGATTAAAGGCAGGAAAAACCTGGGAAAAGGCAGGAAAAAAAAAAAAAAATTTAAATTTTATTTTCTCATCTCCCACAGAGGCAGGGAGAGGATGGATCCCCCCCCTCACAGATGGCAGCAGGGTGGCCAAGAAGAATTCCCAAATTTCTGTTTCTCAGACCATTTAAGGCTTCATGGGCCAGTGAAATTCTGCCAACCAGATATTTTTAATATTTATTATAATATTATAATACTATGCTAATACTTAGTATTGATATTTTAATTTAAATAATATTATATTAATATTTAGTATTAATACTATAACATTCATTATAATATACCAATATACTAATACTAAATATTAATATTATATATAATACTATAATAGTATACTAATACTTACTATTAATATAATATTAATTATTATTAATATTATTATATATTATATATTATATATTATTATATATAATAAATACATATTATACTATTATATATTATACTAATAATAATACTTAGTATTAATATCATTAATATTAGTTATATTATACTAATACTTAATATTAATAAAATAATATTAATTATAATTTTATACTATTATAATAATTCTAATACCCAATCCTCAACATTTTCCAATACCAAAAACTCTAATAAAAACCAAAACAAACCAAACTTTACTCCACAACAAAAACTTTCTAAAATCACCGTCTAATCAAACAACAAAAAATTGCTTTATTTAATACTATTCATTCTTTTATTTTACATTTATAACTTCTTTACTTATTAAATAAATAACTTTTTTCCACTTTCCTCCAAAAAAAATCATTTCCCAAGCAAATTAAAAATAAAGTAATTTTAGATTTATTTAGAAAAAAAAAAAATCAAAAATTTCTTCCCAAATTTACCCCAAACCAAAACAACCTCTTCACACCAAACCCTCACAGCTTGTCTTCATCTCCTTACCATGCTAACAAACCAAAAAAATCTGAATTTCTCACCTGTGGGAGTTCTTCACTCCCACCTGTCTCTCCCCAATAGGGGAGGCCTTTTCAGGAGTCCTTGTTAAGAAAAAAAAAAAGGCAAATTATTGGTTGTTCTCCCTCTCCAGGTTGTTTATTGTTTTCTCATCAGCAATTTCTGCACCCCAGGTTTTACACCAGCTTGGCCTGAGGGAGAAAAGGCACCAGAAAGCCCCAAACATGCAGAATCAAGGTTCTCTTCAAGATAATTCCCCCAATTATCACCAAGAATGGACATTATCTCTATTTTTCTACCAATAAATAACTAAATTTTTATTCACATGACATTATGGCAAATTCTAACCAGTGTTCCTGTGTTCCCAACACTGCAGAATGTGGAGAAGAGGGAGGAAGAAACCTAAAACCCACCAGGATCCTCCAGCTTGTCTCCATCTCCTTCCCTAACAACCCCAAAAAATCTCAATTTCTCCCTCTGTGATAAAGTCCATATTCTGCTACTCTCTAATTGACATTCATGAAAGTTCTGTTCCACACCAGAGCCTGAGAAGCCCTTTCCATGGACGAAGGTTAAAAGTAGAATTTGTCAGAGCAAAGGTTTGGATCCTTCCAGACACACAGAGAAATATTCTCTGCGTTCCAGGTTCCAACACCCACGGACGTTTTCTTTGAGGGGGGAAAAAAAACCCCCAAAACCCCCCAATTTAAACCCAGCCTGTTGTTTCCACAGGGCCGAGCTGCAGCGAGGTCTCACAACGTGGTTGTGATTTCCCACATCTGTGATTTTTAATGTGTTGTTTTTGTGCCAAGGGTTTCAGAGAAGGTGTTATCCAATAATCCATGGGAGAACAGGAGCCAGCACAGGCAGGGCCCACGTGAGAGTGGCAGCCACAATTTAACCCCAGGGGGTTTGTTCCTGGACATCTTTGGGGTTTGTTCCTGAACATTTTTGGGGTTTGTTCCTGGATATCTTTGCGGTTTGTTTCCTGGACATCTTTGGGGTTTGTTCCTGAACATCATTGGGTTTTGTTTCTGAACATCTTTGAGGTTTTCTTCCTGGGCATCTTTGGGGTTTGGTTTCTGGACAGACCTATTTGGGTTTTTGTTTCTGAACACCTTTGGGATTTGTTTCTGGATATCTTGAGGTTTTTGTTTCTGGACTTCTTTAGGGTTTTGTGTCTGGACATCTCTTAGCCCAGCCAGACACGAAGCTCGAGGCTGGTGTGATTTCCTCCTTTCACAGACTCCATGGCCAAGTTCATGGGATCATGGAAGCCTGGAATCATCCAGTTCCACGGGCAGGGACACCTCCCGCTGTCCCAGGGAGCTCCACCCTGGCCTTGGACACTTCCAGGGATCACAGCTTCTCTGGGAATTCCACCCCAGACCCTCCCCACCCTCCCAGGGAACAATTCAATCCCAATATCCCACCCCAATCTCCCTTTTCCCACTCTGAAGCCATTCCCTGTGTCCTGTCCCTCCAGCCTTTATTCCCAGTCCTTCTCCAGCTCTCCTGGAGCCCTTCAAGCCCTTCCAGGAGCTCTGAGATATTCCCAGAACCTTCTTTACTCCAGGCTGGACAATTCCAGCTCTCCCAACCTGTCTGAGGAGCCTCACTCACCCAGGAGCAGTTTGGTCGTGGCAGAGCTTTGCTGTGCCAGGAACAGATTTCCTGGGACACTCCACAGCTCTGCCACGGGTGGGACACGGAGAACTTTGGAAATTTCCAACCTGGCACTGCTTAAAACAAAAAGCTCCCTCTCGCTCTCCCGGGTCAGATATTCTGTGTGCAGTTTCTAATTTGGACCTCAGCTCTGGAAAACTTGATTAGAGCTGTGAAAACGGAATTTTTACTGGGGAGAGCGGAGCCCTTGCCAAGGTTTATTTTTCAAGGGAGTAAGACCTAATCCTAGAAGTGATTCCAGGGCTGTGCTAGTCTGGATGCCCTTGCAATGGTTTATGGCAATTACGGAGCCCGAGCTGGACGGGCTGGTGGTGTTTGCTTTGGACAAGTGCTGCAGATGGTAACCAGCTCCAAATGTACTCCAGGCAGCGCTGAAAATCCATTTTCCCCCAGATTTCTCCTTTTTTTTTCCCCTCCCCCCTCCCTCCTTTCTCTTTCATTTTCACACAATTAGCACGTCCCCAAATCCACCCTGCCTGAAAACAAGGAAGCATTTAAAGGAGTAACGACCCTAAACCGAGACACAATGACCGCCAGCTTCCAAAGCCCTAACTCCGGCAAAATCCAGCCTAAACCCCCTGTTCAGGTGGAAATCTTCCAGGGAATAGCACATCAGCTTCCTCCAGGGAGCCCACAAAGGTTATGGCGTGGATTGACCCTCTGGAGGGAGCTTTCCCTGCCAGCCATAAACCCAGGAATGCTTGGGAAAAGAGCAAATTAAACCGTGCTAGACTTGGCAGGGCCCTCTGAGCGCAGGGCTGGGGGAAGGTGACAGTAATGACCCTTCCAGCTGAAGGATTCCAGAGCCAGGACAGCACCAAAGGGTTCCCCAAAAGCGCCCCTGTCTCTCGGGGGTTTTTTAAAAAAAATATTGTTTGATTGTTTTTTCACGGTGCACTGAGAAACCCGAAATGCACAAAATCTTATTTTCCCCAGCCAGGGATTGATGAAATGGTCATGAGTTGTCTCTTCTGTTTTTCAAAGTTGTTTATTCTTTTTTACCTATACGTTCTTTTCCTGACTAGCAGAACTCCTCTCCGCAGGTCAGTCCAAGGCACAAATCCCCCACCTTCAGGGTGAACTACGTCTACTTGATTTATAATAATTCTCCAATATTCATCACCCATGTTAGAAAGTCAATCTCTAAACCAATGAGAAGTGCCACCATCGCAGCAGGAGATGGAGCAGATGAAGAAGAAGGAAGAAATCTAAAAGCCACATGAATTCTCCATCTTGTCTTCACCTGCTTGCCACTCCAAAAACCCCATAAATTTAAAATTCTCAGCCTGTGATAAACTACATATTATACTGCTATCTAATATACATTCTCTGCCTCATCCCAGAGCTTTAAAAACCCTTTCCACGAACAAAGGTTAAAAACACTGTTTGCCAAAGGTTTAAAACATGCAAAGAAATATTTCTCATCATTCCAGATTCCAACACCTGTCCTCTTCCAGAGGGTTCTCCTTCGGGGCAGGAGTTCTGCAGCACTTCCTGGGGTCAGGGAGGGGATCCTGCAGGAGTGTCCTGGGGCAGGAGGGATGTGGAGCTGCTGGGTGATTGCCAAGGTGGGGACATCCCCGTGGTGAGGGCAGGGTGAGGAGATGGAGCTGCTGAGCCTGGAGGAGAGATCTCCAAAAGTGACATCAAAGGAGATGCAAAATCCCCCAGCCTCATCTTAGGATCTCAGAACGAGCAGATCTGAACAAGCCCTCAGAAATGAGCAGATCCCACAGCTTCGTTGGGAGACAGAAGGGAGAACAAAGGAAAGGACTGGCAGATTTTAAGGGAAAAAAAAACAAAACAAAAAAACAAACCCAGGAAAATGTGTTGTAAGTTTCCAGGAGAATCACAGAGTTCACTTTGTTACGCAAAAATAAAAGTGATTCTGTGAGCAAGGCAGAGCTGCCTTGAGCACTCCCTTCTCACAAGCTCGCAAAAAGTCGTGTTAGCCCCCAAAATTCCATCAGTTTAATTGAACCCACATCTCCCCTGTTTGTGCACAGCTCCTTGCTGTCCTGTTCACACTCGCCCCGAAAATGCTGGATTTCAGCCCAAAGGACACCGGCCTGACACATGGCTGCTCAAATTAAATGGGTTTCCCCAAAAAAAAATGAAGATAAGGAACCTCTAGCCAGGCGACATCATCTTGTCCTCAGCCAGATCCTGAAACAGCTGGGATTTTTTCCCAAGAAAGATCTTTTTTTTGGATTTGCAGGCAGCCAACAGCTCACTGCACGTGTCAGTCCCAGCTGAACATTCCAGGTGTGCCTCAGCCCCTTGGACAAACCAACCACGGTGGGCAGCACCCCGGGAATCTGCCAGCACCCCTGTGGGGACATTCTGCTCACACCTGACCCCTCCAGATCCTCCTCAGCCCCCTGGATAAACAAATCCCAGGCGGGCAGCATCCCTGTGGGACCACAGGATCATCTCCAAAGGGTCACAGCAGCGCTGGGGTAGGCAAAAATCCCCTGGGATTCGCGATTTTGGGCTGGGAGAGGAGCAGGATCCCGAGGGGATCCCCAGGGAAGGCGATGGAGCCGATCCTGCATTCCCGAGGGGTCGGACGGTGCTGGCTGGGTGCGGCTTCCCCGGGCACAGCTCGTTCCTGGAGGCGCACGGGGATGAACGGGAACATCAGGGATTTATCTTGGCTTTGGCACAGCTTCCGCGGGATGCTCGCGGCCGAGAGATGGGGACAGGATAAAGGAGAGAGAAGGAAAAATGGCCAGGACACAAAAATGGCCAGGACACATCCCCCCAGGATGGATATTGTCCTCATCTGCCACCCTGGGGATGGCACACCCAGCTCAGTGCTGGGACAGGCTGGAGAGGGGACCCTGGCAGGGCAAATTCGCTCCCCCCCTGGCTCAGCCCGGCCTTCCCGAGGGACAATTTCCATGGAAGGAGCTCAAACCCTCCCTCCAAAGGCGGCCAAACTCCGCAGGGGAGCGCTGGGCTGAGCGGAGCTGCGGCCGCCACCTCCTGGCGCCTTCATGGAATCAGGGAAGGACCTTAAAATTCCTCCAGTGCCACCCCTGCCACGGGCAGGGACAACTCCCGCTGTCCCTGCTGCTCCAGCCTGGCCTGGGACACTGCCAGGGATCCAGGGGCAGCCACAGCTTCTCTGGGAATTCCAGCCCAGCCTCTCCCCAGGTTCGCAGGGAGAAATTCCTTCCCAAAAATCCCGTCTCAAAACTCACCCACACAGGTTTGGGACACGCTCGGTGCCTGATGCTTTCTGGAGGCTGAGCTGGAATAGAGAGCAGCCAGGAACAAGGACAAAGTAAGGATTTATTAAAATATCTCAATGGGTACTCTTGGGCCATGCAAGAGTCCAGCTGGACCACACCCAAAATGCCCAAAAATGGTCACAAAATGGACACCAGGGTCACAAGGTCTCACATTTTATGAGTTCTGGTCCATCAGCAGATTAGAATCAATTGTCCAACCACAGCTCCAGGTTAGGAAACTCCATCCTCCTCGTTTTTCCTTCTCACTTCACTCTTGGTTTCATTCTTGGGCCTGAAAGTTGTCCTTGGCCCCAAATTAAAGCAGGAATTGTTTTGTCTCTCTACTCTGTGAAGAGAGCTCTGCAGCGCTGAATATGAAACCTCAAACTGCTCACCAAAACAGCCCAGAGTCTAAAAAATATAACAGCTAAACCTAAGGAATCATGCCCACATTCCCATCCATTCCCACCTGAGGGCCCCCCCCAGCCCAGGGAATCCCATCCTGCTAGAAAAAAAAAACTGGAATTCAACCCCAAACCTCTGGAATTCAACCCCAAACCTCTGGAATTCAACCCCAAACCCCTGGAATTCAACCCCAGCACAGCGTGATGGCTCAAGGCGCTTCCCAAAGGGGGAAAATCTCCGGTGGGCTTTTCCCAGGGTGGGGGTCTCAGGTGCCTGCACCCCCCGGGGTGGGAGCTGCTGGAACCCTAGGCACGGAGAAATTCAGACTTTCTGTGCTGACGGGGAATAATCCTCAAAAATTCTCTGCGTTTGACCTGAGGCCATTAAAAAAAAAAAAAAGCTTCCAAATCTGCATAATAACACTAAAATTCTGAGTGTGCAGTTGAATAGAAAGAAACGTGGTATCTCACAGGGTAAAAAATTTAGAGTTTTGAAATATAGTGATATATTTGTAACGAGATAGAGAGTTTAGAGCGCAGTCTTCTTCTTCTTCCCAAGTTTAAGTGATTTTGTGTAATTAGTTAGAAAAATCTACAGTGCGAGACATAAGTAGCTAATTATTGGGCTAAAAATTAAAATAAATTAGCTGGCAGATGATATCTCATAATCGAGTAGTTTAAGCTTAAAAAGACTTCCAGAACTTACCTCTGCCCTCCGTTTCTACTCTGTCAACTGAGCACGTCGAAGCACTCACGCTCAGCAGAGCCGGAATTTAAATAAAAAATAACAAATATCCAATTCTGCCTCTCATGTTTTTAATCCCGACCATGAAAACAAAAACCAGATACAGCAAAAAAAAAATTTTTTTTTTTTTTTTTACCCGTTGTGTCCTCGAGGGAGCAGCGTACGGAACGAGAGCTGGGCCAGGCTGTGGCTCCACTGAGCTGCTCCTCACTGGCCTGAAAGAACAATTCCATCAGCTGTGGCCAGCAAACCTTCTGCTTCCCCCCATTCCCAATTCAGCACAGCCTCAAACCCAGGCAACCCTTCCTGCTTTAATTATTTAAAAAAATCCAGGTTGTTTATTTTCAGGGGTTATTACTGCATTCAACTATTTGGAGACTAAACGGCAACAGCAAAAAAAATAAAAAATAGAATAAAAAATTTGAAGCCTTTCCCTCAATTCTGCCGGTGAAGTTTAATTCACTCTAATTATTTCATATTACTTAGAACTGTAATAGTTTCATAATTTCTAGTATATTAAGCACTTAATACGTTGTGTCATTTCAAGTCGCATATTAAATTCTGCAAAGCACATTTTAATGAGCGTTAAGTAGTGGGGAAATATTAATACAACCTAATGGCTCATTTTTGTGCCCGTGTTGGGAGGCACCGCTGGGGCAGGTGGGCACAGTGGGGAAGGGTGAAATTATGGGATGGAGAAACACCCAGGGCACCTCCTCTGCGGGGTCACCTGGCCAGGTGGCACCGGTGACTCAGAGAGGCACAAAATGCAAAGGAAAAAAATTCAGCGAGCTCCAAAATGGTTTGAATGTCTCGTTCCATCCTCTCAGCTGAACTCAGAGCTTTAATTCACCTCCCTGGGTTACACATCCTGGTGTGTCCCGACATTAATTCACCTCCCTGGGTCACACATTCCCGGCACAGGGGTCCTCCCCTGGTTCTCCCCTGCCTGGAGGTGCCACCAGCCCCGCTGCTGCCACCCGTGTCACACTCAGGATGGCCTGTGCGAGGGGCTGTCACCAAAGGAACAGTACCAGAATGGTTTGGAAGAGATCTTAAAGCTCATCTCATTCCACCCCTGCCAGGAGAAGGGACCCTCCCTCTGCCCCAGGCTGCTCCAAGCCCTGTCCAGCCTGGCCTTGGACATCCCAGGGATCCTGGAGAACTTTCTCTGAGACCCAGACGAATAAAACCCCCAAAACCTCATCTGAGCTTCCTCCCCAAGGGATTTTAACCTCCATCCCACCCAACTGCTTCCACCTGCCCTGGCCGGGAAGGGCCTCCTCACCCTCAGGGAATGGGGTGGAGGGGAGGATGCTGCTCCTGCTCAGCTGATCCCGGGATCGGAATTGGGGGAGAACTGTGGAGCTGCATCTCCGGCTGAGCCCACGCGGTGGCGGCCCAGGCCGCGGAACGGCCTAATGAGCCCCGGAGTTAATTAATTAACGGCAGCTCCTTCTCGGCGGAGCTCCGGGGATGGCGACCCCGCGGTGGGCAGAGCGCAGCCCCCGGGGCACCTCCGCTGCTCCCCGGGATGCTCCCGGGATGCCGCTGCTCCCCGGGATGCTCCCGGGATGCTGTTGTTCCCCGGGATGCTCCTGGGATGCTGTTGTTCCCCGGGATGCTCCCGGGCCTCGCATCCCTTCCCCCGGTCTCGGTCCCGGTCCTTCCGGGATGTTTCCATCCCGGCTCCATCCGAGGGATGCTCGGTGCATCCCTCCCCCCCGGTGCAGCCTCACCCCTCCCCGCTACCGGTCCTGCTCCCAGCTCCATTCTGGGCTAAAACCCGGCTATTTCGGGCTAATAGGTGTGCGAGCACCTCCGCACCCGCTCTCCGAGCTCATTAACGGGATACCTTCATGTGTGAAACCAGCATATAAATGGGCATTAATGAGCTCCGCCGGCGGGGAGGAGCGGGCGGCACCCCCGGCCCAGCCCCGGTACCGGGGGCCCCCCCGAACCCCGGGCCAGCCCCACGCACCAGGCGGCTTCTTCAAGTGTGTTTTTATTAAAGAACCAAAACCACGTACAGAGGGGGCTGTCCCCAGAGCGGGCGAGCGCTGTCGTGCCTCCGGAGTGGCGGGGGTTAAAGTGCCGTTACATCCAGGATTTACAGGGACCGGGGGTGGGAAAGGAAGGGAGGGGATGGGCGGATAAATATACATCATAAATAAATAAAAATCCGACAAATAACTGTACCAAGAGAATCACAGTACATTTATATATCCATTGCACATAGCCACTTTTGTTTCCGGTCTGGACGAGGGTGGAAGAAGCGGACACAGAGGGAGGGAGGGGGAGGCGGAGCTGGGGGGGGAGGACGGGGGGGACACGGGACACCGGCCGGGACCCCCGGCTCTCCCCCCCCGGCCGGTCCGGGGCCGCCCCCCGCGGTCCGAGCATCGCCGGGCTCCGAGTCCTTTTATGTACAAGAGTCTCCTCGTGGGAATGGCTTGTGTGGGCTCTGCCCGCATGGCTTCGGGGGGTGTGGGGGGACCCAGCGGGGGCTCACTGGGGCAGCAGCGGCGGCTTGAAGGAGCAGTTCCCCGTGCAGTGCCGAGGGGTCAGCATCTTGCAGGAGAAGTGATGCAGCGCGTCGTGAGCCTCTGCAAAAAGGGACACCGAGCCGTCATTCCCGAGCAAGCCATCATTCCCGGACCGAGCCGTCATTCTTTTGGGGTCGGGAGGGCTCCCCGAGACCTCCGTGACCCCCCAGCCCACCGTGTGCCGGTACCTTTTAACTTCTGCTGGATGGCGTAGCGCGCCTTCCTCTCCTGGTCCAGCTCGTTGCACAGCGTGTCTGCGGTGGGAGAGGCGCTGGTGATGCGCCCGTCGGGGCTGAGGGTGCCCCGGGGGGCACCCACAGGGGAGGGGGACAGGGGGTGCAAAGCCGGGCAGGGCCTTCCCGGTTATTGTGCGGCTCGGGTTTGGAATTGAGCCCGAGTGGAGGTGACAGGGACAGGGAAGGTTCGTTCGCTGCCGGGTGAGCGATGCCTCGCAGCGGTTTGAGGGGCAGCTCGAAATCGCGACAGAAATTGGAGGGCAAGAAGAGAGACGGAATGGAACAAAGGGGGGAAAAAAAAACCCCACAAACAAACAAAAATAAAACGAAACCACCACCCCCCCCAAATACCAAAACAAAACAAGAACCCCAAGCAAACAAAAACCCCAAACAAACAAGCAAAAATAACGCAAAAAATTAAACAGGAAGCCCCTCACCCAAACTAACAAAAAAGCAGAAATAAATAAAATGAAATTAAATTTTGAAAAAAGGGGGGGGGGAAAGGAAATTAAAAAAAAAAAAAAAACCAAAAAACAAAAGTACTGATGTGCTCGGCCTTACCTCGGACGATCTGCAGCTGCTGCACCATCTCTTCCCGGTACGCCAGCTCCCGTTTCATCTGATCCTGGAAGTTATCTGTGGGGCCGGGGGTCAGCACGGTGCCCGGTGCGGGACCCGCTCCCCGGGCGGGCCGGGCCGTGGGCAGGGGATGGGGCACCGGTACCTTTCAGGCTCTGGAAGTCCCTCTCCAGCTTTTTCCTCAGCTCCATTTGCTCCAGGACCAGTTTTTGTAACTCATCTATTTAAAAATACACGGCGGGGTTGAGGGGAGCCCGCACTTTTCCATCTGGAGGCGGCTCAGCGCGGCGCTAATCGCATTACGTTACATTAATCACAGGAGTTAATCACTCCTGCACAAAAACACAAATACCTCGAGCCGCGGGCAGAGGCCGGGGGGTGCCGCAGCCCCCGCCCCGCACCCCGAGCCCCGGCCCCGCCTCACCTCGGGCCAAGTTCTCGATGTCCTTTTCCAGCAGCTGCGTCCCGGTGACATCCAAGGCGAGCCCGTCCTCTCCTGCGGGGGAGGGGGGCAGAGCACCGTCAGCCCCTCCGGGGGTCCCCCCGCATCGCCCCGCCGAGCGGTGCTTACCTCTGTCGGTATTTACAGGGCTGGGATGAGAGACATTCCTTTGGTCCTGATAGGATTTTCTGCTCTCTAAATCCTCTGCCGCGGAGTGATTGTCTTCTTTATCTTGCTCTTAAAGTTAATAAACCGATTTTCGACCATAAGCAATGAAAGTATGGTCCTGATATGTCCTTAATTACATAATTACGGACAAAGCCCTCGTTAAAACCTTCTTAGCGGACATCCTAATCGCTTTGCCGTTGGAAAGTAGCTTGTGGGCAGGAGCTTGGCCCCGCCGGCCCATCCCCGCCGCACCGGCCGCGGCCCCGGCGGCATCCCCGGGCCCCGGCGCCGCTCCCCGCCCGGATCCCGTTTTGTTTCGCTTTTCTCCCGAAATCCCCCCAAAACGAAAGCGGCCCTTCGGGGTCCCCCCCCGGGGGCTGAGCCGCTGCCCTCGGTGCCCAGCGGCCGCCCGGTCCCGGCCCCCGCGTTACCCTTCGCCTCGGGGGTGCAGAGGAAGGCGGCGGCGGCTCCCAGGGAGGCTGCGGGCTTCAGCGGCTGCAGGTGCTCCCCCCTCTCCGGTGCGAACACCTGCGAAAGAGCGAGTCAGGAGCCCGGGCCGGCCCCGGGGGGACCCCCGAGGGCAGATCCCCCCCGCCTCCATCCCGGCCCCGCACCTCGTAGGCGCCGCTGCTGCCGCTGCGCTCGGGGCTGCTGCCGTCGGGGGCCTGGCCGCCCTCCTGCGCGCTCGCCTCGCCCGCTTTCTCCTCGGGCCCCTCGGCCCCGGCGGGCGGAGGCTCCTCGGGCCCGGCCAGCAGCCGCGGAGGCGGCGGTTCCCGGCCCTCGGCGGGGGCCACGGCGGGGACGGCGGCGGCTTCGTCCTCCTCATCCTCCGGGAAGCGGTTGGACTCCACGTCCACCTCGGGCTCCTCGGCCGTGTCCCCCCCGGGGGACAGCGAGCGGTAGCTGGAGCTGCCCTCGCTGAGGAAGTCCGGCGAGAGGTAACCGGGCCCGCGGGGCCCCGCGCCGCCGAACGCCTCGCGGGTACCGTAGAGCTTGGCGATGCTCTCGGCGTCCTTCACCACCGGGCGGAAGGCGGACAGGTAACTGCCCTTCCTGGGCAGCGGCAGCGGGGCGAGCAGCGCCTCGTCCCCGGAGCGCTCCTCCTCGCCCGCCGCCCGCGACAGAGCGCTGGGGCAGCGCTCGCCCTCGGTGCCGGCTCCCTCTTGGGGGGTAGCGCTGCTCCGGCCGCTGCCCGAGGGCTCGGAGCCCTCCAGCTCCCCGTGCCGCCCCGCCAGCCCCGCCGGTTCGGCCGCCGCCGCCGCCGCCGCTGCCGCCGCCGCCACCACCACGGCGGTGGCGGCCGCTTTGGCCGGGCTCTGTGCGGGGTAGGGCGGCACGGGCAGGCTGCCGGCGGCCGGCCAGAACACGGGGAACGAGGGGTACACGCCGGCGTCCTTGGCGGCGCCGGGCTGGTGCGGCGGCTGGGCCGGCTGGTGCGGGTGGGGATGCGGGGGTCCCCAAAACATCCCGGGGGGCAGCGCACCGCCCTTGCCCGCCTCGCCGCCCCCCGCGCCGCCCAGCGCCTCCTCCTGCTTCTTGGGGCACAGTCCGAAGGCGGCGGCGGGGAAGCCGAGGGGTGAGGGAATAGCGGGCGGCAGGGCAGCTTCTGCATCATCCCGAAGCCTTCTGGGCACCGGGCATCACCGGATAACTGCGCACCGCGCCCTCCGCCGCCGTGCGCCTCCGCCGCCCCGCGTGCGCTCGCCGCCGTCCGCCAGCCCCCGCGCGCGCCGCGCTCGCCCTCAGCCTCCTGCCCCTGCACCGGAGGCTCTTGTGCGCCGGGGCCAGCGCGGGACCGGCGGGAGCGGCGGGTGTAGAGCGGCCCTTGGCGTGGGGGATCCGCCCCGGGCCCGCCGGCGGCCGCCCCTTGCAGGGAGAAGGTCCGCTTGCGGGTGCCCGCCGTTGAACATGGACTGACATCCTCCCAGCGTGCGACAGCTCCTCCTTGGCCGTTTGTCGCTGAGCTTGAGGTGGCGGCGCCAGAGTTTGAATTGGGCGGCGTCGGGGCTGGGTGTACTTGAGAGTCGGGGTGCGGTGGCGTGGAAGATGAACTTGTTGGGGGAGAATTACATGCTGCGTACGCTGCCACTTGATGCATTGGCCCGGAGCTGGTTGTAGTCGCGCCGGATGAAGGCTGCCTCCTGAGCCCCAGGCGCCAACTCGTGCAACCACGTCGAATGCGAAGTTCTCGGCAGCTGTGGGCGGCTTGTGCTAGACCCAGGAAGGACTTGCCAGAGCCGCTTCCCTCCTTCCCGTCCCTCTTGGTGTCTGCCGCCTCGGGGCGTGAGGAGATGGCATGCCCTCGTCCCGCGCCGCAGGTTCTCCCACTGCACCGCGTGCACTGCACGCAGGTGAGTGCCCATGGCCACCCGCGCTCGGTTTGATCTCATTGTAGCTGTAGTTCTTTCGATCAAGCGGTGTTTGAGATCTCGCCAGGCAGCAGCCGCTCCCGCCCGTCGATTACCAGGGACACGTGGGCACGCCGTACAGGGATGTCTCACCCACTGGTTGGGCTTGAGGGTATTGGAGCCCTGGTACGGCTGCAAGCCTCTTGCTTTGAATTTGGGGAGGAGCTTTCATCTCTCCCATTTCCATCTGACTGCGATCGCCTCCATTCCCGCCCCAAAACGCCCCCTGCAAACAAATCGGGAAAGGCGCAGGTTAGAGGGCGCTCCCGGGGGCCCCCGCCGCCGCTCCCGCCCGCCGTGCTCCCGGGGCCTCGTTCGCTGCCCGTCGATCCCCGCCGCGCGGCCCGCCGCTCCTCGCTCGGCGCTACCGGTCCCGACACCAGAGCCCTTCTGGCCGCTGCCGCAGCACGACCCTCCCCGACCCCGCCTCTGGGTCCGGCGGGGCCGGAGCGCATCCCCCCGCCGCGATCGCCGGTACCGAGCGCCGCCTCACCCGCCCGCCGGGGGCGGCCCCGCGGCCGAGCGGCCCCGCAGCCGGTGCAGAAGGGCCTCCCGGGAGGGGGGTCATCACCATCGCTTCCGTCCCTGGGCCGATTCCCCCGGGAGGTGGCCGCGTCCCCTTGCCCTTTGTTGCCCGGCTCGCCGGGTCCGTGCCGTGGCCGGTCTGCGGCCGGGCTCGAAGCGGGCTTCCAACAACGCATCCGGAGGATGCGGCCGGCGCGTCCCGGGGGCCCGAGCCCCGAGGCCGGGGCGGGGCGGCCCAAACTTGGCGCTCGTGCCGCCCCGCGGGCGGAGCGGGCGCGGTTCCCGGAGCCCCTTTGTCGTTTCCCCCGGCAGGCGTTTAGGGCGACGGGCGGATTAGGGGCCGGGTCGGGCAGCCCCGCCGCACGTATCATAAGGGCAGCAGCGAGCCAGGCAAATTGGCTTAGCGGTGAGGGGCCCTCCCGGTGGCTTTAAGCCGCTTCCGTGGTAATTACCAAAATAACGGGGAGTCGACACTCCGAAACGCGCCCCGGTTGTTTTTTTCGTTTCCGTCCCCCCCCAATGCCCGTTGCCCACCCCTCCTCCGCCGCCGCGCGCCCGCACGACTCACCGCGCCGCGGAGCCCGCTGACGTGCAGGCGTCTGCTCGGGACTAGGGGCCGAGCGCCCGGGCCCGGGGCCGCCATACGGCCGGGGGGGCCCAGTCCGCACAGAGCCCGTTTCCCGGGGCAGCCGAACTGCTGGTCGCCGGGGGGCGGGCGGCAAGGCGGGCGGCGCCCCTTCACCGACGCCTCGGGGCCGCCGCCCGCCCCGCCGCGCCTGCCCGCCCGTCCCGCCCCGTGCGAATGCAAAAAGCAGCGAGTTGACAGCCGCGCCAACCGAGGAGATCCGGATCCGACTTGGAGACGCGCACATTGATCCGTGACAGCTAAAATTACTGGAAGACACACCCACTTAGCACCAGCATAATTTACATAACGGCGCTCCTGGCCCCGCCGCCGTCATCACGATGCGCTCCATGCAATCCGGCGCGGCTTAAGCCGGCGAACGGGGAGGGCGGGAAGAGGGGGGTGGGGGAGGGGCGTCGGGGGGCCGCCACCAAGAGCGGGGACCACGCCCGTGCTGCCCGAGGTAAGAGCGGGGATCACCCCGCGCCGGACCCCTGCGTTGGGCGCCGGCCGCGTGTCCCCCCCCGCGCCCGCCTCCCGCCGCGCCGCCATCCGGGGGTAGCGATGCTCGTTGAAAGTTGAAAGTGGGTAGCGGGCGTACGAAAAGGGAGCCCGGGGGAAGCGGCGATTGACCCCAATCGAAATCGGGATGCGCCTTCCGCCGCGCATCCGGCCTGCGAGAGGGATGCGCGGCGGCTAGCGCATCCCGATTTCGATGGGGTCCATCCCCGCTTCCCCCGGGCTCGCTCTTTTTCGGTACCGCCCGCGCCCCACTCAAACTTCAACGGCATCGCTCCCCCGGGATGGCTGCCTGCGGGAGGCGGGGCGCGGGGGGGCACGGTCGCGACCCCACCAGGTGGCGGCGCGGGTCTGATCCCCCGCTCTTACCCGGGCATCCCGGGCGGGTCCCCGCTGCGGTGGCGGCCCACCCACCCCTCCCCCACACCCCTCTCCCGCGTCCTCCCCGGTTCCGCCGTGGCTTAAAGCCGCGCCGTGATTGACTGGACTGCATCGTGTGATTGAACGGCGGGGGGTCCCGAGGCCGTTATGTAAATATGCTGGGTGCTCAGTGTGGTGTGTCTTCCCGTTATTTTTAGCTGTCCCCGTGTCAAGTGCAGCGTCCCCAAGTACGGATCCGGATCCTCCCCCCCCTCTGTGGCGCGGCTTCCACTCGCTCTTGTGTTCTCTCTGCCCGGGCGGACGCGGCGGCGGCGGCGGGCGGGGCGGGCGGCGGCCCCGAGGCGTCCGGTGAGGCGCGCCCGCTGCCGCCCCGCCCCGCGCCCCGCAGCTTCGCTGCCCCGGGAACGGGCTCGGTGCGGACGGGCCCCACCGGCCGATGGCGGCCCCGGCTCGGGCTGCGGCCCTAGTCCCGCGCAGAGCCTTCCGTCCGCCGGGCTCCGCGGCGCGGTGAGTGCGGGCGGGCGCGGATGGAGTGTGGTGCACGGCATTGGGGGGGGCGGAAGCGGGCGCGTTTCGGTAGTCCGCTCCCCGTTTTTTTGTGTAATTACCACGGAAGCGGCCTTAAAGCACGGTAGCCCTCCCCGCTAACGAATTTGACGTGCTCGCTGCTGCCCCTTCTTCTACGGTGCGGCGTGCTGGGGCCGCCCCGGCCCCTAATCCGCGAACCGCGCCTAATCGCCTGCCGGGACAACGACAAGGGGCTCCCGGGCCACCGCGCCCCGCTCCGCCAGCGGCACCGAGCGCCAAAGTTTGGGGCCCGCCGCTCCGGCCTCGGCTCCGTGCCCCCTGGAACGCGGCACGGCCGCTCCTCCGGTGCGTTTCGTTGGAGCCCGCCTCGGAGCCCGGGGGGCCCGCAAACCGCACGGCCACGGCCCGGCGAGCCGGCACAAATGAAGTACGCGGCACCTCCCGGGGACTGCTTCCAGGGAGTGAATCGTGTGCTGACCCCCGCCTCCCGGGATTCCCTTGGCCCCGGGCTGCGGGGCCGCTCGGCCGCGGGGCCGTGCCCCCGGCGGGCTGGTAGGCGGCGCTCGGTACCGGCGATCGCGGCGCGGGGGATGCGCTCCGGCCCCGCCGGACCCCGCGGTCGGGGAGGTCGTCGCATCGCCAGAAGGGCTCTGGCGGGACCGGTAGCGCCGAGCGAGGAGCGCGGGCCGCGCGGCGGTGATCGACCGTGCCGCGGAACGGGGGCCCGCGGTAGCGGCGGGCCGTGAGCGGCGGCGGGGGCCCCGGGAGCGCCTCGAACCTGCGCCTTTCCCCCGATTTTGTTGTTGCAGGGGCGTTTTTGGGGGGGCATGTAGTCGATCGCCAGTCAGATGGAAATGGGAGGAGATGCCAGCTCCTCCCCAAATTCAAAGCCAGAACTGCACCAGCCGTACAGGGCCCAATACCTCAAGCACCAAGGGTGAGACCTCCATGTACGGCTTGCCCATCGTGCCCTGGTCATGACGGGCATGTATCTTCTGGCCTGGCGCAGATCTCCCACACCTGCTCAAGGAACTAAAGCTACAATGAGATCCACAACCGGCGTGCCCTGGGCATCACCTGCGTGTGCATGCCCGCCGTTGCAGCTTGAGATCGCTGCGGCGGGCCGGGGCCATGCCCATCTCCTCCCGCCGCTGCGGTCATGATCACCAAAGGAGGCGACTGCCTCTGCAAGTCCTTCCTTGCGAGCACAAGCCGCCAACGGCCCGATAACTTCGCCTTCGACGTGTGCACGAGTGCGCCTGGGCTCCCGGGCAGCTTCATCCCGGCGCGCTCCAACAAGCTCCCGGCCAAGGCTCAAGTGCAGCTATGCCGCATGTACTTTCTCCCCCAACAAGTTCAATCTTCCACTCCCACCGCACCCCGGACTCAAGTACACCCGCCCGACGCCGCCAACTCACTCCTGGCGGCCGCCACCTCACGCTCGCGACAAACGGCCACGGCGGAGCTGTCGCACGCTGGAGGATGTCAAGGCCATGTTCAACGGCGGCACCCTCAAGCGGACTTCGCCTGCAAGGGGCGGCCGGCCGTCGGCCCGGGGCCGGCTCCCCGCCGCCAAGGCCGCTCTACAACCCGCCGCCTCCCGCGCCGGTCCCGAGCTGGCCCCGGCGCACAAGAGCCTCCGTGCAGCGGCAGGAGGCTGGCGGGCGAGCGCGCGCGCTGGGGCTTGGCGGGCGGCTGCGGCGCACGGCGGGGCGTCGGGCGCGCACCCTGGAGCCATACGGAGGCAGGAACGCGGTGAGCCGCTCCCGCGCCGGGTCGAGCCCCGCTCGCCACCGCGTTTCGGGCGCTCGCCACCCGCGGGGCTGCGGGAGCGGCTGCGAGGCACCGGCAGCGGGCGGCGGCGCGGACCGAGCCGGTACCGGGAGGAGGGGGATGCGCTCCGGGAGGCCGCGGCTCTGCCCCGCTTCCCTCCGCCGTGCCCTCATCGCCCGGGCCGTGCTCTGCCCGGTGCCCGCGGAGCTCGGCCGGAGCCCGGAGCGGCGGGGCCGGCCCCCGGCTCTCCCCGACGGTGGCACCGAGCCCCGGGACGAGGAGCGACCCCCGGGCCCGACCCCGGCCCGGCCGCGCTCCCCGCTCCTCGGCAAGCGCCGAATCTTTTAACAGTTGAATTGACTGCAGTTTTTGTCAGTTAATTAGGTTTAATTTACATAATTAGTACAGTATAAAGAGTATTGGGGATAATCAGGAGGTACGTCTCGCTTACTGTGTAAACACGGATTCGGAATTAAAAATCAGATGTAATTAAGGCGTGTGCGCGCGGCTTTTAATTGTAATGAATTTCTAATTAACGCTCAACGATCGCCGCACGCGAGAGCCGGGACGTTTGCGGGCGCCGCCGCCCCCCAAACCGGGGACCCCCCCCGGGGACCCCCCCCGGGACCGGGGGGCGCGGAGGGGCCGCGGAGGGCGCTGCGACCCGACGGGACCCCCCCCGTCCCTCCGCATTGCCCGAGCCGGTGCCGCTGGCAGACGAAGCCGGTGGATAATTTAGGTTAAAACTTAGGGAGCCGTGTCACGGGTGTATAAATAAATAATCACGCGTGGCGGGCGCGGAAGGCCCCGCGCTCCTGGAGGGCTGAGCCGAGATTGCCACATAAATCACGGCGGTCTAATTCAGTGGAAGTTTAATAAACGCCTCCTATTGGAAATGAATGTTCCCCATTTAACAGTTGTATCAGCACCATATAAAACCATGACCCCAATAAATTTAATTTTAGAGGCCGATCAATCCGGGCTTCTCTCCATCGATCCGCGGCGGCTCTGCCCCTCCGCAGCCTCTTCCGCGGCCCTTCCCGCCGAGGCGGGGGGAAGGAGCGTTTCGATTAGACTCTTTATTAGGAAAAGATTGCTCCGAGAGGCCTGAAAATTAAACGGTGACATTTTAATTACTGGACATTGACAAAGGGAGCGGGCGGCGGCTCTCTGCAGGCCGGGCACACTCCGCCTGACCCGGCTGCTGAGCCCCGAGGGGCGGGGGGAGCAGCGGGAACCGTGCGGGGCTCCGGGGAGCCTGGGGGTTCCTCTCGGTGCGCCCCGGGATCCCTTTCCAAGGGCTGGGCACACCTGCCCCGCGCCCCGCTGCACCTTCTCCGTGCATCCCACCGCGCCCCCCTTTTCTTTATCCCACCTCTCGTCCCCTCTGTGCCCCCCATGACACCCCCTTGCCCCCCACCCCCTCCATCCCCACCACACGAGCCCGGCTCTCCCCGGTGCTCCTCAGGTCCAGCCCCCGCAGCTGCTGTCACCTTGTCCCCTCACCTCTCCCGCCACCCAAACCCTCCCGATTTTCCTGGGCTGCGGAGGAACGCGGCGTGCGGGATCGATAGCCACGACTTTATTGATCAGGAGAAAGCGAACACCTTGGCAGGGATGGAGCGGGATGAGGCGAGGGCAGCGATTCACTGCCCTGCCGTGCCGGGCACGCTCCGGGATGGAGCCGCACTCACCTGAGTGGGGGCCTGGCAGCTCTGCCTCGGCCGCGGGGAAGTTTTCCTCCTCCTGCTGCCCATAAAAGCCCCAGACATCCATTTGCCATTCAGCACCGCTCGGGCTCTCCGGCTCTGACAAACCTTGAACTTGCACCGCGGGCCCTGCGCAGCGGGGACCGGCAGGCAGCAGCCGCGGATGGAGCCGGGAAGGCTCAATCCATAAATCC
This sequence comes from Certhia americana, assembly GCA_018697195.1. Lineage (NCBI taxonomy): Eukaryota > Metazoa > Chordata > Aves > Passeriformes > Certhiidae > Certhia > Certhia americana. The sequence continues at coordinate 113,714 of CM031866.1, forward strand.
TGTCCTGAGCGCACACGGGTGGTTTATGGACAGAGCCTTTGCTGAAGGTAACGCAGCCCCGGGGCAGCGCAGCTCCTCTCAAGTAGCGGCTTCCCGACGGGAAAGGCGCAGGATCACAGGCTGGCTGTGGCTGCTTTGAGTTAGGAGAGACCTTTAAGCTCCTCTCGTTCCAACCCCACCTCCATGGGCAGGGACACCTTCCACTAGAGCAGCTTGCACAACGGCTTTTTATTCGATGCGACCAAACGCTACAATTGGAGATTTTGAAATTTCTCTTTTCCCCCGTTAGGTTTTCCCAGTCCAAGCTGGCCAGCGCTGGTGAGCCGGGGGGAGCAGGAGAAGGCCAGAAAGTTTAGGGGACAATCCCTTGATCCCTCTAAATTTCTGGTGCCTGATAGTTATCCTAAAATCCCGGTTACAGCTCAGGAATCATCGTTCCATGGGCTCCAGCTCCTCTCCTGAACAGCCCCTGTGCCCCCCAGGCCTGGCTGTCCCCACAGGGCCATCGCTGTCACCCAGCTGCGGTATTTGGGGCTCGGGCTGGTCCTTGCCTGGTTCCCTGGGGCAGAGTCCCCAGAAATGCCCTGCCCTGGGATCCTCCCCAGCTCTCTGGGGGCACCTGGAACGGGTTTATTGCCTGATGGACCGGCCCGTGGCAGCTGGGCAAGGACGGGGCCCCGCGGTGTCCCCGAGTTTATCTCTGCCTTTATCTCTGCGGGCGCCACATCCCAGCGGGACTGGGAGGCAGAGCCCCAGCACGGAGAGGTGCCCGAGAGGCTGAGCAGCCTGGGAGCTCCTGGAGCACCCTGGAGATGGGATTTGCTGCTCCTGTTCCCTGTCCGGAGGGGCCGAGGGGGCTCTGTGTGGGTGCCCTGGTCCCCCGAGAGCAGCCCCCGCAGAGCGGAGCCGCGACTTGGGGCAGTCCCTGCTCTGCCTCTGCCCTCCTGTCCCTGCCCAGCCCAGGCTGCAGCTCCCGGGGGGCTCCAGGAGCAGCTCCCGTGGGATCTGGTGGCTCCAGGGATGTCCAGCGCTGGGCACGGGACACAGCGAGAGCCACAGAGCCGAGCGAGGCCGGTGCCCGCTGCGCTGGCATCGCCCCTTCCTCACCCCCTCGGCTCTCAGTGGCTTTGGCTCCCTGCAGGAGGCTTTTTTTTCCCCAAGAAAACCCCAAATTCCCAGGTTTTGCCCGCACTCCGTCCCTTCCCTATGGATGCCTGCAGGTGAACTTTCGCTGCAGCTCCGGGAGGCAGGAGAACAGCACACGCCACTCCCAGCTCCAATCCTCCCCGTTTGCTTTTTGCTCCCGGGTATCCAAGGGATCAGGTGAAGCTCCCAGGAGCTGTTTGTGGTGGTTGCTCAGTTATTAACGCGATCACATTGCCGGCGTTGAGCCGAGGGACAGCGACAGGTAAAGGACCCCTCGCAGCCCCGCCTCCCTCCCGGCTTTTCGGGCTGTTCTTTGGAAAACAAAGACGGATGCTTTGCCTTTGGAATGCTGACAGCGGGCTGGATTTGGCCACGGGATGCGAGAGACAAAATATTTTCTAATTCTGCGCTGATTTAAAGGCGAACTTCCACGGGCTCTTCTCACAGGATCTTTGCCTGGCAATGGGAAAGGGAATTGTGGAAAATACTGGGAGTTTTGGCACGGATGGGATATAAACCGTTTTTCCCACATCCACATCCCCATTTCCCATGGGAATCATCATGACTGAGGTTATAGGAGGGGAGACAGAGAGGTGACACTGGTGTGGGGCTGCTGGGGAGCCCTAAATGAGGAGTGGGATTGGGGTGGGGGGGTCACTCTGCATCTGTGACATCCTCTGCTGAATCAACGTGTTCATTCCACACCCCTGATGCCATCCTCCGAGCAGCACTCAGCTGCAGGCTGTGATCTTGCTGCATTTCCTGCAACCTTTCCAGCCGAGAAATGCCCCGATTCAGAAAAAAATCAAAGAATTGCAGCAGAAAAGAGGAAGGAGGGAAAAAAACTTATCCTCCGCTTTGGGTCAGCTCCTGCCTGTGTGGAGAGCAGCTCAGAACTGCTGAGCCCCTTCTCAGCACTTCCAGGAAAAATCTCCCTGGAGGCTCCTTCCTATCCCTGGAAATTTTGGGGAGAGAATGACGTCACACACAAGGCAGAGCCTGGGGCATGTTTCACCTCCTGACCCTGTCGAAGTCATTTTTGAGTGCATTGGGGCAGGATTTGCTCAGCCCCAGGGGATCCCTTCGGGCAGGTTTGGTGGTCCCTGCAGTGCTGAGGGTCCACTGGATCCCACAATTGGGATTGGGATGCTCTTGGGGCAGGGAGAGGAGCCAGGGTTGGGTTCAGGATGTGTGAGGGGGCACCCAGAGGAGCTAAATCCTGTCCCTGGTCCTCAGCTGTGCTGGGGTGGTGGCAGGAATTGGGGTCCGTGTGGGGACAAACCTCTCCTAGCCCCAGCCGAGGTGCTTTGGGAAGGTCCCACCCTGCTGCTGCTCAGCTGGGAACGCCAGCAAGGCTGAGAGGAGCTACTTTAATCCCAAATTCCCTCCTCTGCTCTCTCATCCAGCCCCATTCCCCCCAAATCCTGCTGGGAGTGGGGCAGAGGAGCAGATCCCTGGCTGCACTGAATCCAAGGATTTGGGAGAGGAAAGGGGCTGGAGGCCCCGAAATTCCCTGATTGCTGGATTGATTACACCGAAGAACCACGTCAATCACAATTCTGTCACCACTCCAACCGGGAGGTTTTCCCCAGCCCCATCAACTCCATCCCACACGAATTTTCAGGCTGAGCCTTCCCCTCCCAACCTCCCTGCCAGGAAAAGCAGCAGGAAAAACCCTGGGTTTGCTGAGTTTTAAACGAAATCCGAGAGAAAGAGAGGGAGAGAGGGAGGGAGAGACCTTTTATCCAGGGAAAGCTGCTGCAAACTGTTAGGGGTAAATAAATGGCAGCGCTGCCGAGGCCCTGGTTGGCTCACAGGGAGGGAATTTGTCTCACTTTAGCAAAAGGACCTGGAGGAACGGGGGGCTGGTGGCTCATTCATCGCGCTGTTATCTGCCAGCGAGGTTGTGACATCAGAGCAATTAAGACAAACTTTAGTCTGGAAGTTCACGCCTGCAACCTCTACACTTCAAAAGAAGACAAACGATCCCTCCAAGGAAGGAAACCGAGTCTTTTCCAGGCTGCTTCCAGAATAACATTTAGGATTTGCAGTGGTTTGGGAGGAATATTTCACTGAATTGGGGGGTGTGAGTGTTAAGCTGCTGGTAGAAAATAAATTACCTGAGTATTTTATTTATTTTATTTTAATGTTTTTTTTAGCAAAAGTTTATTTCTAATGCAAAGACAAGCAAACAAACCCCAACCTCCTCCCACCCCACTCACTCACCCCAAACTTGCCTCTCACCTCTCACATACGTGGTTTTTTGGTGGTTTTTGATTTTTTTTTCCTTTTAATAAGCATTTTAACACAAGAACTGATTCAATCTGTGTTGGTCTGTTGTGGAAATGTCCACAGGAGTTGCAGGAACCAGAAACACCCAGCAGAGATGTTGCAGCCATTCCTCTTTCCTGGAACAGCAAACCTGGAGCCTGTGAAGCCACAACCCTCCCAGGGAAGGATTATTCCCAAGATCCCATCTTTGGGGAAGTGGAAGCCATTCCCTGTGTCCTGTCCCTCCATCCCTTATCCCAAATCCCTCTCCAGCTCTCCTGGAGCTCCTTCAGGCCCTGCCAGGTGCTCTGAGCTCTCCCTGGATCCTTCCTTTCTCCAGGTGAACATTCCCAGCTCTCCCAGCCTGGCTCCAGAGCAGAGCCCTGTCCTCTTTCAGCTCCCCTTTCCCACCTCAGCAAACTCTCTCTGACCCAGGGATCAGCCTGCCCACGGCTGCTCCTTGTGTTTGATGCTCAGGATTGAGCCCTGATCCCCAGAAGCTGGCACTGGGAGCAGAGAGGGGCATTCCCAGTCACTTACTGGTGTGATGCTGACCCTCCTGGCACCCCTCACCTCCTCAGGGGCTGGGCAAGCCCAGGTATTTCTCTTTTTTTTTTTTTGTCTCTTTGCTTTTGTTTTACACTTGAACCCAGTATTTGGTGACAGCCACCAACTCCTCAGGAAATCCTCTGGACACTCGGACAGGAGCAAGAGTTAAAAAATACTCTGGAGTCAGGAAATAGAACATTCAGTAACCCCAAAATAGAGCTATAAAATACTTGCTTTAAGGCTGTGTACAGTATAACTGAAGATAACCTGGAAATTGCTCAGCAACAAAAGAAATAATCGAGAAAATTCCTTAACGTGGCGGTGAGGAAAAGGCAGCCGACAAATATCCTGATTTTGTGGATGCTTCTAGGAAATAGTTGGGAATAAAATATGATCTGGATAAACTGAGAGTCCAAAGGTGGTGATCCTGGTGTGGGAAGAGCTCTTGGGGTGCTGCAGAGCTCACTGTGGTGCCTGGGCTCGCCGCTCCTCCAGCATCCTGCACACCCACATGGACACCACCTCGGCGTTGCCATCGTTGTACTGCACCACGAAGGGGTGGCCCTGCAGAGGGGGACAGGCAGGGTCAGCTCAGAGAAAAACAGCCCTCCTGCAGACAAAAATACACTGGAGCATTTATGGTTACAGCCATAAAAATACAACAAAGCACTGACTCAAACCTGTGGATTTCCTCCCGGATCCATGTCACCCGCACGGCCTGTTCTGAGCAGGAGGGAGGCAGCCCAGACTCTTTTCTTTTTTTTTTTTTCTATAATTTTTTCTAATTTTTTTCTATATTCTATTTGTTTGTTTGTTTGGTGAAATTCCATTTGCTCATTTGTGTGTTTTGAGCCAGCCCCTTTGCGGGGCTGAGCGGTTGCTGAGTGGTGTTTGAGTAAAATTATATCCCCCCAAAAAAACACTGAATGGTGTTTGGGTAAAATGATAACCCCCCAAAAAAACCCTGAAAGGTGTTTGGGTAAATTATATCCCCCCAAAAAACCCTGAATGGTGTTTGGGTAAAATTATATCCCAAAAAAACCCTGAATAGTGTTTGGGTAAAATGATAACCCACAAAAAATCTTGTTAATCTGCTCCTCTGCTTGTAAATGTGTGTGGTGCCCTAAAAGTCCTCTCTTTACCCATCCCCAGTGCCTAAAGGGGATCCAGGGGAGCTGGACAGGGACTCTGGACGAGGCAGGCAGTGACAGGGTGAGGTGTTTTTTTTGGGGAAAAGGGCAGGAATAAGGTAAATGCTTTCATCTCCAACCTAGAAGCAGCTGTTTCACCTCCTCAACAAAACCAGTCAAGGACAGCAGAGAGAAGCAGGAGAGACAGAGAGGACAGAGCAGATGCACATTAAATCCAAATATTCCAGCCAGTCCCTTCTCCTTTAGCATGGAGAGACCCCCGCAGCCAAAGCCACCTCACACACATTTGGAAAATCTAAATCCTGGCATTTCAGCTGCTCCAAATGAAATTTCAACTGTGGTCACCCTGTCTGCTTTGTTTCCCCCAAAAGCTGGGAGTTTCCACACTTTTCTCCCAAGGAATAAGTTTAACTTGAAACTACTTTTCAGATTTCCCCTGTTTTTACTGTCCTGCTGCAGTCAGGATTTTTCTCAGGCTGGAGGGATGTTTTTACTAGAAGCTGTTTTTTCAGAATCTGGTGGTTGATTTTTTTTTCTGAGTTGTTTGTTTTTAAAGTGGGAATGGGAGAACAGAGATTTTTCACCAAAACTCAGGAGGACCCATCTTGCTGGACAACCTGCAGCATTTTCAGGTCAGGCACCAAAACCCAAGGACAAAAGTGGCCCAAAGATGTCCAGTGCTCAAGGATGTACCAAAATCTACTTCCAAATCCACTTTGCTGCTTTTAATACCTGTCCTCACTCAGCAGCACCTGCAACTGCAACAAAATCATTTATCAAAGAACCCCCCAGAGCTGGGGATGATGCAGGAGTCCATCAAACATGGCCTTGGCCTGTTTGCAGTGAGACTGGGAGTGAAAATCAGCACCAACTCCAAAAGAGGGACCTGCAGTTGGCTCAGCACCCAAAAATGTCTCAGGGAATTATTGAAGTTTTCCTCCAAGGTCTCCAGCACTGCGGCTGCAGCCGTTTCCTCTTTCTTCTGAAATCTCTTCATAAACTCATCCATAATTTTGTCATTTTTCAGCACTCAATCCCACATTCCCCCCTTTCCAGGCATCCTGAGCACTGCAAGCATTACCCAAAGCACCCAGACTTCAGACAGCAGTGCCTGAAACTGGTGATTCCTCTGGGCAGGATGGAGGAGAGAAGGGGCTGGGAGGTGAGCCAGGGAGGGAGGGAAGGATAAAGGGGAAAACCCAAATAAAAATCCAAACCACCAAAGGAGAAATGCAGCTGAGGTGCAGCAGGGCAGAGCTGTCACCTCAGAGAAGAGACAGTGACAGCCCCAGCAGTTTGGACACTGCCAATAAATCTGCTTCAGCCACAAACAAAAGCCCCAGCCCTGACTTCAGGAGTGAGCAATATGTTCTCACCCAAACCCAGCAACCTGCTGTGCTTAAATATTCCTGCAGGATTTATTGCAAGGGAAGGCTGAGAAAAGGTAAATGTGTGGAAGCTTGAAATGCATTTTCTGCTGCAGGGACCAGTTCCTCCCTGGCCTGGTGAGGTTACCCTGCCTGGTGTGGCATGAACAGCTTTAGTTTTGGGGACACATGATCCCAGCCCTGTGTATTCCAGATTTCCTCAGACTCCTAAGCACATTCACAACAAAACAATCCCCCACCTCCTTCCCAATTTTTAAATATTCAGCCTTTAAAAATACCTGGAAACAGCACAGCCAGCAGGAAACAGGTGAAAAATCCAGCACCAAACTGGTTTTTCTTACTGGGCTAGTACTGCTGTATAATCCCCACCTCCTTCCCAGTTTTAAAATGCTCAGCCTTAAAAATACCTGGAAACAACACTGCCAGAAGGAAAGAGATGGAAAATCCAGCACCAAACTGGTTTTTCTTACTGGTCTGATACTGGTGTGCCTTGCCCTGGCTCAGTGGGATGCACTGGGAATCCTGCAGGGAGTGGGAAGTGGCTGCTGCAGAGCACAGAGCTTGGAGCTGGAAAGGTCAGGCAGGACAGGGCCAGGGCTGGCCCCGAGTGAGTGTCAGGCAGCCTAATTTTGTGTGTCAACCCTGAAAATGAGATAAACAATGACAAACCAGGCTTTTTAAATGAACTTGTCTCATCTGGTTCTCTTGATAAAGGGTACATTTCTCCAGTTGCAGTGTCCCACCAGACAGCTTTAACTCTTTCACAGGGGAGCTCCTCGCAGAGGGGAAGGTGAAGGATTTAAATATCTGACAGGAAATTAAAAGGGCAGTGCTCCCCTGAACACAGAGCCCTGGTAATTCCAACTCAGTGCTCACCAACCATCAATCATTTAGCCCAGTCAATTAAATCGCCATTATTCAAGGGTAAAAGTTCCATTATTTTATCTACCCCTAAAATTCAGCAATCTGCTCTCATGGCCTTCTTCTCTGGCCTAAAAAAATCTTTGTTTCTGATAATAACCCACCCCGAGGTTATTGCCACAGACCTTGCCTGGCATCCTGGGTAGGGCTGCAGATCCGTGGGCCTTTTCCAGCTCCAAGTGCCCACCTGGAGTGCAGCTCTGCTCCAGGTGGATGAAATTCCCTCTGGGATGCAAATCCATCACCCACAGCCCCAAACCTGGGCTGCCTGAATCTCCTCAGCTCTTCAATTCAAGCACAGGTAAAGCTTCCATTGCCTCTCCCACACAAGGGAAAAGCAAAGCTCCAGGAGAGCCTCTCTCATAAAGAGGATCTTCTGGCCATAAAATGTTTGTGTTTATAGAGCACCAAGGAAGTTCAGACCAGAAATAATGCCCCTCATGCAATGTCTGGGATTTCAGGCCCAAAAGAATTCAGTGTTTATGTCAGACTGGTTTAAAGGTCCACAGAACAGGCAGGTAGCAGCCTAGAATAGTGACAAAGCACATTCCCAGTGTGAAATGCCAGCCACCAAGTTCCTTGGAGATTTTCCTGCCCAGGGTGGTGTTCCCTGGGGCACGGAACGTGGGAGGAACCTGAATCCCAGGTGGTGGGAGTACATCAGATCTAACCCACAACAGCATCTCCTTATATTTTTTCCCCTGGGACAGTGAGAGGCTGACTGGGGAGGGCAGCAAATTAAAAATGAGGAGAAAATTCCTCCTGCTTATGCAAAGAAGGTTGGGAAATGAGCAGCACTGCACTGGTTGCAGTGCTGCCACCCTTTTAACATTTGTTTTTCCAGGAAGCCTCCCAGCCTGAGCTCCATTTATTCCCAAGCAGCACAGACAAATTATGCATTCCATTTAAAACATTTTTGAACTCAACACAACCAAAAAACCACAATAAAAAAAGATTCCCAACTGTTGCAGACACAGCCTATCAAGACAATGGCCGTGCCCTCAGACAGCATTTCAAATACAGTTTATTAGTGTGTGATATGAAAAGGGTATTTTTATTGCATGATATAATGCAATGGGACCTTGGGCGCTCTGCAGAAGGACCTTGCACTCAGAAGTGTAATGAACCCAGAGTCCAAAAAACATTATACTGTACATTAACCTATCATTAATGGCACATTAGGGCTGGGGGCATTGCACGCTCGCTGGTCAGGGCTCCATCAGGACAGTGTGCAGGAAACCACAGTCTTCCCAGGCTTAAAACAAATAGAGAAAATAAATATTACTGCTGGCTGCAGGCTGCTCTGAGGGAAGCTCGCTCGCTGCTTAACTTGCAGCTTTTTGAAGGGGGGATGAGGAAGATGCAGCAGTTTACTGGGGGTGTTGGCATGCTCTGGATGCATCAGATGCAGCTTTTCCTGCGCCAAACACGGCACCTGGTAAGAATGAAGTGAAAACTGGCAGCCTGCTCCCCCTTCCCTGCCATTCCCTAATTCCTCTCTGGCAGTAGGAGTTGGGAATGGGAAGAGCATCCTCAGACCCAGCTCAGATGTCTGTGTTGAGCACCTGGATCTGTTTTGCCTCTGCACCCGTTTCACCTGAGCAGAATTCCAGGCCCTCAGCAGAATTCCAGCCCTGCCAGCACTAACTCCATGTGAGCAAACCAACAGATTCCTGATGCTCTCAGAGCAGGTGGGATGTTCCATGCCTTCCTCCACTCCAGGTGCTCTGTTCAAAGGAAAGCCACGGAGCAAATGTTAAATCAGGAAAGCCTGGCTGGCAGCTCATCCCTCCAACTCCAAAAAATTCCAACTGGGCTGTCCAACAGCACATCCCACTTGGTTCTCCCTTTGCTACTGAGGTGTCTGTGCTGTTTGCAGCTCTTGTAATTAACTCAGGGCACAGATTAGAGAGGAAATTCGTCATGTTTAATGGGAGACAAGTCCAACCTCCAACAGGACAAACACAAAGCTCAGCTCTGGAGCTGTACCAGCTTCCCAGGACTCCTGGAAACACAAAGTGCTGAGTAACCCAAACAGCCTCCCAGAATTCCTGGAAACACAAAGTGCTGAGTAACCCAAACCACCCTGAGGTGACCCCGGGTCCCCCTGCAGTGACCTCAGCACGTGTTAGGATTTCATCACTCCAGCCCTGCCTCCAGTGCTGGAGGATTTTCCATCTCGAGCTGCTGCCTCCAAGGACAAGCCACACTAAAAGCTGTTCTAATTATCTGTGCCAGCTACCCACAGTATCCAACTGTGGCTCCCACAGCCAGGAATAGCAGCCAGGAATCCTCAGGCCAATTCTCTCACCGCCGACTCCCAAAACATCCTTGATTCACAGGCACAGGAGGTGGCAGGGCATCCTCAGGGGATGCTCCACGCAGCTTCCGAGGCTTGAGTGGGGTAAAAACTCTGAGGGCTGAGCACACGTGAATCCACGGAGCCACAGAAGGGACCCACAGGTGAAAGGACCCTGCAAGACTCTATTTAAATGTAATCTGCTCCACCTCTTGTTTTCCTTTTGAAATTTTGTGATTTTTAATTTTTTTTTTAAAACCCTTTTAAGAAAAGTGTGAGCACCTGAAGTGTGCTCGGAACAGCAGGGACTGGGAGGCTCAGTATGTCTGCCAAGAGTGTCCCCAGTGCCCCAAAGCTGCAGCAAGGTCAGCTGCAGCCTCCTTGTCTCTTGTAAATGGGATTGCAGATCACAGATTTGAGCTTAACCCTAAAATTCCAGCTGCTCCCTGGGACTTGCAAGGCTGTGCTTGATCTGGGAGCCAGTGTTTGCTGGCCCAGTTCTCTCTCACTGTTCCTGTCCTCAGACTATTGAGGGCAAGGACTGTGCTGACTGTGCTGGAGAGGCTCCAGCATCCCCAGAGCTGGGCTCAGCTGGGTGCTGGAGACAAAACCTCAGAGGAGGGGATGAGATTATGGAACCACAGAATCATGGGATCCTCCAGTCACGGGCTCCAAGGACCTTAAAACCCATCCAGACACCTTCCACTAGCCCAGGTCGCTCCAAGCCCAACCTTGAACACTCCCAGCATCGAGCTGTGGTGTTTTCTGGGTGGAGATGAGGCAGGAACAAGAACAAATCCACACGGAAAACCAAGTCTGGTTCTTTTCCTGGAAGTTTCTGCTCCTTCCTCTCTCCTCAGCTGGGAGCAGAGCCCAGCCTGCTGAGCAGCTCCACTCGGGAAGTGGGGAGTTTTGTTTTGTTGCATGGCCTCCCTAACACACACTGTAATTAAAATGTTGATTACTAAACAGTTTAAATATATGACAGACAATGCAGTTAAAGCCTACAGTTAGGTCAATATGTGATTTAGATTTGCCATTTAAAAACTCTCATTTAAATTTTGCATACATTAATCACTACCATACTTCAATGTTCTGATATCCACCTGACTACACTATTAAAATAAAACTTGCTGCCCCAGGGAAATCCTACTTATTCTTAATTGTTTCGAGGCTTTGATGGGCTTTTAATCTAAGATTAATTTATGCAATTTTAAATAACTCTTCTTATGATTAATAAGCTTGAAAATTAAAAGGAGTCTAAAGCAATTATAATGAGCATTTGGTCATAACCTCATTAGGAGAAGGAGTGAAGGATACAGCTCTGGAATTCTTACAAGACTACAATTTAAGGTTACTTTCAGAGGAGTCAGACATAGTTCTTGAAATTGCAAAGGCAGATTAGCCTAGGTCAGCCTTAGAACTATGGCTACCTAGATTAGCACACTAATGATTCTATCCCTCTGACAATATGTGAGACAGTGAAAAGATGACACAAAACAAAGATAAATGGATAACACAACTAAGCACTGAAGCCTCGGGGTTATATTTCTTCCTTATCTTTTTTTTTTTTTCTTTTTTGGAGAAGTATCTATTTCCCCGATTATTTATCTATTTTATCTCAATTGACTTTCACCAATGCATTTTTCCTTTTTATACACTAAAGTTAACATGTGATTTTCAGCTGGTTTTGTCGAGGCACCAAAACTCTCCTGCAATTTGTCCAGAATTTGTCTTCAAACAACAGTCCCCAGGCTTGGTGGATGGACCAAGAGGAAGAACAACTTAACTTCAACCTCAACACCTTTACCTGAGGAGCAACACCACACCCGAATTTCCATTTTTGAACAGCAACACAGATTCTTCCTTACGACTCAAGTATTATTTTCCCAAGCTTTGGACAGCTGGTGATCCCAAAACAGATCTCAGAGACCCCTCGTGCACTCGACTGATGCATCCAAGCTGGCAACTCACCACCAGACAAAGGGTCAAGAGGGAATTTTTCAGGTCAGAACAGCAGGAATCGGAGCAGCTCCCTCCACAGCTGGACCTGACTTCAAACTACTCAATCCCTCCTCCTGCAGGACCCTGGGTCTGCTCTTTGTTCCCTTCCTGTGGCAAAGACTGAAATTTACTACAGAGTTTAGGGTTTGGCTGTGGCACAGAGGAATCTATTTGCCCATCTGCAGATCATTCTTTCCACAGCAGTTTTGCTTTTGATATTTGTTGTTAAACCAGTAACTGTCCCTGGCATTCCTCACGCTGCTCAGCTAAAAACGAGCCAGCTCCCAGCAAAGGTATTTCAGTTTTTGTGTTATGCCTCTTAAAACAAACTAAAGCAACTGAAATCTAATTGGAGTTTACTCCTGCAAGTGCTGCTGAGGTTAAGAAGAGCTGTAGAGGAGGAATGGGGAGAGTGGCCCAAGGCTGATGGAGTCTGTCAACATTAGCAAGCTGTCGACAGCAGCAGCAGCTCTGCTGAGTGAAACGCTTGGTGCAACATTTTAGGCATGGAAGAGGTTTGACTTTTGCCCAGCTCTGGTCTGGTTTGTGGCCTCGGTGCCCATTAGTAGCTGGAGCTCATTAGGTGTGTGCCTGGAGCACATCTTCTGGTGGGGTTTCATCTGAAATCGATTCAATTCATGAGCTTCAAGACCTGGCTGTGATGAGAATGAAAGAGTGGGGGCTCAGAAAGAGCAGAGATGGACCCCAGCAAGGCACACCTGACCTGAACTCTGCTGGAGCAGCACCTGCAGAAGTGTCCTCAGCTCTGGCCCAGGAATGGTCTCGGTGACACCGAATGGAGCTTGTCAGGAATTAAAAGCTGATACAGAATTTCTTTCAAACAAGGACTAAATGTTCCCTACAGCACTTCCTTCAAATGAGGACTACATGTCCCCCTAGACTGGGGGAGAAGGGTGAAGAAAACAACTGCTATCCCCAAGTTTTTCTACTGGGGAAAAAAAAATTTGCTAAGCAGATTACTACGCTGAAGTAAACTGAAACAATCTCCTAAATGTTTTTCACCCAAACCTTGGAGAAGAAAATGCTGTGTGCATACATACACTCACACACACACACACACACACACACACACACACACACACACACACAC
>CM031866.1:126563-138805 GCA_018697195.1 Certhia americana
ACACACACACACACACACACACACACACACACACACACACACACACAAATAACAACAATCAACAGAAGCAAAAAAACCCTGAAAATGATGTGGCTGGAAGCAAAAAGGGAGAATGAAACAGCTCATACTTCGTTAGCATTTTTGCGATGAAGTTTCTGCAAATGAACAAGTCGTTTTTAAAAGTACCACTATGATCATCCTGCGTTCTGTGGCTACACTCTGCCTGCATGGAGTGCAAAATCACATCCTTGTGTTTGCCAGGCTCTGTAAAGGGACTAAATAAAGAATTAAATGATGGAGGTGAAGGCACTGCCAAACCCCCTCATCTGAGGAGCACAGAAAGCTCAGGTACAAACGCACAGAGCCCTGGTGAAAACACAGACAAGGCGAAATATATCACCACTAGTTGGCTTGGGGAAAAAAAACATAAATTCCTTTGAATCTCTCTCAAGGTCATCGAACAACAACCAAGGCCACCAACACCGTTTCCACGATCAGAGGTGTATTTTAATCCAACAGGGAGCCTTTCCCTGGTGGAAACCTGGCTCATGCTCACCCGGATTTACACCACCTGAGTGTTTCCCCCAACCTCTCCCAGCAAATCTGAGCAGGCAGATGGACATTTAGGGGATAAGGAACTTTTCCAGGGCTGTATTTTGGTGCTTCAGCCTGAATAAATCCATGCATTCCGAGCCCTGCCCCGGGTGGGAGCGCGAGCAGCCGGCTCTGGAGGGCAGGCCGCGGCTTAAAAAAACACCCCCGAAAATAAATAAAAAAGAAATCATGTTTAATTTAAAAATTAGAAACTGGAGCAGGCTGTGAGCACCGAGGTTGATTGAAACAAAATTTAAATTCCTGTCAAGCCCATTTAAACACAGGGGCCCTTCATAGGCAATTAGCTGCTCCCTGTGAAGGCTGAGCGAGGCCGGGCCTGGTCACTGTGAGGAGCCGAGAAAAATTAACTAAAATCAGGCGCTATGAAATATTTAGCCTCCCAGTTTATCACCGGGGTTTGGAAGTGTAAACAAGACAAAAATCGATTCCTCGGTGCCCTCCAATCAATCCCCCAAAATGGCGAGGGCATCTGTTTCTGCTCAATTTTGTTTACTCTGGCAGATTTGCCTTAATTGCGGTTGTTTATCTCCCGTTGTCCCCGGGGCCCTAATCTCCCGATTACTAATACTTAACACTCATTTCACATCTAAAGCTACTTCTAATCCTCAACAGGTTTCTGGAGCTCTTAAAATTATGGAGGCGAGGGAGATTTCTCTTTGTGAGAGGAGCATTTTGCGACCCGCAACCAGCTGGGCCCAATCGTCACCAGGGATGGCATCAACAAAGGTGCTAAAAGGCTCTTTCACAAACTCCGAAGGGAATGCCACCGAGAAAAAAAGGCCTTTGATGGGGAAAAAAGGAAAAAAACCCACCCCGAACAAGGGGGCTCTAACAGTCCAGCCAAATAAAGTTACTGTCATAATCAAGCGCTGTCAATCACAATGAAAATCCAATTAAAAAATCTTTCAGCACGGCCCCTCTTCAGGAGAAAAATGTCCCCTATTTATATGCGGGAGGTTTTTTTTCTTTTCTTTTTTTTTTTTTTTTTTTTTTTTTGTCAACTGCACAAATTAGAAAGTCGTATTAATTGATTTTTTACTACTTTAGCCCCTGATCCTCCAGCTGAATTTCTGCGGATGGAAGAATGAAGCGGCACAAATCTGATTAAGGGATTTGAGGCATAATGCACACAGGTCACTAAGAAGCCATATCTCTATCTCCTGCTTTATACTCTGCTTATTCATAGGCAATTATTACTCTTATTTAATACTGCAGGAGTGTCCTGAGGTGCTAATTGGACTAGAGACCCACATGTAGCTGGTACTGCACCAGCACCAGCCATTTTAATCTATGCAGAGTGTCTGAATACATTTAAAATGCCAATTTCATTACACAAATAAAAATCATCCGTGGATTTCAACAGTTGCCTGTTAGAGCAAATTCCTCGATGAATTTAGAATGAATAGAAAGGACAGTATTCTGGGATTTAAAGATATGGGTCTTATTTTGGAACTGTTAACAGACTCTTTTCCCTCAATTTTTCAAAATAAATAACATAAGGGAGACAGCTGACATAAAATATCAACGAGGCAAATGCACAACTTCTCAATATCCAGTAATTGAAAGATTTGCAATTCTGCTACCAAAATGAGTGAGATGTAAATATTTGTCCCTGTGCCTGGAGAACTACTGAACGACCAGCAGTGCCAAATGAAACATTTGCTCAAATTAAACTGCAAAGCCCAGGAGACTCAAGTAACCAAAAAATATGAACTGTATCCCTCTAAGCTGTTGCCAGTTTGTTTTTGTCCAATTTCCTGAGATTTTCAACACCTCTTTGACCCAACTGGAGTTATTCTTCTTCACATCTCACTGGGAAGTGCTGCTATTTTGTGCAGCTCTAGGGCACGTCAGGAAGGGGAAATCAGATGTTCCTGTGTGCTGGAGGAATTGGGGGATCCCACAGAAATGGGTGCAGCAGGCAGGGAATGACCTCTAAAGCCCAGAGCTCAGCCTTTACCCCTGTGACCATCCTGCTCTTGGGTGTTTGCTGATTTAGTGACACTGATACTAAAGATTTCTCTGTTTCCAGAGCTGATTTCTCAAGTGACAAAGAAGAACTCACACCCCCAAGGGCAGAGATGGCTTTTTTCCCCATTTTTTTTTTTTTTTAAATGAAAGACAAAGGGGGAAATATCCCTGACCCACCTTTCCCAATTTCAGCTCAGTGAGCAATGCTGCCACCTGAAGAAACACAGAGTTTTTCCTCTTAAGCTACCTTGAGCAAGGAAGATATTGAACACTCAGTGACAGGGGCATCCTGAGCCCTGCTGTGAAATCCGTGCCTCCATATAAATTTTGATTTGTCTTCAGTGTATCCAGGATTTGATCCAGAACTCCTTGTCTGAATTGAGAGACTGAAGATCCAGTTTATTATTTATCACAGATATTTCACGGTTAAACTGGATGATCCTAAGAAACCTTCTCCAACCTAAACAATTCTATATTTACAACAGCTAAAACACTTGGCTCTGTACTTTTTCCCCCTGAGAAACCAGGAGGGAACCCTTTCATTCCCACCTGCACGTGTTTGGTGTCTGTCAGAAGCTCACCTTGTCACGGAGTGAATAACTGGGATGGTTGTGACAGAGGGGAGGCTGAACATCTGAAAGCAAAGCCTTTCATCACAGACAAGCTCAGACAATTTTACCATCCCTGATGGGAGAGCCTGAGCACCAGCTCAGGATACAAAAATAAAAAAAAAGTTGCCAAAGATGGAAAATTCTTGTGATTCCAAACATCTGGATAGGTGCACACAACAACCATGGATCCCTGGAGCTGATCTCACAGGATCTCTGGGGGGTGGTTGTGAAAAGGGAAGTGCTGGGAGCCCTCTGGTCCATCCCAAAAATCATCATCACCCAAAGCCCAGCCCTCAGTGAAATCACTGGGGGAAAGCCCTTTTATTGACAAACCTAAGCACCAGTGTTTTATTGGCTTTATTCTGGGGGTTTAGATGAAAATCCAGGCAGGATTATGTTGATCCTCCATTTGTTTGTTTAAACCATAAAAGTGTTTCCTGAGAGCTGAAACCAGGGGTTTAACACAACGAACTGCAAATACGTTCAGCTACTGTGCAGACCCTCTAAAATAAAGCTACATAAAATATAACTCCTTAAAAACCTCATAGTTTTCATTTCCTTGTTGTACTTGTTGGGAACAGGCAGCCAGAATCCATTCTTGAGAGTCTCTAACGTCTTGACACGTGTCTTAAGACAATTAAATACACAAATTAACTGTTTATCTGGGAAAAAAAATACCCATTATAGCCAATAAAATCTGTGTGCCTGGTCTAGAGCCATTCCTGGAATGGAGAGAGGGATTTCTGGATGCACAGGAATGGGAAATTTAAAAATTGCATTAGGCATTGAAATAAATAAAATACCAAAGGAGAACATGTTTTAGAGCATGTCAGTGGCTTTGACAAAGATGATACACAATTTATCACACAACGTTTAAATCCATAAAATATCAACATAAGAAGCCTCAGCAATTTAAATTTTAAAAAGGAGAAAAGCTCCTGGTTCTGTTGAAAATTTGACAACTCGAAGAAAAATGGTGAGATCTGTGCAAAAGTAATGGTGTGCAGGAGGTGACTGGATCCTCTCCCTGCCCAATTTTTCCTTGAGAAATCCCAAAGGCTGTGCTTTGGTGATTCCACAGGAAAGCACCACAGAATAACTGCTCCATTCCTGACTTTTGGTATTTCAAATTAAATTCCTTTAAGCAAACGCCTTCCGTTCCAGCAACCAGCCGTGGCACGGAGGAGTTTCAGCAAAAAAAACCTAACAGCACAAAAAAAAAAAACCCTCACCAAGAGACTCCAGCAATTCCCAAAAAAGCACCAACAATCTGCAGGAGCAGAGGCCGAGCTTGCAGCTAAAGAGGAAGATTTTAAACAATTACCAAAGCAGGGCAGTGATATCATAAAGGCAATTTCTGCGCTAGCTTGTTTTCTGCAACTCTCCCTGCCTCTGAACAGCTAGAACAGATAATAACTATTAGTAAATCAAACTCCTGCAATATCCAGCTGTGTCTCCCACATTTACATACAGATAGAATGGGTATATGTTTTTAATATGTATGCGAGCCGTACTTTTACCACAGCTGAAGTGCACGCTACAAAGGAGGAGGAGAATGGGAATGGAATCAGCATGAGATAATAAAGTGGCCTAGATAAAGTATTAGCCAGCGATTGATCTCAAACAGGGGATGTTGCTTCTCTCTGACCTGATTACTTACTATGCATAGATTCCATTAAATAGAGCTTAGAATGGGGAGCTTTGGGAAAATACCGTAAATACAGGCAGGAAATACACCCAGGCTCAGGGTGCTTCCCTGCACTCCGGGCAGGACCAGGAGTTTCAACCTTCCCTGGGCTGCCACAGCAAACTCTGAAATGTGCACTGCCCCCAGAGCCAGGAAAACGCCGTGTTTCTGGCAAAAAATGGGGGGAAAATCTCTTGATACAGAAGGATTGCTGAGATTTTTGTGTTGGAAAGAGAGAGGCAGACAGTGCAGTCTTCCCTGTGATAATATAGGAATATATTCAATTTAATTGGCTCTCTGCCTTTCTCTTAAGAGGGAACAAAGTGGAGATAAAAGAGAAGCATTTTAGAGTAAGTTTAGGATGAGCACTGGTAAATTCTGAGGTGCTCAGAATTTAAAATTCTGAGGTTGTTGCTTTCCCTGAACGGACAATTCTCTCATTGCTTGGTGAAATTCCTTATTTCACTGCTGTGGAACAAGTCAGTTGATTTGATCATGCACATACAGAAAAACCAATGGGATGTCTTGTTTTGGGGGTGGCTGCATGGAAGGAAGAGAGTAAATAAATAATAAAAGAAATAAACACAGGAGCCTGATCCACCTTCACATGGACATCCATGGTTAAACAGGAATTTCATCCAGCCTCTGACAAAACAGACATTTGGGGTTTTGTAAAAAAGAGCTTCTGTCAAGACAAATATCCAGTTTGTCAGGACAACTTCCTGGCAAAATGGACATTTTGGGTTTTATAAAAAAGAGCTTTTTGCATGACAGGCAGGGGAAATCCCTCCCTGCTGCAGCCCCAGGACTCTCTCTGGTGGAGGTGCCACCCTGGCACTCCAGGTATTGTCAGCCAGCTCCTGAAATGCATTTAAAATCCTTGGATTATCAGCAGAGGAAGAAAAGCTTCATCTTCTGCTCCCTTCCTTTTGCTTTCAGTCTTTAATTATCTCAAACTGGTCACAAAATAGTGACTTCCAGTAGAGGTGTGTCCGTGGGGTTTGTCTGAAGGTGAGCATGGTGGTGTGTGACACCTCCCATCACTGCTGGCACAGTGCTTTAATTTAGAAAAAAAACCCTCAAAAATTCAATGAACAAGGTGAAATCCTGCTCTGGTTTAAATCTGTGATAAGGTGACCTTGAAGATCCAGGGTTTCACTGCATCCCTCTGTGAATTCCTCAGATCCACCAGAAGCACGTGGCAGTTTCAGGAGTATGGAATTAAAAGGATACAGTGGTGAGAAAATCTCCAAATCACAGGATATTTGTGTTCAAGGAATGTGGCACTCAGTGCTCTGGTCTGTGACAAGGTGGGGATCAAAGGGCTCCAGGACCTTGGAGGGCTTTTCCAACCTCATTCATTTTATGATATTTAAAGTTTTGGGTTTTTTCTGGCCTAATTTTCCAGCATTATTATTAATATTGATGAATATAAATTCATTTCTCTACACGTATTTAGGCACAGATATGCTGTGTATAACTGTGCACACAGACACGTAATGCAAATGTATATATTCATCTTAATTTTATAAATAAAGTGCTCCTTGAGAAGACTGGAGCAAAGCAAAAATAGATAGGGTTTGATTCTATAAATGAATATATATAATATGATATAATATTATATATAGCAAATAGAATAGAATAGAATATAGAATAGAATATAGAATAGAATATAGAATATAAAAGAGAATAGAATATAGAGTATAAAATAGAATAGAATATAGAATATAAAATAGAACAGATGGAATATATATCCTCTATAATAGAATATACATACTCTACAATATAATATATATAATACAAATACAAATATAATTACAAATATACATTTAAATATAACATAAATGTAAATATAAATACAAATAAATATAAAATAAATATAAATAATATAATATAAAGGAGTGAGCAACTCCTGCTTTACAACTTGTTGTTGCAAGTTCATTTCTAACTGAATAAAAAGGGGGGGGACACAACACATTACATTCTTTACAAAGTAGAAACGCTTCTTTTTTATTTATTTTTTTTTCCCCAGAGGTGCTGGAATTTCCAAATAATTTCACAAACCCCCTCCTTTAAAGGGGCCTAGCACACTCCAGGGCATGGAGTTGTAAAGATAAATCTGTGCACTTCCCTGCCACTGCAGGCACTCACCCTTTGGCCTCATTTTGATGGCTCTACACCCTGGAGTGGTGTTATTGCTCACCAGCCTCCCCACACACACTTCTGGGGGGCTGTGGGAGCTGCAGATGTTTTATTTATAAGTGGCAGGCCTCTTGCATCACCAAAAAGTGCATTTCCAAACAGAGAGAGAGACAGAGGTGTTTTTTTTTTTTTTTGAAACCCCATTCCATTGTTTTAATAGCTGAGCCCAGCCAGCCATGGCAGAACAGTGCACGAGGTAAATGTGTCTGCATCTTCAGGACCTGCTCCAAGTTTTCTCAGATGTGACTAACTGCAAGAATTTCCCAGCCATCAAAAGTTAATAAAAAAAGACAAAAAAAATTCAGCCTTTGGTATGAGAAAGCCCAAAGCTTGGAGAAAGCTGAAGGTTTCATTTCAGTGAGGTATTTCAGCAGGTGCCCAACTTCAAATGCAGATTTGGGGGAGTTAATATCCTTAAAATGAGATTCCCAGTTAAATACTTTCCTAAGCAGGATCTCAGCTGAGACTGGTCTGGATTGTGAGACACCTGCCCCTGGGCATCTTCAGAGATTAGCCTTTAACTAGAGAATTGCTGCAGTAGAAAAACTGGTTTATTCTCCTCACAGCTCCCAGAGTGAAAGCAAGAAATGAGAGGAGGCACCAGTGTCTTGATCCTGTTCAAATCCCCTACAATTATTCCTGAATTCCAATTGTCTCTGTGTATTCCATGCACAGCAAATGAATTAGGATGATTTTAGAGAAGCTTTTGGGTTACAGCAAACAGAATAGAAAGGAAAGGAAGGAAACATTTAAAAATTAAAGGTATCTGACATGGAGGGGGTTACATAAATTGCTGTAAATAGCAATAATAATAATTGAAAAAAAATGACAATTTCCAGCACAAGAAATGGGCTCTGAGCTCAGGTTCCATCCCTGAGAAGCCTTCCATGGACACACCTCACCAAATATTCCCTCATTCTCCTGCAGCCAATCTGATTTCATTTTACAGGAGCATCAGTGAGAAAAGTGGCTCCTGCATTTCATTAAAATACGTATTTTAACCACACTCTCTGTTTTCAGTCTTCTCATTTGGGAAGGCTGAGGCTGGCAAATGCTGACAAAGAGTGACCTACATTAAGCTGTAATCCCTGGACATTCCAAACTGGATGGGAATGTGCATCAAGCATCAAAATGGTTTTGATTGAAACTCAAACAGTGGCTGTGAAAGTTCTGAATTAACTCCCCAAACCACAAAATACCCAGCAACTTCACAATCACAATTCCACCCCTGGTTTGGAGTTAAAAATTCCATAAAAAATATGGAATTGCTGCAGAAGCAGGAAGAGTTGTTTAGAGAGAAATACACTGAGCACACTGATAAATGCAGGGAAAAAAGAAGATAAATTTCTATGCAAATGACCAAAAAATATTCACTGCCAAATCCAAACTGAGGTTTCACTCACCATTAAATCTTCAGGTGCTGGCCTTTCCTTTGGCTGCTTCTTCATGCTGTGTCATAAAACAAAATGTTCGTATCAAAACAACTGCTCACTTATTTGAAATGTTAAAATATTGAATTGTTTTCTCTGAAATGTTGAAAAAATGGATAGGTTTCTTTGAAATGATGAAATATTCAATTGTATTTTATCTCTTTTATTGCAGAGTGAAGAATTTCAGGGTATTTCTTGTTCCTAATAGTCATTAATTCGTGGGTTTATTAAATAAATATTAATGGGTTTTTCCTCCCTCCCAGCCTTCACTTATGGGCTGTAGGGCTTCCCACTGTTTGTAACCATGAAAAGTGTGTAAATACAGAAATCCCCAAAAACCAGTCAGCTCAGAAGGCACAGAGAGAGCTGATTCCCATTTATTTTTCAATTGTATTTTATCTCTTTTATCACAGAGTGAAGAATTTCAGTGGATGGAAGACAGGGT
Organism: Certhia americana; assembly: GCA_018697195.1. NCBI lineage: Eukaryota > Metazoa > Chordata > Aves > Passeriformes > Certhiidae > Certhia > Certhia americana. The sequence continues at coordinate 135,525 of CM031866.1, forward strand.
TCCTAAAAATCCCCAAAATATTCACAGATTTTTCCTTCCCTTATGGGCTGCCCCACTGTTTGCCCCCATAAAAAGTGTATAAATACAGAAATCCCTGAAAACCAGGAGGCTCAGAGAGCTGATTCCCATTTTTTTTCTTCTTTTTTAATTTCTTTTATCACAGAGTGAAGAATTTCAGGGTATGGGAGACAGGGCTCCTCACAGTCCCCAAATATTCACAGATTTTTCCTTCCCTTATGGGCTGTAGGGCTCCCCACTGTTTGTCCCCATGAAAAGTGTATAAATACAGAAATCCCTGAAAACCAGGAGGCTCAGGGAACTGATTCCCATTTTTTCCTTTTAATCTCTTTTATCAGAGAGTGAAGAATTTCAGTGAATGGGAGACAGCTCCTAACAATCCTCAAAATATTCCATTTTTCCTTCCCTTATGGGCTGTAGGGCACCCCACTGTTTGTCCCCATGAAAAGTGTGTAAATATTTTTGAAAACCAGGAGGCTCAGGGAACTGATTCCCATTTTTTCTGGGGATTCTGACACAGCTCAACACAAAGAATTCCCCAACCAGGTGGGAAATCCAACTCCAGGGACCACACCATACCCTGGGGTTCCTGCCTTCATTTCCCCCCCCCGTTTATTTCCATTACCCTGCAGGCTGAGAGTTCATTACCCAGCATTAACCTGTTTATAAGATCATGTTTCTCATGCAAACCATCCTGGTTTTCCCTTCAACAGGTGCAATTAGCTCTCTTAGCTGCGTGAGGGAACACAATAACGTGGCACAGAGGTGACCATCAGGAGCTGCCTACAGACTAATTGGATTCCAGCCAAACAGCCAGGCTTTATGGAAGGCCTGGCATAAAATCTGGGATGCTGCTCACTTGACATCACTCCTGGTTATTCCAAATTGATTGCTTAAATAAGATATAGTTGCTCCTCCTTTGCTTTTTTTTTTTTTTTTTTTTTTTTTTTTGTTTTTAAGGCAGTTCCCCCAGCTAATAAACCACTGGATATAAAATACCAAAATGAGCTGTGCTGTAAATTGGAGATATTAAGGACACATTTTACCTTCCCCTACAAATATCCCCTCAAATAATCAAGGCCCACAAGCTGTCTGAGGCAGCAGTTCTAATCTGACAGCCCCAAGTAGCTGCATCCCCAGGGAAAAGGAGGCTATTAGCCACCATCACTTATGCTGCAGGTTGACATCTGGGGAGATTTTGACACAGGTTATCCCTCCCTCTTCTTTCATTCCTTTTAGTTTTTTGGGTTGGGTTTTTTTTTGGGGGGGTCTGTCATCGATATTTTGGGCAGGATAAAAGGAGCTGGAGCTCCACACCCAGGCTTGTGCTGCAGGATCCCTCAAATACCCTGGTCTTTGTAAGCTGAGATCACTGAAAAGTGAGGCCTCTGTTACACAAACTTTAATTATTTAGTTGCTTTAATTAACCGCTCATCAGCCTGCTTTTTGTGTCTGTATTTGTTACAGACCGTGGCAGGCCTCTCAGATACTTTCTGCTGGATGAGCTGTTCAAAATTCACTTTACTGGGGTCACTTTTGCTGCAGTAGCCCTGGAGTGGGGCAGAAAACCCCAAAATATGCACAAAGCCCAACCTATGTAGGCTTGGGGGAGGCCCAGGACCCATCCCTGGAGCAGGACAAATCCCTGGAGAAAGACACAGCCCTGGATTCCTGCTCCCACCCAGCCTCAGCTCCTGCTCAGGTGGCTCCAGCTGATTTCACCCAGCCCTGCCAAGAGGGGATGTTTCTCCCTCCAGCACTTCTATGTATACAAAATTCAAGCTTATTTCTTCTGCTGGGCATAAATGCTTCCCCTTTTAAAACTATTTTTGGGTTTTGAGGGGTATGGGGAAGTTAAAAAGAGATTTTTCCCTTCGCTTTGCTTCTTTAGGCTCTCTTACCCTCCAGATTTGTATCCTCTGCTCACTCAAGAGCTGTATTCTTTATTCTACAAACTCCTCTTCTCCCCAATTCTCCCTTAATTTAAAAGGTATCCAATGAACTATTCTGTTTTTAAGGACAGCAAATATACCCAGTGGTGTGTTCTCAGTAAAAATTACTTACTGAGAAGCCAATGAATTCCTCACAGCCTTCCTAAACATCGAGGCAAATTTTAAACAAAACATTTTTTAACTCCCCCCCTAAACAATGACATCACACACGAGTTTTGCAGATGAATTCTTAAGAATCTCAGCACTCACGTTCAGGCTGAGGTTTATTAAAAAAAAGAGGGGGGGGGGGAAGCCTCCAAATAAACCGGTTTGCAAAGCACTTTGAGGAGCCTTTGTGTAAATACTGTTTCCATAATTTAAACACTTTGCTCAGCTTTGCTGCCCCGATGGCTGGGCAGGGCTGCAGAGCCAGGAGGTGGCAGGGAGCTGGGAGTTAATGGCACGGATCATTTCCACCCAGGGCAGGGCTGTTTGCAAACCCAGCTCACCATTGAGTGATGAAGTGAACAAATGGCTCCGAGAACTCCCCGGCTGGAAGCACCGGCGATTCCTGGGATTGCAGCGAGACAAGGAGCGCAGTCAGGAGCAGGCAACAGCAGGTTTTTTTGGGTTTGAGGTGGAAAGCAAAATAACAGCAAAACAAAACAGACACACACACTTAAAAAAACCCCCAAACACCCGAAAATCCCCCCAGGAATAATAACCTCAAAAGCTCCCTTTTCACACTCAGGATTTGAGAGAAGAAGGTACAAATTTTTAGGAGGATGTGTTATAAAACACTGAATTTCAACTAATGAGTATTACACAATGGGTAAAAACATGTGGAAAGACACTGAGGGGAGGTGAAAAAAGGACAATGATAGCCACAGGGTAAAAAGGAAGGTAGGGAAAGTGTAAATGAGAAATTAATGATTATTTAAGTAACACACAAATGGTCTTGTAATTAACAAAGAGCTGTGAAATTATTCTTGTGTTGACCTTTGTTTCTTTCACTGCATTCGCTATTTATTTACACTCATGTTTATTTACACTTATTCATTTTCCAGGCTGTCCTCATATGCTGCCTGTTCCCGATTTAAAAGGCAAAAAGAATTTTTAAAACCCAAGGAAAAAAAAAAAAAAAAAGAAGAAGAAGAAAAAAAGAAAAAAAGCAGCAGGCTTATGGTAGAAAACAACCAGCCAGTATTTATGGAATAAAAAAAAAAGAGAACAGGAGAAAAAAAAAAAAAAAAGATTAGGAGAGGGAACAAAACAACATCACCATTTGAAAAAGAAGGGCTTACGAATTAGGGTTTTTCAGGAATGACGGAA
>CM031866.1:141336-148836 GCA_018697195.1 Certhia americana
GGGCACAGATTTATCAGATATTTGCCTGAAAAATTCAAAGCCTTTTGAGAGGCTCCAGGAAATCAAGGCTGAATCTTGAGGTTACCTTCCCACTAGACCAGGCTGCTCAGATGTGCAGATAAAGTTTATTTTGTATCCTGAGGTTTCCCAGATGTTGTCTGATACTCCCAAAAGATGGGAATAAAGGGAAATAAAGCAAAGCCACACATCTGTACCCAGCCTGAGTGATGCAATATGGTCACATTTGGAATGACCTGCCTGATTTCCCCACTTGCAAAATGAAATCACACTCTAGAGGGAAAGAAAGTAGAAATCCAAGATTTTAAGGAGTGAGGAACAGATCTTTTCAATTCTGACTGGGAAATGCTTCTTTCTTTTCCATGAACTGCCATGGCTTTTGACCAGTATCATAAACACCTCGATACTGGGGATGGATGCCAAAGTGACAGTGAAGACACAAAGGGTTCTAAGGATCCATGGAACATAATTCCCAAGACTGGCTGCTTCCCTAAGATCCAACCAACATTTCCACAACTGGGATCTGCTGCAAGAGATCCAAACAACATTTCCATAACTGGGATCTGCTGCAGAAGATCCAAACAATATTTCCACAACTGGGATCTGCTGCAGGAGAAGACAATTCCTGATTTCTCAGATTTCTCCAAACCAGCTGTGCACACTGAGCAAGGGAAGGGCAAGAGGAAAAAAGTTTGAGTGATGCCTTTGCCTTGTGAATAATGAACAGTTCAGGGAGGTCAACCCATTACAACTGAAACCGTTTAATTATTAATTATGCACAATCTATGAGCAAAAGGACAAGTTCAGAGTGTTTAATGTGTGGTAACTCCGACTGGACCCTCTCTTGGCATTTTGTTATTAGCACTTGTCAGCAAGGTGCTCAGGCAGAAAGACAAAAGCACAGCGGCAGAAAATCCGAGCTGGACGAGGAGGGAGGGCTCTAAACTTCAAACACTGCTCCTAATATTTAATTTATAGAGTGCCAGGGCTCTGGTATAAACCTTATTGACTTCCCTGGAGTCAGGGGAAGCCACATTATCTAAATGAAGACCCGAGAATGAGCATACTGAACAATCCCTCCAAATCCCTCTCTTTTGAAGGCAGCAATAACATCAGGATCTGGAGCTTCCTTTTTTTCCCCCTCACAGGTCTGAACAAAGGAAGAAAGAACCACCTAAGAGCATGTCCAGAAGCCAAACCTTTGGAACCTTTGTGATACGAGCTTGAATTACAGATCCCAGCATTATCCTCACTTACTGCTCCAGCTGATTATTTGGAAGTTCTCCTGCTCTGTTTGCTCTCCCTAAGCAGAGCGGTGGCAGAGATGCTACTGAGGCTCAGGAAATAAAAAATCCACGAATCCTGCAAACCCACAAATAAACAGGGATAAGGCACCTTCCTCCTTTTCCTGTCCAGTTTGCAGGTTTAGATGGACAACCTCAAGAAGAAAATTCAACAGATACGGTTTGGAGCTGCTTATTTTATCTGGAAACACTCTCCTGTCAATGAAATTTGGGAGTCATTCCTGACTGGCAACGAACACCAAAAACCCTCAGGCTTTCCACAACTTCAGGGGTCTTACCCAACACACGATTTCTTGAGAGTGAGATATTCTCTCAGAACATATTTAAATATATGAGACTTATCAGATCCTTCCTGAAGGGGAAATCCCACAACCTCCCTAAGTGGAAAAGTAGGAAGCAAAGCTTTCCCTAAGCATCCAAGGAACATTTCCATGACTGGAAAAAGACAGGAGCAGCCTCTGATTTCTCCAAAAACTGTGCACACTTGAAGGAACAGGAGAAAAGTTTTGAGTGATGGCATCAGGGTGGAGATGGAAAACTTGGGATCAAATCCACGTTCCTTGTCCCCTGGGGCCAGCTGGACAGCTGCCACCAGCACATCCTGCAAGAACCTGGTGGCAACCCAGGCTGCAATTCCCAGTGGAGACCCCAAAAACCAGGGAGGTTTTATTCCTGCTGCTCTGGGAAGGGTTAAATTTTCCCGTTCTTTCCCCTCAGCTGTGTTTGTGCAGAAGGAGCTGCCATGGTCCTGTGGCTCCACGGCCACAGGAGGGAAGTTACCAGAACCCAGCAAACCAAAGCTCAGCTCCTCTCTGCTCCGGGCTCCCCCGGCGCTCCCTGCCTGTGGAATGAGCGTCTCCTCCGGGCACAAATCCTGTTCTGATTCCTCCACGGATGCTGAAATGGCAGCATTTCATAAAGAAGGCCTTACAAAGCACTTCTGCCTTAGCCCTTCAGCCCTCAAAATCTCTAGGATTAAAGAATTTTTACGTTTCTCTTGCACTGAAGCGTTCAAAAAAATCTATTTACTATTCTATACTAGCTGCATTTCGTTTCGTGGCCAAATAGTGATTTTTAATTTTTTTTAAAAAGAAAAATAAGTTTTAGATGCACCAGAAATGCTGCCAGGTGCAATTACAGGTAATAAATGCACTGTAGTTCCCAGGAAATTCTGAGTTGGAGGGAACCATAAGGATCACCAAGTCCAACTCTTATGTGAATGGTCTTTGGCTAGGAGAGCGGTGAAGCACAATATTGTAAAAACTCAGATTTAATCCTACAAGGACAACTTTCTCCCATTAAAAAATTAGATAAATCTATACATATATAAATAAAATCCATTCCCCAATTTAGAGTTACTCCTTCCAGACCAACTTTTCTTCCACAACACTCCTCAAAAAACCCCCACTCTCTCTCTAAAAACAAAATCAAAGCCTGACTTTCGATTTACTCTTACGACTTTCTTCCACAGCATTCCTAAAACAATATATCTATATAAAACAACAACAAAAAAAAATCTATTTCTGCCTTTGCAGCCAATCTACTTCAAAAGGCCTGAAGGAGCCTAATGCAGGGGATTTCTGACAAGTAACAAGTTGGCAGCAGCCAGCGGTGGCTGGAGGTGGCTCCGAGGCCCAGACTTGAAAGAATTCCTGGATTGTTCCTGCTCGGCTCCCACCCCGGGCAGGAAGGTGAAGGATGATTACATCTCTGCACCTCTTGCTCTTTCCTTTAGTAGCAGGTGCCAAAAGTGACAAATTATCCGTGGGGGCACCTCGGTGGGCAAGTTTTGTGTGCCGGGCTCGTTTGTTTGCAGAGCTGGAGCTGGACAGAGCCCAGGTTGAAAGGGCAATGTTTCATCCCCCAAACACTGTCTCAAAACTCTCAAACCTTGTGAGGAGCAGCTCCTCCTCCAGCTGTCTGCTCCTCAAATTCCTGGGAATATCAGGCACTTCTCTCTGTTGGGAATAACCCAGTGGATGTTGGGATTATTTGGTTGTAGCCCAGATAAAGGGAGGAAAGAAGGGATTAAGAGCAGGAATAATCTAAAGTGTGGGATGTGGCCCTTCCTCCCCTTGCCACGATGCCTTAGGATTTTAGCTTTTGTATTTTTTATCTATTTATAATCTTGGAATAGTGTATAACTCCAAACTCCACACAGAGTGGGAGCTGCTGCTTTCCCATTTTGGTCAGACACAACAATTCCTCTCCAGGCCTGGCAATCAAGGACACCTCACTGCCTCAGGCCCTGAGAAATGTAAATAAAAGTGAGTTTGAGGGGGAGCAAACTTGGGGTAAATGCCTTCATTACCTGAAGCTGTAATTGGGAGATTAAACCCTAATATGCAAATGGTCCAAATTTATAAAAGTGTGAAAACCTGTGGTCCATTTTTTGGGTGTAGGAATGCCCTGGATGTACCTGAAGGTCTTTCAATATACAAAGCTGATTTTTATTCCCTTAATTTTGTCTGCCCTCTGTTTTTAGGCAGTCCCAAAAAGGCATCAGCCAGGCTCTGTGCCTCTGAAGGGGCCTGCAAAACCAGGTTAATCCTTCCACCAGAAGTGTAATTGCTTTTTCTCTCCAACAACCCAAGAATTCCTCCCTCTCCTGTCGCTCATCAGGCAGCAGAGCACGGCAGGTTTGGGCACACAAACACACACAGCCACACCGAGGGGACCTGGCAAAAAAACTCAACCCATTTGTTGTTCCCTTTCCTCCTCTGCAGCCTCCTGATGCATTTTTATTGCTTTTTCATAAAACACCGCTGCAAATAATCAAGCATGACCATTGACATCCACAAGATTGAGTTTTAGGAACCATTAAATGAGCTTGTTCTCCTGGGAAGGTTCTTGCTCAGGTTGGTCTAAAGGTAATTATTCAGCAATTCTTACCTGTGGTTTTACCTTGTTCCTGTAGAAGTCTCTGAATCTCATACACTGGTAAGGTCACAGTTTCTGTCTCCATAAAACTATTCCTTAAACCAGCTTATCCACAAAACAAATTATTGTAGGTTTGGGTAAACATACACACACACACACACGTGTATAACCTATGGAAATCTTCAAAAGTCCAAAAATTTCCAAGTTTCCTACATTTAAATCAATACCTGAGAATCAAAAGAGAAATTCCTGAAAAAAAAAAGAAAGTAAATTTGCTTCATTCTGAGCCTTTTTGGAGTTTTTTACTGCATTTATAGCAAGAGGAAAATGCAGTGTGGGTTCATAAGGTGAAGGAATTCAGGAACCCTCCTCATGTTATTTGATCAAACTGAACATCCTGGGAATTTTTAAGACTATTCCAATAAGCAGAGGGGTATATTTAACCACATCTTAAAAAAAAAAAAAAAAAGATAATAGGAACAACTATACAGAAAACATGGATTAAGTGCAAGTTAATTTTTTCCACAGGAAAATTTGAAAACATATTGACAGTGAAATGCTTCACAGCTCAGCGTTAACACCCCAGCAGCTCTTAAATGTTTCTGGAGTGAGGATTTAAAAAGAGACCAAAAAAAAAAGGAAAAAAAAAAAAAAAAAAAAAGGAGGACTTTGATTTGTGGAGTTTGGAAAGTCCTTGAGCTAGATTAAACTGCAGTCTTGTGAGACCAAGTATCTCTGTGGGGGCACTTCACAGAAATGCTCAAGAAACTCATGGAAAGCTTCTCTCTGCTCACTCATGAAGCTATCAGGGTAAGGATTCATGAGGACAACTAATTAATTTTTCTTCTCAATTTCTGCCTGGCTTGTTAAACCAGGCAGGTTTTGCAATGCTGCCTCCTGTTTGTACAAACCAGGATTTGCTCTTGGAAGTCTCCCCTCCCCGAGCTTCTGCTGGAATTGGAATAACACAATGGGCAAAAAATCGAGTTCAATTAAAAACAAATAAACCAAAAGCAACACTGAAATCACAATTACAGGGAGATAAACCACGGCACCTTTGAAACCAGAGTTAATTCCTCTCAGGTGAGGAAGAAGAAAAGGCTGGAAGGCAGAGCTGATGTTTAACTACAGAGCTGGTGCCCAAACTGCTCCAGGGGCTGGCAGGAATTGTTTTCCTAGAAGGGACACTCCAGCTACAGAAAGCTTAAATAAAATAGCCCTGGAGAGTTTAAGGAATATTTAAAGGACTCTACAAGATGCATTCCAGCTTCCTGGCCATCCAACCTTCTCCAGATGCAGAGCAGACACCTCTAAAGCCATGAGATCCAAAGGATGGGAAGCTGAAATGCTGAAAACCACAAAGCTCCTGGGTTTGGGCTTTTGGGATCTTTGGACCTGATCTGCAACCACCCAGGGAATGCTGAGTGAGCTGAGATCAGGCAGAATGGCTTTTTTAGAAGGTTTTAGGAATTCTACAGTTGGAATACAGCTGAGGAAGCAACTAAATGGTTGGATTTGATGATTTTAGACATATTTTCCAACCTAAATGATTCTAAACAGTGATTTCCTACTAACATATTTTGACAGTAAAGGGAAGTAAGTACCTCCAGTTTGGAAGAGCCTTGAAAATAATGTCACTTCTCAATCTGCTTCAAGTGATGCAAAAAAATGCCATGTACAGAGCTCTGATTTTCCTGAGAAACCTAATCCCACATTTTTCTGCAGAGGTGCAGAACCCAGTAACCCACCAGTTAGCAAACTGGAAATGCAGACCTGCCTCATTTACCTTTCACACTGAGAATTTCTAACGCATGAAAAGGAAAATGCAGAATTATAATCAATGACAGTTCTTGGAATTTGGAAGTGGAATTTAATTTTCAGAGTCATATTCCTGCAGGTTATCAGCCAGGAGAACATTTAGGTGGCCCAGCTGGGTTGTCTGGGATATTGCTGGAGATCTGGAGGCTGAGCAAGGAACTGGAAGGATTTCTTCTGTCAGCTCAAAAGAAAGTATCACAGAAAATTGTGAGACCATGAGCAGTAAGAATGTTAAAAACCTAGGGAATCTACTTATAATATTTACTTTTCAGAGTCAACACCTACATTTTCTCCAGTCACAGAATCATGGAATTGTCAAAGCTGGAAAAGACCATCAAGATCATCGAGTCCAGCTGCCAACCCAGCACCTCCACCACTGAGCCTTGGCCCCAAGTGCCACATCCACACTTTTTGGAACAATTCCAGGGATGGTGACTCCACCACTGCCTTGGGCAGCCTCTTCCAATGGTTCACAATCTCTTCCACAAGGAAATTTTTCCCAATATCCAATGTAAACCTTCCCTGGCCCGGCCTGAGGCCATTCCCTCTCCTCCTGTCCCTGTTCCCTGGGAGCACAGCCTGATCCCCCCGGCTGTCCCCTCCTGGCAGGGAGTTGTACAGAGCCAGAAATTCTCCCTGAGCCTCCTTTGCTCCAGGCTGAGCTCCCTCAGCTGCTCCTAGGGCTCTGGGCTTTGCATTTCTAATTCCTATTTCTACTCTTTTGCTACATCTGGAACAGATCCTGACGACAAAAAACTTTTAGGAATTGTTTGGAACCACACCTATCGCTTCGGAAGCGCAATCCCGTCCCACGGCAAATTCTTTGGCTGCAGCACCATGACAAACAGGGCCACAGCCAGGACACCTTCCAAGGTTTCACCTTCCAGGCTCTTGCTTCCAGCCCCTCTCCAGCTTTCATGTTCTGGAAAGGCTGCAGGCAGAGGCAGCACTGTGTGTCCTTCCCAACGGGAATCACCAGTGCTCCCCACGCTGCCTTCCCTGGAGCTGCAGACAAACTCAGCCCAGTGCTGCTGATGCCTTAGGTTTAGCTGTTATGTTTTTTAGACTCTGGGCTGTTTTGGTGAGTAGTTTTAGGTTTCATATTCAGTGCTGCTGAGCTCCCTTCACAGTGTAGAGAGAGAAAATAATTCCTTCTCTGGAAGTACTTCACCAAGGGTGAAGTGAGAAGGAAAAATGAGGAGGATGGAGCTTCCTGGAGCTGTGGTTGGACAATTGATTCTAATCTGCTGATGGACCAGAATTTATAAAATGTGAGACCATGTGACCCTGGTGTCCATTTTGTGACCATTTTTGGGCATTTTGGGTGTGGACCAGCTGGACTCTGCATGGCCCAAGAGTACCCATTGAGATATTTTAATAAATCCTTACTTTATCCTTTGCCCTGTCCAGTCTCTGTTCCAGCCCAGCCTCCAGAAGGCATCACTGGAACATCCAACAGCTCCCAGATAACAGCAGCCTG
>CM031866.1:153836-172358 GCA_018697195.1 Certhia americana
CGCTTAAGACACTCAATTACTTTTTAACACTGTTACCCGGTGTAACGACATCGCCGCCGCTTCCCTCGCATCTGATGATGCAACATCATTGTAATTGATTCATTTTCTCAATTAAATAAAGCTCCTGTGCTCTCCTCTCTGCAATGCCACCGAGACTCCCCAGCTAGATGGATTACCTCTTCTCCCTGCCTTGGATAAATGGCTGGTGAGGCCACGCTCTGCTCCTCCCTTCCTTCCCTCCACAAAGCTGCAGCCGTATTTTTCAACTTGAACTTTGCAGTATTTATATTAGGCAGATTTTTCACTGCTAAAACCACGTTGTTCACCTTTTTTCCCAGCTCCCATTACGGGGCAGCTTCAACGACCATAAAGCAAAGGCGAGCGCAGACAACTTGACTGCCGGGGCTTCTCCTCTTGCCCACAGTTCAGGGAAAAGGGAAAGCAGGAGCTTTACTGAGCATTAACAACTGCTTTAAAAAGGGCTCATCATAAAATGTTGCCTCGTTTCTGTCCCCTCTCCTAAGCCAGGCTTTTGAGCGTTGCTGGGAGGTTTGTGAGAGGTTTTGGAGGCAGGTTTGCCTTGAGGGATCCGAGTGCAGCGGCTGCAGCTCAAAAAAGCTGCAAAATTTGGGGTGTTCCTACCCCACCACGATGCCCCAAAACACCTGGGCATAGAGGGAATTGTGTTTTCACGTTTTCCAGGAAGAATTTTAAATGGTAGCAGTGACACAAGAAAACCCAGGGTGAAAAGAAGACAAAATAAAAAAGCAGGACACGTTTTGAGAGCACCAAGGAAGGCTTTGATGTGCTTGTTGGAACATTCTGTGTCCAGCTCCAGCTCCAGCAGGTTGTGGAGCTGCTGGAACAATTCCAGAGAGGCCCCAGAGCTTCTCCAAGGGCTGGAGCCAGGCTGGGAGAGCTGGGAATGTTCACCTGGAGAAGAAAAGGCTCAGGGAATGTTTAGAGCTTTTTCCAGTGGCTAAAGGGGCTCCAGGAGAGCTGGAGAGGGATTTGGAACAAGGGCTGGAGGGACAGGACACAGGGAATGGCTTCCCACTGGGAAAGAGGAGATTTAGATGGAAATTGGGAAGGAATTCCTGGCTGGGAGGGTGGGGCTGGAATTTCCAGAGAGTTCAGGCTGCCCCTGGATCCCTGGAATGCTCAGGGGGTGGTGGAAGGTGTCCCTTCCATGGCAGGGGTGGCGTACACTGAGCTTTAAGATCCTTTCCCAACGAAACCATTCCAAGATTCCATGATCCTTCCACCTCAGCAAAGTCATTTTGATCCTCTCACCACCAAGACTCTCTCTCAGCCACACCAGAACAATCCTCAGCCTGCTCCTCACCAACACCCCCTGCTCAGCAGCTTTCCCAACCTTTCCAAAAGCCACTGAAACAGCCTGAATTTGCAGAATCAGCTCTGCTTTTTGGGAATTTTGAACCTGCATTGTATTTTCTTGGATCTACCTACTGCAGGTGACGGTTTATGATTTGCAGAAACGGGGCAAGTGACCAATAAATCTTGTCCCACTCTCAGGATATTTCTCTGGCCACGGAACACCAGTGGAACCTGGATAAAGCACAGTCTCCAAAAAGAGCTTTTTTTTTTTTTTTCCCCTCCAAGGTTGGTTAAAAACACCAAAGTTCGTCTCCTGCTTCATCTCCTATTTAATGAGTGCCTCTGGTTATGAAAGGCAACTTCTGACAGACCACCAGGTCATTTTTCTGTCTCCATGGAGATCCTTGGGCTGGGAAGTGGCTGAGAAGACCTCTCCCATCCCTTTCACTTTGCAGGCACCAGCACAATCAAGAAAACTCAAATGAATCCACCCCGGGTAACTTGGAGGAGTCACCAGCTACAGCTTTAATTTTCGCTTTTACTCCCTGGAATTAGGACTTGCCCTGGAGCTCTTGTTTGAGAGATTTGCAGGTGACCCAGGGTTAGCTCTTCCCCTAGCAGTTAACAAATTTTCTCTTTACATATATACTGCTTCTCAAGCTCCTGATAGTTCTTTTTTTTTTTTAATAGAAAAACCCATCTACCAACAAATCATACAGTTATGATTTTTAAGGGAGGCTTCACACGACAACATTTCTTTTCCTGTGGATGTTAAAAGTAGATAGAAGTTATTTTTCATCTGTACCAATGAGGGTTGAGTTCTAAGAGCAAAAACTAACATTGTGTCCTACTGACAAAAGCTTTCTCTCTGCCCTGATAGAAAAGGTGAAGGGATATCTAAATATTCTGGTTTCCACAGGGGCTTCACCACCATTCCACAATTCCTGTGGAATTAAAGGATGATCTGCAGATATCTTTTACAATTTCTTGCAAAATTGCCATTGCTGATACTTCTGCAAGAAGTCAAAGCACCAAACCAGTGAGAATGACCCCCCTAATTTGTTCCTGATATTCTAAACACCCTTCCCATCCCCATCTGGGGATTTTGTAAATGGCAAACTTCAATCACTGTCACCAAACGTTTAAAAAAAAAATAAAATAATTTCAAAATAAAAAAAGAGACAATTCACAACAACCTTAATATTAAATATATTCTTACAATTATATTACGTTGCTTTTCCCCGAGGTCTCCAAACAAATTTATATAAAGAGATTATTTCATCCACCATTGAACTGCAGCCACTTCTCAGAGAAATCTCTTTACCAGAGTTTAGAAACACAATTCAACAAAGTGGGCACAGAAAGCTCCACACTGTTGGAGGGATTTTGGTGACAATAACTCCTCCCAGCAATAATTTCTACACCAGAGCAGGACCAGAATACCCTGACAACAAATCCCTTGGCCAGCAGGAGTAGGGACAAGGAAAAAAAAAAACCACAAATTTAGCAAATTGCTGTTGAAAATCTTGGAATGATTTAGGTTGGAAAAGATCACCGAGTCCAACCATCACCCCAAAGTGGGTCTGTGTGTGTTCCCAGCACCACAAAAATTGGGTAAGGAGAACAAAGAATGTTCAAACAGACACCAAACAAAGAACTGGGCTTTGTTCCACCCGGATCTTGCTTTGTGTCACCCAAATGGGAACAGAGAGGAGCAGCAGAACTTTTTGGACACCATGGGAGAGGGAAAATGAGCACAGCTGAGCAGGAATAAAATCACAGAATCCTCTGAGGCATCCAATGAAGTCCAAACCCCAAAAATCCACAAGCACCAGGGTGGGATGGCCAGGCTGAAACATTCCAGGTGATCCTCCCTGTGCCTCAACCTGCGCATCCCCAGGGAGCTGTGGGAACATTCCAAGGAGAACCCCAACAGGCAGAAACCCATGGAGAGCAGAAGAACCAGGGTTTGGAGCCTGGAAGGAGAGCAGGGACACCAGCACCAGCACCCCTCCTGCACCCAGGATCCGTGCTCATCCCACACACAGCCTGCCCTCAAACCCTGCAGCACGGAAAACTTTCCTAGGAATAAAGCAGAGGAACAAATCTGAGAGGCTGAGAGCCTCCAGCACCAGCAGGGTTGAAGAGCAGCAGGTGAAATTTCCATCCCTGCTCCTGAGGACACCCCTGCAAGTCCCTTCTGGCTTGGAAATAAACAGATAAAATGTTGATTTGATGAAGTCTCTGGCTTTTTGAGCCATCTAAAAAAATGCAGGTCTTCCTCTGAGGAGCTGCAACATCAATGGTGATCACTGCAGATGTCACAGTTCCAGGGACAGCTCAAAGGGAGTGAAAAATTCAGGTTCAGGAGGGGAGTTTTCTACCCAAGCTGAGGCACCACCATCCTCTCCTGTGTCACTGGACTGCCCATGGAGGGTTGTGCTGCACCCTCAGGAATCAACCCCAAATTTCCACGGGATTGGCAGAAGAATGGATGCTTTGGAGATGAGGGAAATACCTGCCTAGACCTCAAAATTATTCACTCCTGCTCTAGGGCTGGAGGTTCCTCACTGAGCAGAGGAGATGTCCCTGATCCCTGGGATTGCTGAGCCCTTCTCCAGGAGTGCTCCCAGGCTCTGAGGAGCAGGAATTGTGGAGAACCACAGCTCCAATTTGAGCTCTCACAGCTGCAGCCCTGGCCAGGGAACACCAGGTTTGTCTCTGGTCATCTTCAGTTCCCAGGAGGAACCCTCTCCTCATCCAGAGCCTGCCCTGGATCCCTGGAAGTGTCCAAGGTCAGGCTGGAGCACCCTGGGATAGTGGGACGTGTCGCTGCCTGCCAGAGAGTTTGGAAAAAGAGGATTTTTAAGGTCCCTTCCAACCCAGACCAGTCCTGGATGATGATAAAATTCCAGTCAATCCAATATTTCCTGCTGGCTCTCCAAGGGCCACCCCAAGCACCCAGACCCCTCCACCCTTTCTGCCCAAGGGGAGCTCCAATCCCAGCTTTAGGGGCCCATTCAGGAAATCCCTTCCCTGACACCCACAATGGGAATTGGGAGAGGGATAGCTCCCATCCCACCAACTCCTGCAGGAGATGCTTCCAAATCTGCCAAAAAATGGAATTTCATGGAAAGCTGGAATGCTTTGGCTGGGAAGGGACCTTAAAGCCCATCTCGTTCCACACACAGAAATCCTGGAACAAATCAAAGTCTGAGTCCTGTTCCCTCAGGCTGCCTGGAATTCTTCAGATTAGAGATTAAAAAATACACATCAGCCTTTCGAGATCCCAAGCTAATAAACCACTGTTAAATCTTACTAAGATCCTATGAAAATTTATTATAAAATCATTATATTAAAACTTCTTCTAAAATCTTACTGGTTACCTCCATTTCCACACTTGACTACATTATTTAAACATCAATTTTACACTAAAAAAAAAAAAAATCAGGAAGATTAAGATAAATAAATAAAATTCTTCTCCTTATAGTTCAGATTCCTGACAGATCCTTTCAAAGATTTTCTAAAATCTCTCAATTTTTCAAATGTGAAAGCACCTTTGAAAAAACAAACTAAATTCAAATTTTACAGCAACTTTTTAAAAGGCAAATCAAATTCAAGTTCAAACTTATTTCTGGCTGCGGAGAAAAGAAAAATAAGTCAAGAAGTATCTGAAGTAAATTATCAGGAATGATCTATGTGAAACCTATGCTAAGAAATTAGGAAGAATTTAAAACAATAGCAGATGACTTCAAATATTGCCAGTGATTTCTGGAATCTATTATAAAAGCAAAAAGATTTGCAGAAATCTATCACATTTAAGATATTACCCACCAATTTCAGTCACTCTTTTGGCATTAGCATTTGAACAGTGTTTAATGTCTTTTAAATGGTTCGATGTAATGCTAGATCTGGAAGACAAAACATTTCTTTCTTACCAGGAAACATGCTGTAAACAACCCTCCATTTATCCTCCCCAAAGAAATGAATGCTTAAAGGATGTTTCTGCCCATGGAAAAAAAAAAAAAAAAACAAACCCAAAAAACAACCAACACTAAAATGGTTATTTCGCATCCCAACTTGAACTTAAATATTTTATTTTTTTTTTCCCTTGACAAGCTGCTTGCATTTAAATGCAAGCAGGCCGAACGTGGTCAATAGTATGGATTGCTAGAGAACAAAAAGAACCTTACACCGTGCTAATGCAGGGAGCAGAAAGCAGCAACTTCATTCCGAGCCAGGCAATTATTTAGCAAACTAAGATACAGCAAATAAATTCCTGTTTTTTTTTTTTTTTGCCAGGGAAAAGCCGGCACGGGAGCTGCCGGCCCTCGACTGAAATCCCACTCGCAGAAATCCCAGCCGGGGCAGGATTCGCTGAGGAGGAAAAAAATCAAAGGGAGAAAAAAAAAAAAAGGAAATCTCGCGCTACCCCTCAGCGTGGGGAGCAGAAATAAAGGAATAGCAGCAAGAATGGTGGGAAGAATGATTTTAAAAAAGGGCGAGGTGTTGTCCTGCTGGGGGAGCTTCATTGTCCCCAATCCCCCCTCCCCGAGCAGCAGGATGGGGCTGCTCCAGCTGAGGATCCAGCCGGGAATGTTCTGCATTGTCCCTCCCAGGCTTTTCAAACGCTGGGAAAAGTACAAACCTTTCCTTAGGAAAAGAAGCAAAAAGCTCTTTGCTTCCACCGAGGCTGGTTTGGGTTTTTGTTTTTTTTTTTTTTTTTAAATTTTCCTGGTATGTTTTCTCAGGAAGCAAACAGAGCGAGCGCTTTGCTGGGTTATAAAATTCCCTGTTTTCCACTTGTGCTTCCTTTGCTGCGGGATTTAAGGATGCCCCTTCCTTGAGATCAGGAATGTGGCATCGTTTTCTTGGATTATCCTCGTCTCTCCCAGTTTGAGCTCAAAGCGCTGGGAAAAGGAAGGGGGAAAAGCTGAATGAGGGGAAAAAAAAATTTAAAAAATCAAAGGGAAAATCCAACTCTGACTGAATTCTTCCCTAATTTATTCCCGTTATTTCTCCTGCTGCAAAAATAAACTCTGTATGTAAAAAAGAGCCTTAAATTAAAGTCTCTTGCTCCCACTGCATTTTGCAGTAAGTTATTTGAATCCTTGGCCGATCTGTTTTAACAAATATCATCTCCCGCGTCCATCATCCCTCCTGTCTTTTTGATCTCCTTTTTCCTACTTATCATGTTCTTTATTTGAAACAGATTTTTAACAGATAATCTCCGCCGTTATAACAATATCTTGCTCGCATTTTATTCAAATAATTCTTAAAAACAGCTTAAAAAGCCGTTTGGAATAACATCAAGCTCTCCATCAATCAAACAGCAAAAATTCCGCTGGCGGTTGTATAAACATCAGATCAACTCCGACGTCTTCAAGGATTTCAGAGCGAACCATAAAAAACTCCATTAACTTCTGACAAAGAATGCAAATTAATCACAACATGGGGTGAAATGAAATTAAAGGCTCTTTTCTAATCAATGACAAGGCAGGATGAAATATTTGGTGCTGGGATGCTCCTGCTTTTTAAAATTATTTTTTAAATTTTTTTTTTTTTTTTAAATTTCATTTTATTTTTTAATTTTTTTTTCTCTCTCCCCGTGTGGAAAAATGGGGATTCACCCAGGGGTGGCTCTTTAGCCCTCCCCATCCCTACAGCGATCTGCTTACAAGTCGCCCCAGCTCCACAAAACACACTAATCATCCGAATCTCAGGTGCATCCAATTTGTTATTCACACTCTCCCCGGTGCCAGGAAAATAAAAAAAAGGGAAAAAAATAATAAAAAAAAAGCCTGGCGTAGACAGATGCACCGGGAACCTTAAATGACAGTTTTGGCCTCCGGAAGTGCGATCGCTACAGCAAAATCTAGTACAGCCTCCAGGTGAAATGTCTGGAGCTCCATATGGAGCAGGGAAAATTAACAACAAGATGAAAATCGCTGTAGCAGCGGGGAGTCGGAATTTAACAAAAAAAAAAATTAAAAAAAAAAAAAAAGGGAAAAAAAAGGAGGGGAAAAAAATAAAAAAAAAGGGGAAAAAAAATTTTAAAGATGAGGCAAGAGAAGTAATAAATTAATGGGGTGTGAAAACATTCAAAGCTTTACAATACCGGGGGCAGTATTTGCTCAGATTTGAGGGGGAGCAGCAGGATGGGAAGGGGGAGTGAAGGATGGGAAGGGGTGGAATGAGGGATGGGAATTTTTTTAGGGTGCTTTTCCTTATTTAAAAAAAAAAAAAGTAAAAAAGTCATCAGGTCATTTTCATCTAATTTATGAAGAGAAGGCCGGGATTGTATTTTTTTTAAAGGTAAAAGTCTCCTAAATACAGTCGTGTATGCTGATGAAATGCCTGTTCCTTTAGGAAATATTAGGAATATTTCCCTAATGGATGTGCCATCCTTTTAACACCCTGCTTTGTATAAAGTTTTCACTACAAGCCCAGAATATTTAGTGGGCAATTCTTTTCATTTCTCCTAAACTGCATTATCATTAAATAAATCATTGCCCCCCTCGTGCTTTTATTCCGTGGAATTTCAATCTCTGTAAGGTTTGTCTGAATCTTTGGGGTTCCAACCTCAAGTTGAATTAAATATTCAAGGTGCCATGACCTTTTGGGGGGGGGGTATCTGTTTTTCTTTCCAGTTGTTTGTGTAAAATCAAAATAGCGTTTTGAATTAAGGTGAAACTTTTAAAGGAAAATTTAAAACTTGTTTTCCTTGCATGCCTGCCTCCCTTAGATCCCTAAAAAGCTTGGATGGGTTACGGACCAGCACCCTTGGAAAAGGAGTTTCCTTTCTCCTTTTAATGTTTATGGAGAAAATAACTTTATTCAAGAGCATTTGTCAGCACATGCATCGTTCTTATTAATTAATACAGTGGTGCAAATAAATCCAGGGTGAATTTGCCCTTAAACACTTTGGTTTGTACCCACGGAAAATCCAAAAAGCATGGCTCCCTCCTGCCCCCAAAGGGGCTTTTCCATTTTACAAAAGCACATTCCGTGACCACGACAGAAACCCCGATGCCAAAATGACGAAAAGCACCAAAAATTCAGATATTTACTCCATTTTGAGGCTTAAGAGTTTCCCCTGCAAAGTTTTTAGAGTGGAAAAGTCGGTTCTGAGCATTTGTTTGTTATTTCCCTGCTCAAAATGTCCCCTTTTGCTGTTAGATGCTGATTATGAAGATTATATTCTGTATATTGAGAAAAAGAATATATAATTAGAGTTAATAATTATATATTAACTCTAAACACACCCATAAGGAACTCCACTGACACAGCAGTTGCTCACGTGCTTAAGAGCTTTCAGGATAAGACTTAATTGCAAAGATTAAATAATGATTAATAAATCAGCAAAATAAATACTTATAAAAGGTGTGGGAATTGAGAAGTGGGAAGTCCTGCCATTAAAATATTCTACTAAAGGCCAGAGAATGAAATAATCATCCTTTAGTTTTACTGGCAGATTGCAGGATGTCCTGAATTTCCACACTGCAGCGATTTTTCCCCCTATAAATCTTCTTCATTTAAACTGAATTTACACACACCATTTGTCTGTGTCTTAAAAATAAAGAATAAATAAATAAATAAATAAATAAAAGACATTTTTTTTTTTGCAGCTGCAGCTGGAGACCAACATCCATTTGCAGGAAATTTCAGGTGTTCTCACCCACGTGGCCACATTCTCCATTTTCAGAGGGAAGCAACTCTGAGGTATTTAGGGACAAATTTGGAACCACACAGGTGATTAACTCCATCCCTTGAATAACCCCATTGAAGGGAGGAGGAATTACTCAAGAAATGAGCAGAATCAGACCCTCACTAGGAAAATCAAGAGATGAAAAAAAACCCCTATTAATTATCCCCCCAATCAAAGAAGGTTTCTGAGGGTTCTCCTACCCAGCACGTGCCCAAAATACATAAATTCACATAAAATCCCTCCTGAAAAGCAGTTGCTTGAAAAGCTTAATAGCCACATTTTAAAGTTTCACCTCCTCGACTGTTTTGCATTAAAAAATATATACAATTTCATGGACTGCTGCCTTGCCAAATATTCTTTTACAGACCCGATCCGCTTTTTAATTAGAACAGCAAAAAGCATCTTTAAACTTGGCTATCGTGGTTTGCTCCCAGTTCAGGGAGATGTTTTTGCCTGGAACCACGTGGAATGTCCACGTTCCAAGCTCCTTCCCCGTGCTCTGCCACGTCCATGAGGTTTATTTTAAATTGTCCCCTCAGCATTTTGGATTTTAGGTCAGAAAATACACGACCATCGAGACCCTCAGTGAGTTCCCCATGCATGGAGGGCTCTTCAACACAAGAGTTCCTTTTTCCAATCCTCTCCTCCAAACCCACATTTAAAATCCAGATAAAATATTCCAAGTCTATTCTGTTCATGGTGGCAGCGAACATTTTGCAGAGGAAACAAAAAAAAAAAAAAGAAAAAAAAAAAAAGTGAAAAATCAGAATATTTCCACCCAGGCAAAACCTTCCCAAGTCCGTCAAAGTGTCAGGAGAATTTGCTTAAAACAGCTTCTAAAAATGGGAGAGGGAATGAGTCCCAGCCTATTATTCAATAACCATGTTTGTGAGGCATCTGCATAATCTAACCATGCATAAATTAGTATGTGTATTACAACAGTTATTTGCATAATAATAGCAAGTTAATAGATGCTTAAAGAGCACAGACCAACACCACCTTTAAATCAGACATGCCTCCAGGCACTGCGAGCTGTAGAGACCAAGATGCAGAGAACAGTCTTCATAAAACATAGGAAAACATCAAAAAACCACATTCAAATAATTCATTTTAGTCCCTGGACACTTCACTTTTTTTTCCCCTCCTCTCCCCGGAACGAATAATTGGAGGAACTGCTGAACAGTTTGTTCCCGGGATTTCTAACATCCATCTCGAGATGAGAATTTCAAGTAATCATCAAAGCCAGTTCTGGATTTGTTTTGTTCAGAGCTTCATGGGGTTTTTAAGCATAAAAAGTAAAATATTCCGTGGTGATGCCGAGCTCAGCATCCACCCAACCGCTGCCACCAGAGATGGGCAGAGTTTTACCAGCAGCTTCAGGTGGAAACTCAGAAAATATCAGTATTTACATAAAATACTAATATTAGGTCCTCTTCAAAAGGAGAATCTGAAGCTCCCTGAAGTATTCCATTCACATTCTATTTTTGAGGAGAATTTAGACCATCGTACCATTATTCAAAATTGGAATTAAAAATTAAATTATAAGAAAAGGAGTAGATACACTTTCTTCTTCTTAAAAAAAAAATATTGTAAAGACTGGATTATATTTTAATCTCTCCCTCCAAAAATTAACAAGATTAACATCACCATAATTTTCATTGTCTCCAGGGAAAGAAAACGT
The DNA here is from genome assembly GCA_018697195.1 of Certhia americana. Classification (NCBI taxonomy): domain Eukaryota; kingdom Metazoa; phylum Chordata; class Aves; order Passeriformes; family Certhiidae; genus Certhia; species Certhia americana. The sequence goes on from CM031866.1 coordinate 164,564, forward strand.
AGAGTTTGGGAAAAAAGAAAAAGAGGGGGCAAAAAAAAAAAAAAATCAATAGAGACTTCTAAATGACTCCTTCCAGCTCCCACTTTTCAATTTAACAGGACAGATTTATTTGTATGTGGCTCAAATGTTCACAATTGCTCTCTGCACCTTCATACATAGGAATGAATGTCACAGTGGCAAACAGCAGTAATGAACAATCTTACCTGAGGATATGGAAACCTCCCAAGAGCAAGCTGGGAAAGGAAATAATATTTGTCTAGTTATAGAGATTTGCATGGAGGGCACATTTCCTTCAAGAGAGAGAAGTACTCAACTCTCACGATGGTAGGAATTGGGGAAATGGTTAAAAAAAACAAAAAAAAAGGGGATTTTGCAGACACAAAGAGCTGTATTTAGAATGGGCCCCTCACATCCAGCACCCCTCAGGATTTCTGGGTTCTTCCAGCCCTTTTGTCTCCCTCAGTGCCACCTTTTGATGCCCCAATTCAGGCACATTTCCTTCAAGAGAGGAAAGTTCTCAACTCTCATGATGGTAGGAACTGGGAAAAGACAAAAAAAGGGATTTTGCAGACACAAAGAGCTGTATTTAGAATGGGCCCCTCACAACCAGCACCCCTCAGTTTTTCTGGGATTTCTGGGTTTCTCCAGCCCTTTTGTCTCCCTCAGTGCCACCCTTTGATGCCCAAGTTCCCCAGGAGTGGAAATGAAACCAGTTCAGCCTCAGCAGGGAAGCCAAGGTGCTGCCCTTTGCTGATAATTATCTGTGATGAGCAGGCAGCTCCCAAGTCCCAAAGTCCTCCCTTAACTGGCTCAGGGTAAAATCTGGGTTACAGAGCTGAGCTTGGTGTCCCTGCTGGTGTCAAACCTGAGTGGGATGTGGAGGGAACCCACAGCACCCACAGAGAAACCTCATCTTTCCTCCACATCCACGTTTCCAGGATATTCCAAATGTGCATTTGCTGCCCCTGCTGTTTTATTAGGCAATTCAGGGATTACAGAGTAGTCCCCAAATCAACATTTTTATGGATGTTGTCTAAAAATATTCTACTGGCCGTAACTATTAAACATTCCAAGAGAAATGCTTTGTACTAGGCAGGTTCTCCCACTCAGAGGGAAACCTTGGAAACAATTCCATCAAAGTGCAGCTGCTTGGAGTTATTCTGTCTACTATTGAGTGGAGGACCAAGGTTTTCAGGGTTAGAATCATGGCAATCTTTTGCAAAAGCCCTCTCAGACTACTGAATCCAACCATCCCCAGCACTTCCAAGGCCACCACTGACCATGTCCCAAGTGCCACATTGTCCTGGATTGATGTCCCCTGGCACAGAGCTGTTAAATCCCTACAGGAATGTGACTCCGCCAGCTTGTGCCAGTGCCTGATAACCCTTTCCATGAAGGAATTTTTCCTGATATCCAAACTTAACTTCCTCTGGCACACCCTGAGCTGACACTGGCATTCAGAGCAGCTTTATTCTGTCTTTCTGTGCCACAGAGGTGCCAAAAGCTTCCCTACACCCCACAAACCCTTTGAGAATCCTCCTGTTACCAGCTCCAGAGGAAGGCCTGGCACAGAGGTTATGGATGCAGTGAAATCACGTTGGATAAATTCTTTATATTCCCACCACCCTAAGCAAGAGCAGCAATGCTGAAGGGCTGAGCCACCTTGTCACCCATGCCAAGGGACAAACCCACAGCAGGACACCTGAGCCCCTGGAGCTGGGGATACCTGACCTGGCCCGATTGCAGCTGTCCAGAGGTGAAATTTCAGCCTTTTGGCAGCACAGAACTCTCCTGAGCACAAGAAGGAGGCACAGCCAGAGCTGCTGTGAGGTGGGGAAGGAGTATCAGACATCCCTGAGCCTCAGTAAATCAGGAAATGGGGCCCTTCCTGCAATTCCAGCTGCTCTCCAGCTCCAGGAGAGCTCAGCTTTTGGCCTGGGAGCCTCAGCAAAAGCAGCAAATTTCTACCAGATCCTCAGGGGAGACATCACAAACCCAGAGTGGGGCCCAGAGCATTTGTGGGAGAAACAATTTCTTTGGGGGCCACAGCTAAATGAAGCTTTCACAAAATGGGCTTCAAAACTCTTGTCCAGAGGAGGCCTTGGAGCTTCTCCAAGGCTGGAGCCCCTCTGGAGCCAGGCTGGGAGAGCTGGGAATGTTCACCTGGAGAAGAGGAGAATCCAGGGAGAGCTCAGAGCACCTGGCAGGGCCTAAAGGGGCTCCAGGAGAGCTGGAGAGGGATTTGGGATAAGGGCTGGAGGGACAGGACACAGGGAATGGCCTCAGAGTGGAAAAGGGAATATTTGGGTTGGATATTGGGAAGGAATTGTTCCCTGTGAGGGTGGGCAGACCCTGGCACAGGTGACAGAGAAGCTGGGGCTGCCCCTGGATCCCTGGAATGTCCCAGGCCAGGCTGGACAGGGCTTGGAGCACCTGGGACAGTGGGAGGTGTCCCTGCCCAGATGATCTTGAAGGCCCCTTCCATCCCAAACCATTTTGCAATTGTTCCCATCTCAGAAAAGTCACTTGTGTCACTCTCATGGCAGGCTCTGAAAAAAGCTGCTACAGAGTTAAACAAAGACCCTTCCTTTTCTGCCATGGACCAGGGGCTACTAAAACACAGCCCTGACCAGCTTCTCCTCTTTTGGGAGCACCACCCTCCTGTCCCAACCAAACATCCAAGATCCCCAGGAGCTGTGCTGCTGTGACAGCCTAGAAACAAAGCCATAAATGCCCTACAGCTTTCCATGAACAGAAGCAGAGTAAGTTCTGCTTTTTGACTGAAGAACAGTGAAAATCTCCAACCAGAACAAGCAGATAATGGTGGTTCTGTGCACAGAGCATCAATCTGCAGATGTTAGTTATGGAAAACAATCACTGCCTTGATGATGTCTCCAATCCAAGCATTTCCATTCCCACTGACCACTCCAGGCCTGAGCAGGGGCAGAAAATAAGGGAAAAGAGCCAGACATAAGTACAGGGTGAATAAATGAGCACTGAAGGACCCCACCACACAGCAGCAACAAGTTCTTTGGGGGTTGTTAAAAAGGAACACTTCCCAGAGAAGCTGAGAGCTGCAAACACAGCTCCTGTGCCACTTCTGCATCCCCTGCACCACCACTGGACCCATCTGCTCAGATTCCCTCCCTGCAAGATTGTCAAGGTATTATAAATTAAGAAACTTAGCAAAGAGTCTGTAATCTTCCCCGAAATAGCCTGCAGATATGTCACTGTACTAAATGTGTTTCAGATTTAATGAAGCTTTAATGTCCTTTTTAATTTTGCCTGTTTCTGTATCACCAGGGGTCGAGCGAGGCAATCAGCACTCGAGAGGGTGGTTTGGTTTAAAACTAGGAAAAACTCATTTGCTTATGAGTTGCACTGTATTTTCTTAATTAAATTTACTAAGTAAAACGGTTTAAGTTCAGCCAACCAGTGACCTCTGGGTGTAGATTTAGATTTATAAAAAGTGTCACAGTTAAAATAAGATTATATAAAAAAAACAACAAAAAAAAGCCCAAACAACAAACAGATGAGAGATTTCACTAAAGGGATTTTCAAATTATCATTTGTCTCAAAGGAGTCCAGGAACACGAGGAACAAGCTCAGTGCAGGATGGAAAAAACAAAAATTACCAAATTAACACATGGTCCAAAACTTCTCTGCCTTTAAAGGCTGAAACTCCAGAACTTGCAACTCTTTTACGGTATTTTAACAAAAATAGAATGTTTCAATTTAAATTAGTTGGGTTTGGGAACTGATGAGTGTTTTATGTCTGGATATTAAAGAGGAGAAAAGGGAATGCCTGAAATTCTGGGAGCTGGTTCCCATTTCCCTGTGGATCCCTTCCTCATGGCTGGATTTGATGCTCCTGAGCTCTTTTCCCACACAAGAACTGTAAAAACCTTCATTTTCAAAAGCCCAGAGAATTGCAATGGCAGAATGGTGTGGGAAGAGAAATGAGAAGGGGATCAATCACCAACAATTATGCCAGGAAAACACTTTCTCACCCCATTTCACCTCGGAGCAGCTCCAGGGAGGAGTTTTTTGGGGTGTGGCTGTTTGTTTTTTAAAACAATTACTTTTCCAAACACAGAAGCAGCTCAATTCTAGCAGCTCAGTGAGTCTGTGTCCTGAGAAAGAGCCTTGCCCAAGGCTTGGGTAGGGGATGGATGGTTGAGAGGCACCATCAGATTTCAAACTAGCACTTGATAAACTGAGATATAACCCCAGATTATGAAATAACAGAGGTCCAGTGTGTATATACTGACTTTTACCAAACTATCAAAAAATTTCCTTTTAAAAAAATCAGAATTTCAAATCATTAGTGTTGATTCAGGAAGACCCTCTGGACTGAGCACCAGAAGTAGGACTAGAAAGCAACTAAAACCTGTCCTCAAACACGCTTCAGGGGCAGATTAATGAACCCAAAATCCCAATCATTTGCTGAAATAACATAGTTTGCCATTTTAAAACTGAAAAGAGAAATTCCCCCCCCCCCTTACGAATCACCTTCTCCAGCTCACTTCTTCCTTGCCTGCTGCATATTGTGAATAAAATTCCAGCAGCAGCTCTGTCTGCACCCTGTTTGGGAAGTGGCTGAGGGAAGGAAGTTCAAAACACATTTTTAGGACACTCAGGCAATAAAGTTTCCCACTTAGATTATTGTCGATGTTGTGCAAGTTGTTTTTTAATTTACAGTTACACTGGAGAGCACGGGATGCTTTTATTCTTAATTTAGGCACATTCCATGTTCCTCAGCATAACTGCAAATTGAAAATAAGCGCTGGCAATATCGCCAGTGATGGAGCTGAAGGAGGACTTTATAGGCTGAAATGTTCTAAAATTTGTTCTTAATTACCTCGTGCACATTTTGCACAATTAAATTTCCATCCGAGGATTTTGCATTTAGATTGTGCACTGCAGTTAAACCCTCATTTCCTGGAAAAGCAGCAGCCACTCCGCCACGCTCAAACTTTCAAAAGCAGACTTAACTACTGGATAACACAAAAATTCCCCAGGTGAAATTCCATTCCAAGACCAATTTATACATTCCTAGATAGATGGGCTTCAAATCACCTGAAACTCTGCAGGGTATGAACCTTAATAAATATTAAATACCTCAAAAACTACTCCGAGGTTTTTCTTCTCTTCCTAATATCAGTTGTGCTGTCTTCTTATTGTGGAGTTGGTTTTTTTTTTTTTTTAAATAAAAAATCCAAGAGGATATAACAGCAATTTAGCAGAGTTAAAGTGCTTCTGAGGTTAAACTGACAACAAAGAGGAACAGAAACACAAAGCATCTTGAAGTAGGGTTTCAATTAAATGTGCAGGATTTAGTAAGGCAGGGCCTCGACAAAAAAAAAATAAAGGAAAAAAAGGGAAAAAAAAAAAAAAGGAGTTACAAATTAATTTAATCTTCTGCCTATAGTTTGCAGCTGCACTCCAAAGTGTCTGGGGCTTAAGAACAAAGCCTTGCAAGGCCTGGGAGTGAGGAAAGCTTCAATTTTTAATGTATAAGGCCATTAGCTGATAACTTGTGGAATCTGCGACCCCTGCGGAGGGGCAGGAGCAGCAGCAGAGACGGATGAAGTGACAGATTTGGTGGTGCTGGCCAGGGCTGGGAGGGGGGAAGGTTATTACCAGCACCAGAAAAATGCCCTAAGAACCTTTGGGACATTCCTTGGCTTCAGTAGATGAGTTCCAGCTCCGCCTCGGCGTACCAAAAAAAAAAAAAAAAATTAGAATAAAAAATTTTAAAAATCAAAGCTTAATTCGCCTTAATTAAAGATAATTAGTTTCACTTTGACTTCTTTTAAATATGAACTGGAGCAAATGCACTGCCAGCTCAAGGCTGCAGACAGTCAGGGTTAAATTGCACATTTCTGCCTGGCCACAAATCCTGGATATTTCCAGGCTTTTACTGCTGCATCTTCAAAGGTGACACTTTCCAAAGGGACAAAGGTGGGCCAGGGCTTTCCAGGGAAATTGTCAGGAGCAAAATCTCCACAAATGCTCCATGAGGGTTCATTTGATTCCTTGTTTGAGCAGAGAGGCTTCCTGCTTGGTTGCTTGCTTAAAGAAATTTAAAGTTTACATTTTAAAATTTAAAGTATTTTTATTAAATTTTTAAAAAATAAAATTATTATTTAAAGTATTTTTATTAGCAATAAGAATTAGTAGTATTTATTATTAATTTAATTATTTTAATTCAGTTTAAATTCCATACAAAAAGGGAGAAATGGGTTAAACTTGGCTGTGCTGGTGAAAAGGCAGCTCAGCTTCTGAGGGTTCACCTGCCAGTACAGGCAATTAAATCATGGGAAAAGGCAGGGAAACTTCTGAATTTTTTACCTCTTCAGAAGCAGAAACAACTATAGAGTAAGAACAGGAAACAATACATGGAGTGACAGAATCCTGGGATGGTTTGGTGGGATTTCAGAGATCCTCTAATCCATCCTGCCATGGCAGGGACACCTCCCACTGTCCCAGGCTGCTCCAAGCCCTGCCCAACCTTACCTGGGACATTCCAGGGATCCAGCCCCAGCTTCTGTGCCAGGGCCTCCCCACCTTCACTGACACATAAAAATATCCATATACAGAATATATTCCGTTGTCTATAAAACACACATCCCAAACCCCTGCAGCTGATGTCATCCCTTCATTGTCCCCTCACCCCTCAGCCTGGGTGGAGAACTGGATTATTTATTTCCCTGCCCACAGCAGCCTAGGAGCAATTGCCGAGCAACAATGATCCATCGAGGTCTCAACCCGTGCAAACTGTACCTAAACTTCCACTTTATTGCAGCTTAGTTCACAATCTTCACCTAATATAGGGTTACATCCCAGTGCAGCAGGCGGATAAATCATCCTGGAATATTACTCTGGCTAAGTTTAGCTGGGAGTGGAGCATATGTGCTTCCGAGTCACTGAAGCAAAGGCCCATAAAATACACTAATTACTGGAAGTTCTGGTCACTGAGTGATTGATAGCGCTCTGCCAGGCAACTTCCCTGGCTCCAGCTCGTGTGAGGGGCCTCCCCCAGCACACAGCAATTATTAATTCATGACCCAACCCTCAGGCACTGCTCCCTCCATTCCCAATCCCACCAGCACTGTGCTGGACATTGTCCGTCCCCACCCCGGTGGGTGATGGAGCAAAGGGAGAGGGCACTGCTTGGAGAAATCACCCAAAACAGCTCCAGGGAATGAAATAATCAAAATATAGGCCAGCTTTTTTCCTTCAAGAAGGAGTTTTTGAGGTGCATCATTCCGCACGGAATGGCTGGAACTCCATAAATATTCCTCAATAAGAAGGATTCAGCTTGCTGAGCCCATGCTGGGCACGTGACAGCTCCTTGTGCCTGGCTGAGTTGTCACCAAGTCACCAATATCACAGCACTACGGGCCCTAAAACCTGACAGCAACAAGGTGAGGCTCATTGCAATAACAGCAACAACAAAATGCACTTTTTATATCCTTGCTTTCCTTAATCCCAAAGGGAAAGTGTTATTTTTCCTCCATTGGTACAACTTGAGGCTGTTTCTTCCTGACCACTACAAAAATTCAGCTGTACCACCAAGATCTGGGTTTCAGATTCTTCCTTCAGCACCTCTAATCACAGAATCCTTTATGTTGGAGAAGACCTTGAAGAGCATCAAGTCAAACCATTACCACAACCAAAACCTGTCCCTAAGCACCACAACTGCACCCCTGGTTTGGATAAGGATGTGACCTGAGCAAAGAGCACCCTCAGATCAGGGAAATCCTGCAGAACCTCCCTCAGATCAGGGAAA
>CM031866.1:177879-189781 GCA_018697195.1 Certhia americana
GCTTTTTCTTTTTTTCCAAGAAAATCTCAATTTTTTCAAAAGTTTCAGATTCACTGCCAGTCTGCCAAGTGGGTGAAGCAAAACTTTCACTATTTTTTGAGGGCTTGCCTGGAAATTTGATGACAACAAATGACTCAATGGAGAAGCAAAGTGATTTGAAAAATCAAAGTGAGAAAATCAGCTTGAGCACATTTTGAGCTTAAACTTCTGCTTCACAATTAAGAGATGGAGGCATCACATTCACCCAGAAAGGCAAAAAAAGCAATTTATTTAATGTACACCTGGGAAAGAGAACTGTAATCTTGGTTTGGGCACTAAAAGCATAATACAATTTAATTCTCAGCTTAAGAGCAGTTCGAAGCAACAGCTGAGTTGGAAAAGTTGATTAATTTGAAGCTGTTTCTTTGTCTGGATTTCTATGTTCCAGTTCTTTTATTTTTTTTTTTTTAATCTGTATTTTTTTTTATTTAAACCCCTCATTTTTCTGCAGAGTATTCTGATGACACAGGACAGCCCAAGTGTTTCTAGGATGGTGACTTGAGCCTTTCACAAGGCACACAATGAGCATGCCTCGAGTGGAAAAGCACTTAGCAAATAAATGGACACCCTGACAAGAAAATCAGAAAAAAAAAAAAAAAAAATACCTGCAAGAGATTAAAGGTCATGGATTTCTCTCCCCCCTTCCCTGAGGTTTGAAAAACACGAGCACCAACCACTTTGTGCTGTTTAGATTTTTATTTTAAACCAGCAGAGCACTTCTCATCAATATTAGGAGCAGTTTGCTCAGAGAATTTTAATGGCCAAAATAAAAATTCATAAAGTGCTTTATAAAAACTGAGGCAGGGGAATTTTCACGTCTGGAATGGAGAAGTGAAAAGGATTCAATGGATCTGATGGGAAACCAAACTTTGATTTGTGCAGAGAAATTTGTGCAAAAAATCCACTCTGATCTGCTCAGGCTGGCACTTGGCAGCTCTGAACCCAAACCATGCCTCTTTAGCAACGTGCAAAAATAAAAAAATCTTTAAAAAAAAGGACATTTAGGGGTTTTAATGTACAGGAACAGGACAAAAGGGGTCTTGTGTTAACAAAGACTGACCAAAATTTCTACAGAAAAGTGGAATACTGAAGACTTCCTGTGTTCTGAACTAAAAAACTTGCACTTTAATGGCCTGATGTTATTAATCCCAATGTTTTTAGCTTCAGATTTTAGGAATGGCCATCTACCCCTGCACAGGTTGAAATGCTTCCCTGAACTCCAGCATCCCCAAAACGTGGATGGTTTGGGTGGTTTGGGGCTCTCAGTGAGCTGCAAAGAGCTGTGAGTGAAAAACTGAGCATTTTTTCAATGTCCAACTGGCTCTCTTTGTTCCCAGTTACCACAAGGCAGCGAAACCAACTGAAAATATATTTATTTTTTTTCACTTTCCCAAATCACCCCTCCCTCTCAGCAAGAAGTGAAGCTGTCCCACGGAATGGGGAAGAGGTGGAGCTTTTGAGGATTGATTTAGGAGCTATCCTGCATCAACCAGAGCGAGGGTGAGGACAAATAAACCCATTTAAATGTTGCTCCTGCATAAATGCACTTACCGCCATGTAAGCATTTGTTCCAACATACGTCTTGGCTATGGAATTCACCAGCTATCAGACAAAACAGTCTGTTAGAACAATATAAAGATAATGTGGAAATAAAATGGGCAATTATTCCTCATTTAACCTACAATCATCATCCCTATAAATCAAGGAAAAATGATGTAAAAAAGGGAAGGGATTTCTCCGCCAAGGCGTTAAAAATGATTAAATCTGGGTTGGGGAATGAGGATTCCAATTTAAACAAGCACAGCATTACAGTTTATGGCAGATAACCTTAAACAATTGTGTTAAACAGGATGCTTCTTGTTTTTAGTACCCCGAACCAGTCTGATATAAAAAAGTGAATTAGGAGGGAGTGGGATTGAGCACACTCATTTTTCAGTCAGATGTGAATAAAGCCCCAATTCATCCCTTAAATACTGGAGGGACAACAGAGCCTGCCAGCCCATAATACAAGGCTGACCTTCTCTTTGGGCCTCGTGTTTGGCTGAGAGGAAAAGGTGCTGAAATTCAAATCAACAGCACAGCGAGCTCATGGGTCACTAGCAGAGAAGTCCTCCAGGGAGGCCCAAAATGGAAATTAATTAAAATTTGTGCTGCACATTGTCAAAGCCCACCACTATTGTTGCTCCCAATATTAATTTTTATTGTGGGCCAGTTGGGCTCCCCAGACACGTCTCTTGCTCTGCCCTCCCTTTTGTCTGGGCAAAAGGCTCCCAGCTCAAAGCTGCATTTCAATGAAGTTTGCTATTCGTAAGTAGTAATTACAATATCAGCAGTTTTTACTGTCATTAAACAATGAGCAATCATATTCAGATGAAGGAAAAGTCGCCCAGAGATTAAAAATGAAAAGGGCTGTCCCAGCAGAGAGGGGTTTGCTGTGGGGCTGCCAGGTGATTTTGACACCAGGAGGGAATGGGGAGAGGGAGGACTTACCTGGGTGCTGACCCCAAAATCACAGAGCTTCACCTGGCCCCGGGTGTTCACCAGCATGTTGGATGGCTTCACATCTGTTTGGGGAGGAAAAAAACTGCATTATCCATATGATCCTGGATAATACGTACACCTTTTATGCAGAAATACAGAATATCCTCCATTGGAAGGGAGCCACATCAAAATCCAGCTCCTGGCCCTGCACAGGACAAGCCCAGATATCCAGGGAGCACTGACAGGGTGCCTTTTGATAGGAAATATTACAAATATCTACTTCAAATGTTTGTAAGTCAGCAGCACAGATAAAATCCCATATACATATATATATAAATATAAAATACATCCTCTCCATGCAGATATTATATGGTATTTACACAGATGGCTTTATATAACACTAAAAATCCACATTATTAATCCTGCAGGTGACACCAATCTGGAACAGACACCAAGTTCACTGATGGACAGGAACACAACTCACAGGGATTTTACCCAACTGCAAAATCAGCCTGAAAAAAGAGATTAATTCCACAAATAAACCATCAGTGTCCATCCCAAAACCAGAGTATCAGTGTAAATATCCGATGCTGAGTCCTCCTGATGCCAGAAGAAGTTGCTGTAAAATCAACATGGGAATAAACTGCTGAACATCCAGTGCAAGTGCACTGATGGACAGGAACAGAACTCTCAGGGATTTCACCCAACTGCAAACCCAGCCTGAAAAAAGGATGGAATTCCATAGGGATAGATGGAATTACTGCACTGGGACAAGAATTAATCCTGCAGCTCTGCTCTGTGCACTGTTCCTCAGAGTTCCTGGCTCCACACCCATGTGTTAGAGCTTCTGCAGAGCCCTAAAATCATCAAGCAGCCCCATTCCAGCAGATAAACCATCAGTGTCCATCCCAAAACCAGAGTATCAGTGTAAATATCCTGATGTTGAGTCCTCTGATGCCAGAGGGAGTCGGTGCACTGCTGGAAAATAAAATCAACGTGGGAATAAACTCAACATCCAGCCTGGCTTTAGTGCAGGAAACATTGAACATCTTTGCAGTTCCAGGGATGCCAGTGGGGGAGCAGAACGTGCACGTTATGGCCTGGCTTAAACATGGGAAGATTAGAGCCTGGCTTTGCCTAATCACTGCTTTCTTCTGTCAAAATGGATTAAAAGCAACAGCTTGAATCAGTGCCTGCTCTAAAAGTGAGCACTGGTTGGGGGCAGATGGATGAAACTCAACTAGAAAAGAACCTAATTTTGTTTATCATTAGGTTTGCCTTGGTTTAGCAGCTGTTTCCTGGTACCACAGGAGCTGCCTTAATTTGTCTCTGCGCTGTAGAAACGGAGAACCTCAATTAAGAAGCTGATTAAACGCTCGCCTATATTTGAGCTAAAAATCCAGATTAAAAACAGGAGCATCCCACAGACCCCAGGTGGATCAGTACTTTTTAAAGGAGGTAGCAGCACTGCTGGTACTGTGATTTCTGAAAATTCTGTCATTTCTCCCCCAAAAACCCCTAGTCCTGAGCATGCAGAGGCTCAGTTTGTGCTTGCTGATCTCTATCTTTAGGAATTCAAGCCACGAGCTGCACTTTTTGATGGAGTTTTGCCTCCTCTGGAGCTGAGTGACTTTGCTAAATCCAAGCAGACGTGCTGAGCACACCAGAGGCTCTCTCCTGAATGCTGAGCAGAACAAGGTGCAGAATAATCCAGTTTCACCTTCTTCCTAAAAAAAAAAAAATAATGGAGCCACCTCTGAGCTGGGCTTGCCTGGGGGTGGAATGAGCCCAGCCCCAGGAGCTGCTGCACACAGGGAATGCTGATATTCCAGGATTTCCAGCTGTTCCCAACTTTTAGGGGAAAACTGAGTATAATCAGTTCTGCTTTTGGTTGTTAACGACAAGGAACCCCGAAATCCTTCCACAAACAAAGCTGAAAACACCAGAAAATCCTCAAAGGAAGAAAGCTCTGGGTAATTAAGGATGAGCAGGGGAGGTTGGGGCAGAGCAAGGGGCAGTCAAACCAACCCTGTGAGAGCAAATCCAAGCTGTCCTTCCACAGAATGAAACAGCACCACAAAATCAGGGAATTTAATCAAACACTTGCTGTACATTCCAATGGATGTGTTCATTTCTGCCCTGCAAATCAGAATCTCAGCTACTGAAAGCAGGGAGGAAAACCAGCACATCAGCAAATCAGCCTTTTGGTTTCATCCCCCCCTTCAGTTAATGGGTTAAATTTTTTTTTTTTTTTTTTTTTTTTTTTTTTTTTTGAGGGGTTGGGAAACGAGTGTGCATAAATAATGTTCTGCACCATCTGCTTGTGATTAATATTAGTGTTGAGAAGTGCAAGAATTTCAACAAGAGCCAAAAGGGGTCATTATGCTCCCATTACCAGGGCTTGCTTAATACAAATGATTTCTATGAAGCATCATTATGGAGGATGAACAAGTTCTCCTGGTGATGGAGCTGCCTGAGTAGTTTCACCTCTCTGCAAACAAACAGGACCCCAAGCTCTTACTCACCAGGAAACAGAACCAGCAGAGCTTCAGCTTTTTGAACACCCAACATTTCCCTCCTCGGTGGCATTGAAAAGCAAACAGATTCATGATTGTGTGAGGGAGAAAAAAACCAAACAAAACAAAACAAAAAAGCCCTGAGATGCTTTAAAAGCTGTCTCTTGACTTCTCCTGGCTTTTAAAAACAGCAAACAGCACCAGGCTGGGTTCAAGGAAGGCAGCAGAGTGGTTTGGCAGAGGCCAGGATTAAATTTTTTTTTTTTTTTTTAAATAAGCCTTAAGTGGTCTGTGAGTGGGCAAGCCTGTGTTTAGCTTTACATACAGATATAAATAAATGTATGGAAACACAGAATTCTGGGCTGGGTTGGGTGGGAGGGGAGCTTAAAGCTCATCCTGCCATGGGCAGGGACAGCTTCCACTATCCCAGGCTGATAAATCCCCAAAGAACCCTGGATTTGTGTCTGTGCTTCATTAGGTGATCCTGCATAATTTGATATATTCCATAAATATCATTAGATATAATAATATTCATATATTATATTTATAAATACAGATTCATAGAAATAGTATTATATAATATATATTTGATATGTATCTACATAAAATTATATATAACCCCCTAATGAATAATTATATATATATATATATGAAATTCATATATATTATTATATAACGCTGATTCTATCCCCCAGAGATAAAACGGGAGAGGTGGGGAGAGTCAAATATGCAGCTCTGGACATCTTTGGTGAAATCCTCAGCAAACAATCACTGGTGAGAAGATGGGAAATCCTCCAGTGCCTGTCCCTCCCAGCCAGCACTTCCCAGAACAAAGAGGAACAATAAAAAAGCCTTGGATTTGTGATGTCCTGGGGGAAAAGGAGATGGTCTGAGTGATGCACAGAGCAGGAGATCTGCAGCCCCTCCACTCGCCCTCATTTCAAACCAGCAACACCTCCAGAAGTTCCATTTAAAACCTAAACAGGAACTGAGGTGCCCAAACCACTAAATAAGTCAGTAAATAAATAAATACTATATTAAAATTTAAAATAAAAAGAAATAAATTAAAAATACATTAAAATAGCAAAAATATAGAAATATTTGTCTTTATATATGTATATTTTTTTATGTATAGATGTAATATATTCCTAACTATCCCCAGCACTCACAGAGCCAAGCAGAGCAGTCCAGCTCAGTACAATTAAACACAAGTGGGTAACATTGATTCCCTGCACTTCCTTTAATAAGCAGGTGTGAACAAAGCAAAACACAGCAGATAAAATGCACACGGTCTATACTTATTCTTGAACTTAACAGATTTTGGTTTGTCTTTAGACAAACTTTGACTTTGTACATGATTAGACTTGTTTAATTGCTAATTCTGTTTTAAATCTAAGTTAATTTCTCATTACCCTTCCATTTCTACTTCTTATCCTCTGGGGAAAAGAGCACACTTATCATTGGGACATTCTCACATCTTCCAAGGAAGTGGTGGAGGTGTTAATCTTATGTTTATGTTTGATGTGGGTGCGATGACTCCAGCTCGGGTATATTAATATGCACGGCTATCACCTCATTAGTTGCCAGCTTTGTTTTGAAGTGAAGCTGTAATATTTTAATATTTGCTGAGATGTCTCATCTGCACTCCAAGACTTGCTCATTGTTTGTTTCCTTGCCTTTAACTCCCTGCTCCAGGCACACGGCTCGGCTTCACCCCTTCCCTGAAAATTCCTACTCTGTCCTGCCTGAGACAATGAGAAAAGCAGGAGGGCACAATTCCTTCCCTTACCTCTGAGCATCTCACCTGGAGGAATAAATCCCCTGCCTGCCATTCCATCCCTGCTTGCAAGATGCACTGGAAGAGCCCTGACGGAAGCTCTGGGATTGGAGGCAGCTCGCTCAGAAAATCTGGTTTATTTGCTGGGAAGTGGAACTCCATCGGTGCCGAGCCAGGCTCTGAGCTGCAGCTCCTTGGACATACAGGGATCCAGAGGGGCAGCCCACAGCTGCTCTGGAGAGTTCATCACCAGCCCTTCCCACCTCCCAGGCAACAATTCCTTCCCAATATCCAACCCAAATCTCCCCCTTTTCACTCTGAAGACATTTACTGGCTCCGTGGACACTCCACCTGTCCAGTCCCTTAAAGCTCTACGGAGACCTTCAGGCCCGGACAGGGGCTCTCAAGCTCTCCTGCTCATGTCCTTCTCCAGGCTGCCACAATCCAGCTCCCACCCTTTCCTCACGGACGAGAAGTCCCACCCCTGGCAGCATCCCCTGAACCTCCAGAGGTTGTGTTGCTTTCATTCCACGGCGAAGTTTTCCTCAAGGCCCTGAGCACAGGGGAGGTTGGAGAGGAAGAGCCTGAGCAGAGCTCTGGCACTGCGACGCGCTCATCAGGAAATTCTGTTTATTGCTTGAGCGGACGTTTCCAGCAGTGGCTGGGTTGTGATTTTAGGAACTTTTCGCTGTCTTCCTTTTAGGAATTTGTGTTTCAGGAGCGGATTTCCTAGTAGGCATGTGTTTTTAGGAACTGTACTTTTATTGTAGGAATGGTGTTGTAGGAACTGTATTTCCTTGTAGGAATTGTGTTTTAGGAACTGTATTATCCCTGCTCTGAGTGCAGCAGGATTTGGTGTTTGGTCCCAAACCAGAAGGGAGAACGATATGAGGGGAGTTTTGACAGTCTCAGGAGGGAAGAGTTACACATTTGCAATGAGGAAAATAAAAGACCAGAAAGTGAAGGAGGAAAGCACAGGAGGCAGCAAATGGGAAAAAGAGAGGAAGGAAGCGATGAAGTGGAGAGCTATGAAGAGGATTTTCTCTTTTCTGGCCTTTTTCAAGAGGGACAATCCATCCATACTCTGCCTTCATGGTTTGTAACACCCAGGCACAGACAGGTTGAATTAAAGTTTACACTGAGGTTGTCCTTCCCCTAAGGGAGAGTCCTGGGTTATTGCACACCAGGATAGGGGAAAAGGTGATGGGAATTACACAGGGGGCACCTTGGAAACATTAAAATGAAATGAATCCTCTTGTTTTTTTTCCTCTAGTTGTTTGAAGTTTGGTGTAGGGGGAATGAGTTCTCTCTCTTCTTTGAAACAGCAAATTTCCACATTGTTTTTTGCAGTTTGGTGAAATCGACTTATTTCTCCAAATAGCCCCCATCTAAACAAAGCCTACAGTAAAAGAAAGGAATAAATGAGTAATTTAAAAAAGACTAGTTGCAGGAAAGAGAATATAAACACCAAAACCCCAAAGGACTTTGTCAAGCAGGTTTTAAAGCCTTTACTTGGTCCCTGACCATGGTGTGGGCCATGGTTTAAAGATCTGAGCTTCCAGCAACACTTGTGGGCTGTCCCAAGAGTTATTCTGAAAGCACCCAAGAAAATTCATTGTCGTTTTGTTTTCAATCCAAAACATATCATGCCATGCTGATTTTTTCCATGGGCACCTTTGCAAGCCCAAGTTCTAAATACTGAAACATCATTCTTCTTCAGTCATTGTCTTTTCAGGGGAGGAAGAGCAATTAAAAATGTTTTCCCAGGAAGGGTTGCCCAAGGTGAGGAGCAAGATTCATTCTGTGTTACCCACTGGACTCAAAAAGCAGATGTTTGTTTGGTTCTGTAAAAAGTGGTGTTAAAATTTCATTGGAAAACAGAAAATATCTGCGACTCACCTCTGTGTAAAATCTTCAGACTCCCATAAATCTGGTCAGGCCTTCCCGACATTTGGCTAAAAGAAAAAAAAAAATAAAAAAAACAGTAAAAATTACATTGTAGGGATTCCTGAGAGGAAAAATTGGAACATTTCAGCTGGGGTGGGGAAGATGAGAGAGCTTCAAGTTTTATCAAATGAAGCCAGGGACCAGGAAAAGGGGAGACCCCACCTCCCTCCAGGTGAGCTCTGCCGACAAACCTGCAGAGGTCATTTATGAATACACAAAATTAATAATACAACAAATTAATTTTTGCCAGGACCAGAACTCAGTTGAACACACAGAATCCTTTTCAGGCACCTCAGTGTAACTTTAATTCACCTGGTTCTGTTCCTGGGTGTACAACAATGAGGCCAGAGGATGGATGGATTTGTCCTCTTGAAAAAGGCCAGAAAAAGAGAAAATCTCTTCATAAGCTCGTCACTTTCATCCTGACTTTCTTTTTCCCATTTGCTCATCCTGTGCTCTCCTCACTTTCTGGCATTTTATTTACTCATTGCAAATGTGGAACTTGAACTTCATGAGCTGTCAAAACTCCCTCATTATTCTCTGGTTTGGGACCCAAACACAAATCCTGCTGCATTCAGAGCAGGGAAAATTACAAGTCCTGAAACACACATTCATACAAGGAAAACCGTACTAAAACACAAATTCTACAAGGGGAAACAGAAACGCTAAAACACAATTCCTACAAGGAAATAGAAACTACTAAATACAGTTTCCTACAAGTAAATACAGCTCTTAAAATACAATCCCTACAAGGAAACACAACTCCTAAAACGCCAATTCCTTACAAGGGAAAACGCAACTTATAAACAACAATTCATAGGAGGAATAACACTCCTAAAATACTTTTTTCAAAAAAAGAAATACAAACTCCTAAAAACAATCCTACAAATAAACAAAACTCCTAAACCTGGGTGGTCTTCAAAATGGGAGCCTTCACCCCAAAGCTTGCTGAACCAATTCCAAAGCCAGCTACAAATCCTTCCCAACCCCTCCTGCTCGCACAGCCCAGCCCGCTGAAACATTTCCTCCCGAGCTGAAATTAATTACATTCCAAGAGTTTTCCCTACAGGGATCTCCAGAAAACGAAAGCATTTCTGACACTGCTGAAGTTGTCTGAGTTCTGCAGTCAAACAATAATTTTGTGCTCTGAGGTAGCCCAAAATGAAATTATTTCTGTTGACAGTGAGCAACAAGCAGAAGGCCCCGTAAAAATGACTACAGAGTGAAAGCAGAGAGGCACAGTATTTTTTGAATCCTCCTGGATAGAGACTCTTCAAAATTTTAATTGTTCGGTCAGAAAAAAAAACGATGGGGTGGATCAGAATCTCTCGGTAAAGAAAATAATGCAGGAGGATCAAACTAAATTGTTCCAGGAGATAATTCCTCCTTCAAAATTCACTCCCAAACCAACCATCTCCTGGCTCAGTCCTTTTTTACCTTACAAAGTTTTGTTCAAATTATGCTGCCCGAGGTGTGGCTGTCACCTGAAGCCTTTCAAAACCCTTGGATTTGAGATCTAAAGGTGTTTTTTTCCCAACTATTAATCTTTCTGGATTCCTTAAGGATCACAGAAAGGCTTAGAAAAGCAAATTGAAACTTCTTATCTACAGCTTTTAGCATAATACAGAACAGCAAGAACATTTAATATAACAGTAACATTAAACAAAATTAAAACAAAAATTAAGAATAAATATTAATTATAATAATAGTAATAATAATCATGCTAGTAATATGTTTTAGCAAAGCAAACTAAATCAAGACAGAGCAAACGCTTCAAGCTGCATCTAAATGCCAAGGGATTTCAGACAACAGGAAGCTCTTGATTATTAAAAATGTATGAGACTATTGAAAATCTTTAAAAACCATGGGGAAATTAATTCGTTTGAAGCAAGCATCCATTAAAAAAAAAAAAAAACAAAACAAAAAGGAACATTTCTCATTAAAGAAATCAGCAGTACTAAACATCTTTCTTATGGACATGGGCTGGGTAAGCAGCAGTGAGGGAAAGCCATAGAATTCAACCAAACACTCTCCTTTCAGATTCTTGGGTGGCACCAAGGAATAAAAAAGGAGTTTTCCCTTTATCCTGGGTTGGAATCTGCTGAAGGAGCCCCCCAAACAGCCTCACCTCCCATTACCACTCCCATTCCATTTGGCCATTAAGGAAAGACTTCAAGCATTAACTATTATTCTCAAACGAAGGAGAAATCTTTTTGTTGAAGCCGGGCAGGAATTATTGGTGGTATTCAGTAAAGGAGGTTTTTACAACAAGGCCTTGACAAAGCCTTGACACAAAAAGCTGCTTCCAGCTGGTCAATCAAATGCCTGTGCTGACAGTCAATGCACATCCTCTCAGGGAGAGCTTCAAATCACCAGCAGTGATCGAACACGCGAGCACAATGTAACTGCCTCCCAAAAATATGAAGGCAGGAGAACAGGAAATGTGGGAGGGGGAAAAACCAAGGCAGAGGGGGTTTGATCCCCCAGCCCAGCAGCACAGCGGAGTCACCAAATCTGATTTTCCTCCAAAAAAACACTCCAGCCATCAAACAACCTAAATACCAGCAGAAGGAGCGGACACAGAGAGGTTTGACTCTTCTCACGGGGTGATTTTAGGGTGAAGGCAGAGATCCCTCCACCTCTCCTGTGGATGAGGGATTTGGGATGGTTTTCAGATTGGAGAAAAGAAGTTCAGGGTGACCAACTGTGGACTGAAGGGGATGCCTTCAGTTTTAGCTTGCCATTTTTCAGGTGCTGGGCTGTTTTTGTGGGGGTAGTCTGGGTTTTCATGTTAAGCTTTCTAAGCTCCCTTCACAGAGCAGGGAGACAAAACAATTCCCTTCTCCAGCTGGGCCACAAAGGACAACTTGGAACCCCAAACCAAGGGGAGGGGAGAAGAAAACAAGGGGGTGGAGTCCCAAAGGGAGCGTACTAGACAACTTAACTCCATGTGCTGATGAACCAGAAACTTATCAAAGTTGGTGAGTCCTCGTGCTGGGTGTCCATTCGTTGCCCATTTTGGGGTCACCTGGGTTTTCTGTTGCTGCCCAGGTGTTCCATGAGGCCTTTCAATAAATCCCGGCTTATCCTTGGTTCAGTCCCTGTCCTGGCCTGAGTCAGATCCAGAAGGAATCAAAGGAAA